>NC_069466.1:21936059-21946059 GCF_026875155.1 Cherax quadricarinatus
GAGAATAGCATGGCAGAAATAGGGGGTCGAGAATAGTGGGCAGAGAATGCAGGTCAGAGAATGCTGGTCGGAGAAAAGCATGGGCAGAGAAAAGCATGGTCAGGAATAGCATGGTCAGAGAATAGAAAGGTGGGAATGCATGGTAGAGAAAGCATGGTCAAAGAATAGCATGGTCAGAGATTGCTGTCAGGGAAAGCATGGTCGAGAATAGCAGGTCAGGAAAAATAGCATGGTAGAAAATAGCATGGTCGAGAATAGCTTCAGAGAAAGATGGTAGAGAATGCATGGTAGAGAATAGCATGGTCAGGAAAAGCATGGTCAGAAATAGATGGTCAGAGTTAGCATGGTCAGAGAATGCAGGTCAGAGAATAGCATGGCGGGGAATAGCATGGTCGAGAATAGCATGGTCGAGAATGCATGGTCAAAAAAGCCTTTGGTCCGGAAAAGCATGTCGAAAAAGCATGTAGGAATGCATGGTTTGAGAATAGCTGGTCGGGGGATGCTGGGCAGAGAATGCATGGTCAGAAATGATGGTCAGAGAAAAGCTTGGTCAGGAATAGCTGGCAGAGAATGCATGGTCAGAGAATAGCATGGTCAGAGAAAAGCATGGTCAGAGAATGCTGGGCGGAGAATAGCTGGCCAGGGGAATGGGTCGGAAAAGCCCTGGTCAGAGAAAAGATGGTCAAAAGGGAAAACATGGTCGAGAATAGATGGTCAGAAATAGCAAAGGTAGAGAATCCTTTGGGCAGAGAAAAGCATGGCAGGAATCATGGTCAGAGAATAGCATGGTCAGAGAATAGATGGTCGAAATAGCATGGTCGGGGAATGCAGGAGAGAATGCATGGTGAGAAAAGCATGGCCCGAGAAAAGCATGGTGAGAAAGCATGGTCAGAAATAGCATGGTCAGAGATAGCTTTGGGCGAGAATAGTGGCAGAGAATACATGGTCAGAGAATAGCATGGTCAGAGAATAGATGGGCAAGAATGCTGGTCAGAGAATAGCATGGTGAGAAAAAGCATGGTCAGAGATAGCATGGTCAGAAATAGCATGGCCCGAGAAAGCTGGGAGAGAAAAGCATGGTCAGAGAATAGCATGGTAGAGAATTGCATGGGGGAAATGCTGGTCAGGAATAGCATGGTCAGGAAGCATGGTCAGGAATAGATGGTAGGAATGCATGCCCGAGAATAGCATGGTCAGAAAAAGCATGGCCCCGAAAAGCATGGTCAGAAAAGCATGGTCGAAAAAGCATGGTCAGGAAAAAACTGGTCAGAAAAGCTGGTCAGAGAAAAGCATGGTCAGGAAAAGCATGGTTTCAAAATGCTGTCAGAAATACTGCCCAAAAAAACTGGTCAGGAAAGCTGGTAAGAGAAACAGGCCCCGAAAAAAAAATGGTAGAAATAGTTTTCGAAATTAATGGAAGTTTGGGCATTAAAAAAAGCATTTTAAAAAATTTCAAAAAAATGGTGAAATTGGGCGAGAATGCACAAATTTCATTCGAATAACGGTAAGAAAATGGGCAGGAAACTGGTAGGTAGCATGGTTTAAAAAGCTTTTTAAATACTTCAAAAAAGAGGGCAAAATTTCTTCAGAAATGAGGGCAAAATAGCTGGCAGAGATAGTTGGTCAGAGAAATAATGGCAGGAAAAGCTTGGTAAATTTGCATTCAAAAATACTGGAGAGATGTGGTCGGTTGCTTGGGGCAGGAATACTGGGGAAAAAACAGGTCAAAAATAGTTAAGTAGCATTCAAGAATAAACAAATGCTTTCAAAATTTGCATTTAAAATAATTTTAGGAAAAGCTTGGTAGAGAATTGAATTCGGGAAATCGGTAGAAAAGAAAGGTCAAATTTAATGGCAGGAAAATGGAAAATCTTTAAAATTTAATTCGGAAAAAAATTCAAAAAAATTCAGGAAAACAATGGGCAAAAAAACAGCTTTGGGCGGAAAAAGCATGGTCATAAAACAGCATGGTCAGAAAACAGCATGGTCAGAAAACAGCATGGTCAGAAAACAGCATGGTCAGAAAACAGCATGGTCCTCTCCCTTACCTTCTACTTGCCTTTCTTGACATACCAGACACATTACTTCTTCAACAAAGTTTCTCGCCGTCAGTGCGTCAACACGCATGTCGTCTCGCACTTGTGAGCTAAACACAAGCAGAAACAAACAAAAATGGTCGTAAATAGTAAACTGATACCGACAAACTTAAAAAAATCATTTGTGTACAGTTCGGGACATTTATTAAATAAAAGTCATTCTTCTCCCCAACCCCCCACACTCAAAAATGGTGAACTTTCGTCTGATTTGAATGCCACATTAACATTTCTCGATATCTGTTGACTTTAATGTGCCTTATTTAAGAAACACTGATCAAGTGACTTGTAGGTGACGCGATTTGTACCAAAAGTCTTTTTCTTTTAATTTTTAATACCTCTAACTAGCAACAAGTCTTAATATTCTTCTAAGTTATTTTTTTATCTATAGAGCAAGTCTTTCTAACAATTTGCTCCGCCGATCACCAAAGAGACTCAGGTCTGGTCTCCAGAAAGAAAATAAATAACGATCAGTGTGCGTGTATCTGAGTACAACTATGCATACATAAACTGATTACCTGGAAGCCTCTGATTGTTATAGGCTCGTGTTGTTCTGATTAGTCATGACTGTACCTACGTTGAAGGCAAGTGTCTAAGGTAGGTTTTCATAGTTCAGCTCGTTTATTTCTAAGTAATATTCAATCTGTCTCCTTATTACTTAGAACCATCAAATTATATTTTTTAGGAAGAAGCTTTTAGCTTGTAAATAAAGTTTGAATCCTGAACTTAACCCTGTAAAATCCTGTGTAAAAAAGAGGAATGGTATCAATATCCTGAAAGACAGAAAGAAAAAAAAAATGAATAAATTTCTAAATAAAATATTTTACATTATATTTGCATATTAATTATCTAAATAAATAATATTAACAGGTTAAAACTAATATAGTCCATATATGATAACACAGTTAACTTACTGTCGTTATAATATTATAGCCAAATACGTTATAATATTATAGCCAAATACGTTATAATATTATAGCCAAATACGTTATAATATTATAGCCAAATACGACTCAAGAAATCGTAATGACACGATTGCAAACAAACCATACCCCCGGCCGGGATTGAACCCGCGGTCATAGAGTCTCAAAACTCCAGCCCGTCGCGTTAGCCACTAGACCAGCTAGCCACAATAAGATTCATCCAACTAGGTATATTTCTACACCACCATGGTGTAGAAATATACCTAGTTGATGAATCTTATTGTGGCTAGCTGGTCTAGTGGCTAACGCGACGGGCTGGAGTTTTGAGACTCTATGACCGCGGGTTCAATCCCGGCCGGGGGTATGGTTTGGATAGCCAATACGTTATAATATTATAGCCAAATTCGTTATAATATTTATAGCCAAATCCGTTTTTTAAAAAATTATAGCAAATACGTTTTAGGTAAATAAACATAATGTCCCTTTGTTTCGGTGATGAATGGGTTTTGAAAACCGACAAGTTGAAGATTGAACACTTATGCAACAATGGAATCTTTATTGAAGAATCGTTCGCCACAAGTGGCTTATCAGTCAATACAAAGTAGAAATGGGTATATGGAGAGTAGGAAGTTGAGGTAATCAGTCTCTCACCTGGAATCGATGTGTTCGTCGTCACTTTTTTAGGAGGTGCAGCATAGGGATGGGCTGAACACATCGTTCCAGTTGAGGACTGATTACCCAAACTTCTACTCTCCTTACTCATTTCTACTTTTATTGACTGATGAAGCCCCACTGTGTGGCTCTCTCCCCTCTCTCTCTCCTCTCTCCCTCTCTCCTCTTCTCTTCATCTCTCTTTCTCTCTCTCTCTCTCTCTCTCTCTCCCTCTCCTCTCTTTCTCTCTCTCTCTCCTCTCTCTACTCTCCTCTCTTCCCCTTTCCTCTCTCTCTCACCAACATAAAAACCCAAGGGACACCCAACACAGAATGAAGGGAATACCACCAAACACAAACACAAAAACGAGGGGCGAATCCCCAAGACACAACACAAGACAGGGAACACCACCGAGTCACAACACAAGACAAGGGAACCCCACCGAGTCACAACACAAGACAAGGGAACCCACCGAGCCACAAACAAGACAAGGGAACACCACCGGTCACAACACAAGACAAGGGAACACCACCGAGTCACAACACAAGACAAGGGAACACCACCGAGTCACAACACAAGACAAGGGAACACCACCGAGCCACAACACAAGACAAGGGAACACCACCGAGTCACAACACAAGAAGAGGGTTCACCAGCAAGTCACAAGACAAAGGGAACACCCACCAGTAGGGACAGATCTGGGTATAAGCAAAGTGGGCATCTGCCCACGGCCGTCCTCCAAATAAGTTCCATCATTAAAGTTAACACGCATTAATAATTCTAAAATAATTCTGTAATGTTGCTAAACTACAGTATTTATACTTTTTTTGGCCAGTTCTAATTACTTACCAATCACTGCCTAGTTTACTAGCACTCTGGAACTACGACTGTCTGCCTTTAAGTTAATGTGTTCCCAACTCAGCTTTTCATTTGCGTCAGTTAGAAGCTTTGACTCTTGAAGAGATTCAGAGAGCAGCCGTAGTAGCTCTTGTGGACAATTGCCATGACCATCTTGATCCATATCTGTGTGTAGAAAAGGCTGAATTTACAGACTCTGCAGCAATGCTTAACGATGAAGGAAAGAGAGTTGTCACAGGAGGACATGTCCTCTGTTGGTTAATAATTTACAAGGGCGTTCAAGGTGTATTTACAAACGTGCAAATAACACTGCGTAAATCTTGTGTTAACGATCACTACTTTCTGTGGTAAGTCTTGTGTTAACGATCACTACTTTCTGTGGTAAGAGATCATTAAAAACAAAAGTATACATTACGAAAATAGACTGCTCATTGACCATTAGGCAAGAACGGTTCACCTGTCTCTCAGTAATGACTACATTTTCCACCAACTCATTAGCAACTTTGCTAATAAGATGAGTTTCGGAAACGTCTGAATTTGTTTAACTAATTTGAGGTGTGTTTTAAAAATATAAATTTCCTTGCAAAGATAAGACAAATATAAATATAAATCTTGACGTATTTCTATTAATTTTTTTTTTTTTTTTGGGGGGGGACCTAGTTTCTAGTTCTATTGTGTATCCATATACTCTTCCACTACCATCCACAGGATGGATAAAAGGTACACAAACTAGCCACTGCCATCCACAGGATGGATATGAGGTGCACAATAAACCACTACCGTCCACAGGATGGATATAAGGTACAAACTAGCCACTAACGTCCACAGGATAGATATTAGGTACAAACTAGCCACTAACGTCCACAGGATGGACATCAGGTACAAATTAGCCACTACCGCTCACAGGATGGATATAAGGTACAAACTAGCCACTAACGTCCACAGGGTGGATATAAGGTACAAACTAGCCACTAACGTCCACAGGGTGGATATAAGGTACAAACTAGCCACTAACGTCCACAGGATAGATATAAGGTACAAACTAGCCACTAACGTCCACAGGATGGACATCAGGTACAAATTAGCCACTACCGCTCACAGGATAGATATAAGGTACAAACTAGCCACTAACGTCCACAGGATGGACATCAGGTACAAATTAGCCACTACCGCTCACAGGATAGATATAAGGTACAAACTAGCCACTAACGTCCACAGGATGGACATCAGGTACAAATTAGCCACTACCGCTCACAGGGTGGATATAAGGTACAAACTAGCCACTAACGTCCACACGATTGACATAAGATACACAAACTAGCCACTAACGCCCACAGGATGAATACGAGGTGCACATTAAGACAAGCCACTACGAAAGCAACATACAATCTTTAATTTATCTGACGTGCTGTTTACAACTGATTCGAATAAGACACATGCAACGTCTGGGAATCTTTTATTAATATAGACGTTTCGCCAGCCAGTGATTTATATATTTTTTTCAGTCCGGTGCAAAGATTAAATTGTGGATATGGTGGAACAAGTGGATCAGTCCCTCAGCCTCTGGTAAATCTGAAACAGAGACATGAAGATGGAGATGATTATACACGAAACAGAGGATTTATATTTGATATTAACGATTTAGTTTACATTTCCATAGATGTATATTGTAATAAGTAAACCGAATTTTTATTATCAATAAAATGCCGCATGGTATCAATAGAAGTAGATGGATGGAGGGATACATGTGGATGATAGATTAGAAGATATTTGAAAATAGGATTTGATATATACCAGAAAATAACAAGAAAATATTAAAAAATCTTTATAAGTAGTGACTTCACCCTTCGTAGGCGCATAGGCCTATACCCTCGTAAGTCCTGCCATCATCACCGAGACAACTCAAGACAAAGGAACATCACTAAAACAACACATGACAGCACCACCAAGACAACACAAGGGAGCACCATCAAGACAACACAAGTAGCACCATCAAGACAACACAAGACAACACTACCAAGACAACACAAGGGAACACCACCAAGACAACACATGACAGCACCACCAAGACAACACAAGGGAGCACCACCAAGACAACACATGACAGCACCACCAAGACAACACAAGGGAGCACCACCAAGATAACACAAGGGGGCACCACCAAGACAACACAAGGGAGCACCACCAAGATAACACAAGGGGCACCACCAAGACAACACTAGGGAGCACCACCAAAATAACACGATGGAGTACCATTAAGACAACACAAGGGGACACCACCAAGACAATACAAAACAACACCACCAAGACAAGACAGCACCACCAAGGCAACACAAGATAGTACCACCAAGTCAACACAAGACATCACCACCAAGACAAACACCACCAAGACAACACAAGACATCACCACCAAGACAACACCACCAAGACAACACAAGACAGCACCACCAAGCCAAGTCAGCACCACCAATCCAAGACAGCATCACCAAGACAATGCAAGACATCACCACCAATGCAAGACAGCACCACCAAGACAACGCAAGACAGCACCACCAACACAAGACAGCACCACCAAGTCAAGATAACACCACCAAGACAAAACAGCAACCCCAAGACAACACAAGACAGCACCACCAAGACAAGACAGCAGCACCAAGACAAGACAGCAACACCATGACAAGATAGCACCACCAAGACAAGACAGCACCACCAAGACAAGACAGCACCACCAGGCCACCTCCTCCATGTATTCCTGGGTACAAGGGGTGGTGGTCTAGCCTTTGCTAATACCGAGCCTCTTAATGCACCTTCATAATCGTTCTTGCTTTAATTAATGAATAATTCCGGCAAGCCAGTGCAGTTGGGATGTTCTCTAACGTGATAGATGTACCAGCCAGCGTCATTAAACGAATAAATACTAATGGAAGGCCGTGGAGTATCCCAGCTGCCATACTAATGGGAGATTTTCTATTTATTCCTCACTAGGGACACTAATCTTGTCAGGGCAATCCTCCTCGGCTGTCTCCTGCCTGACTCAGTAAACAATACTTCCACGATACTTAAATTCTCGTAATTTCTGCTAGGCGTGATTTATCATTGGAGCATTTGAGAGATGCAAGGTTATAAGAGCATTTACCTCGATGTTATGCTACTGAAGAGGAGCATTGCGGTGACGAATGTGGGAGGGAAGAGGCAGACGCAGCAGCAGCAGGAGGTCTGAGGGGACTCCCTCACCTAGGGTTCATAGGCAGGAATGGGAGCCAGGCAGCAGCTGATTAACAAGCCCCTGTCTGCGGCCCTTGTTTACGAACTGCGCCTCCTTGTAGCAAGGGACCATTGTTTACTCTGAGTGATGCTTCGTATGCATCATGCAGATTGATGTTATCGATGGCACTCGGAAAGGAACATCGTCAACCCGAGACGGGATGCGAAATCTGGGAGTAACAACTCGAAAGATTATCTCTCGGCCAGCATCTCCACACAAGAGATTTACAGATGGAGTATGATGTGTGAGGCTAATGCATGAAACACATAGAGGGAGGGAGATTTCTGTCTTATACGAATGCCGTTTGAATGCGCAACAAGGAGTGACTCTCTTTGTATTCACTGAAGCTCTTCTTTTGTAGTCACCGCCGTTATTGGACTTTATCATCTGATATTTCAAGCTAATTACACCAGGGCGGGATTGTTTATCCCGGGAATGAGATTAGCTTTATGATGAGCCTCGTTAGTGAGCACTTCTCTCTCCCTGCGCCTCTTGCTTCTAACCCAACCCCTGAGTCTTACCCCAGCAAGACACGGTAGAGAAAGATGAGGTTGATGGAGGCTTCTCCACTTCGCCATTTCAGGGATAACCTAGATAATAATATCATTTTTAAAGGGGTCTGTGACTCTACGTGCAACTTCGTTTTTTATATGCACTTAAGAGGTGAAAAATATACTCATCTGTTCTTTTCATTCACAACACAGACTTCAATAAATGACTTCCTGCCTGCATGAAGTCAAAAGAATTCCCTCTTACTTTACAACAAGTGTTTCCAATGCATCTTAGAGAGAGAAAAAAGTGAATAACCTTGAAAGGATCATTGCAAGTTCCAAATACTCACTAATTACCCATAAAATAACAATGCTTCATTAGTTAAATCAGATGTAATCTCCTTAAGAAGACCCGCCCTGTATAATCACAAATATCCTTTACTGTCCCTGTATAAGTGATAGTCTAGTGAAAGACTCCAAGTTGTCGAGCTTTTTATAATCACGAGGTGACTGTCTTTGTAGCCCCAAAAATCACACCTCCGTCATGATTTACGCAATTTACTGCTGCAATCATGTTATTTCTCGAAATCTAACGCCGTTTTAGTGGTTATCTCTGAAATTAAATCACGCTGGGAAATTACCCAATGGACTGGTATATATTTAAGCACGCCTCACACGGCCTCTTTAAAGGTCTTGGAGTAGCAATTAATGTTGCCTGAGTGGCTAGGGTGGTCGACGCTAAAATTGCAACCCCCCCTCCCATCCAAGACCCGGTCTTTATCAGTGATTTATTCGTGGTCGTCAGCGGGGCAGGCTGGAGCATACTGCACTTACTGAGGTGAACCAGTGTCATCTTGCATTTCCAGGATAAGCAAGTGTTCCCTTACCTTCCTACGGAACGTTAGTGTGACATTCCTTTGGCACTGCTGGTACCTTACCTTCCTAAGGAACGCTGTTGTTACTATGACATCTCACTCTCCAGGTGATATCCTTGGTGTGATGTCTGCGCCTCAGTCCTTCTCCTTAAGAAATGCTTGTAGAGTCTCACCCCCTAAACCATATCCCATTCCTATCTTCTCTCTCCCTCCCAACTTTCATTGCTTTGCACTTATCCAGGTTGATCTCTAGCAGCCATTTCTCTGACGTCGCTTTATGCCTGTTCAAATTATTTATTCTCATGTAATTGTTAACAGTGATTTTTAAACTCACTCTGGAGGCTTTCCAACATTGTAAGATGATGCAAAGAAGGAAGAACCTTCACCATCACTCATTCAATAGCTGTCTTGCCGGAAGTGCAGTTACATTGCATTTAAATGACCGTCCGAACCACAATATCTCCACTAATCCTTCAGCGTGGAGGCTGTAGAAGTGGGTGTAAAGATGGAGGTGGATTGGAGGTGGAGGTGGAGGTGGAACTGGAGGTGGAGGCGGAGGTGGATTAAGTGGAGGTGGAATTGAAGGTGAAATTGGAGGTGAAGGCAGAGATGGAGGTGGTGGAGGTGGAATTGGAGGTGGAGGTCTTGAGGGAGTGCCAGGTCAACATAACGGAGTAAGGCTTCACATTACCCAAGCATCAACACAACTGTGTTGCATATTCATGGCAGCTTTCATATGGAGAAGTCCACTACCACGGTCCATTCTTTATTATTAATAATTCACAGACATTAAGAGACGGATATTGAGACCATATCCACTTATAATTACATGTATGAGCGGAGA
>NC_069466.1:21956059-21966562 GCF_026875155.1 Cherax quadricarinatus
TGGGCAAGGTGTGGTGGTGAGGGTGGGCAGGTGTGGTGGTGATGATGGCAGGTGTGGTGGTGAGGGGTGGCAAGGTGTGGTGAGGTGTGGCAAGGTGTGGTGGTGAGGTGGGCAAGGTGTGGTGGTGAGGGTGGGCAAGGTGTGGTGGTGAGGGTGGGAAAGGGTTTGTGGTGCTGAGGGTGGGCAAGGTGTAGTGGTGAGGGTGGGCAAGGTGTGGTGGTGAGGGTGGAGAAGGTGTGGTGGTGAGGGTGGGCAAGGTGTGGTGGTGAGGGTGGGCAAGGTGTGGTGGTGAGGTGGAGAAGGTGTGGTGGTGAGGTGGGCAAGGTGTGGTGGTGAGGGTGGGCAAGGTGTGGTGGTGAGGGTGGGCAAGGTGTGGTGGTTGAGGGTGGAGAAGGTGTGGCGGTGAAGGTGGGCAAGGTGTGGTGGTGAGGGTGGGCAAGGTGTGGTGGTGAGGGTGGGCAAGGTGTGCTGGTGAGGGTGGGCAAGGTGTGGTGGTGAGGGTGGGCAAGGTGTGATGGTGAGGTGGGCAAGGTGTGTGGTAAGGGTGGGCAAGGTGTGGTGGTGAGGATGGGCAAGGTGTGGTGGTGAGGGTGGGCAAGGTGTGGTGGTGAGGGTGGGCAAGGTGTGGTGGTGAGGGTGGGCAAGGTTTGATGGTGAGGGTGGGCAAGGTGTGGTGGTGAGGGTGGGCAAGGTGTGGTGGTGAGGGTGGCAAGGTGTGGTGGTGAGGGTGGGCAAGGTGTGGTGGTGAGGGTGGGCAAGGTTTGGTGGTGAGGGTGGAGAAGGTGGGTGGTGAGGGTGGCAAGGTGTGGTGGTGAGGGTGGGCAAGGTGGTGGTGAGGGTGGGCAAGGTGTGGTGGTGAGGGTGGGCAAGGTGTGGTGGTGAGGGTGGGCAAGGTGTGATGGTGAGGGTGGGCAAGGTGTGGTGGTGAGGATGGGCAAGGTGTGGTGGTGAGGGTGGGCAAGGGTGTGTGGTGAGGGTGGGCAAGGTGTGGTGGTGAGGGTGGGCAAGGTGTGGTGGTGAGGGTGGGCAAGGTGTGGTGGTGAGGGTGGGCAAGGTGTGGTGGTGAGGGTGGACAAGGTGTGGTGGTGAGGGTGGACAAGGTGTGGTGGTGAGGGTGGGCAAGGAGAGCAATTCCTGCCCAGTTAACTCAGAGAACAACGAATCGCACCATCATTTCCCCCATGTCTCCCCATTCACCCATTACCCTCTCCCATACCATCTCCCATCCCCACACCCTCCCCTCCATCCCCACACCCTCCCCTCCCCGCACCCTCCCCTCCCATCCCCACACCCTCCCCTCCCATCCCCACCCACTACCCATCACCCCATTATGACACCCTCATGTATTAACGTCAGCCGTTCACTAAAACACCGTAATTTCAGTTCATAATATTTTATTATTGACGTGCCTCAGATGGGCACAGGCTTGCCCATCAGAGACTGTCTGTATGCTGGTGGTGGTATGGAGACGTGATCTGATCACCAACCACAAGGGGGATCAGGAACCTCTCTTGAAACTATAAACATTGAGATAAGTTCTAGGACAGAGGTTTGGATTCGCTATAAACATTCTGTCGTCACACCAGGTATAAAAAAAACGTGCTCAGCTTAGCATTTGCTAAACGTGTCTATTTGTGGTTTAATTCAAGTTTTTATAGGTTTATATAGTCTATTCCTAACCCAAACCTAACTTAGCCTAATCTAATCTAACCTAACCACCACTTTCTACTAGTGTTTTTCCATTTTTTTCAACACCGCGAGCATTTAGTTTCTATTCTTGATCGGGTTGAGACGAATAAGCCTGCTTACACCTACCGCCCATGCTCACCTAGCCGTAAAACAGGTACCTGGGTGTTAATTGCCTGTTGTGGGTGGCATCCTAACGAGAGGACACCAATGGTTGTATACATCGCATTCTGCGGCTTTGTTGGGTTATCCTTGCTACACAAATATATGAACGATTCGAGACGTGTGGGCAGGTCACCGTATGTACACATGCTGGGTCCGTTCACCTAACAGTAAACAGTTAATCTTAGGAGTTATCCTGGCAAAGTAGACGGGATTCTTGCGGAAATGATCGACACTGGCAGCTGTGGGCTATCATGGGTTATTAACCTTCAAGGGTAAATTATTCTTGTAAAGACTTCTTCTTCTTCTTCTTCTTCTTCTTCTTCTTCTTCTTCTTCTTCTTCTTCTTCTTCTTCTTCTTCTTCTTCTTCTTCTTCTTTCTATTTGCATAATTCTCAAGTACAAATCACAGAAAAGAAACAAAAATTTATTTGAATATTTTGTATCCTTAACGTTAATGTTTATTAAAAGATGATTTATTAGTGATAGATGGAAGGACATAGGAATCATCATCATCATCATCATCATCTTCTTCTTCTTCTTCTTCTTCTTCTTCTTCTTCTTCTTCTTCTTCTTCTTCTTCTTCTTCTTCTTCTTCTTCTTCTTCTTCTTCTGTATAACCCACATTGGGGTCATACATCGCTTGGGAAAATTGGAGGAAATCAGTGTCAGTTCAAGGTAAGGGCATACAGGTCCAATTCTTGGCATCAAGAGCCCCTTTCCTGCATCAAGGAACGCTCCTTTGACGGGGTTATCTCTGAATACATAACTCACCATCGGGGCAATAAATCATCAAAACATTGAACTGTCAATCGTGAAGAATTGATGGTGAGGTGACGACACCTCGCCAGTCACTTCTGTCCGTCCTCCCGTCAGCGCGAGCAAACGGGAGGTAACCCCCCGAGCTCAGGAGCCGCCGTGCTGATCTCTGGGTTGACCACAAGAAGCCTTTGAACGCAATGTTAAGAGCTTGTAAAACACTGGAACAACCCATGCTGGTATCTGGGTTAACCATAGGCTGAGCTGGTGGCGGCTTAATGACAGACCTCGTAAACTACAGACATCTATAATCGAATGATACATGCAACCTCACTCTGGCTGTAATCATACAGGACCACCACTCATTTCCAATCTTCCATCTTGTAACACTTTTCTCGTTTTACAGTTCATTACACCGACTGATTGGGAACCGCCTCTGTACCTCGTCAACTTTTAAAGAGGCCCTTGAGTGTCCTTGGTATTGTGTGTGATACACTCTACTCAGTGTGGAAAAAATTTTACTCTCAGACTTTCCGAATTGTGGACTTTTTTTTTTTTTTTTGCAGCCTAGAGCTCAGTAAATTTGAACACTAAATAAGGTTTCGCCAGAAGTTTTTGGATTGTTTTGCCCCCAGGGGCGAAATTATTGGTCAGTGCTACTCCTCTTGTGAGTGAACATTATGACTATCACGGCCCTTATCTACTTCCATATCTCTCTGTCTATCTACTTTTCGCTTAAGAGGGATATCAACGAAGGGATAGCAAAGAGGAATCACCAGGAGGGATCCCAACAAAGGGATATCGAATAGGAATCGGAAGGAGAAATATCAACAAAGGGATATCGGATAAGAATCACCAGGAGGGATATCAATGAAGGGATAGCCAAGGGGGCGCCCCAGGAGGGATATCAACGAGGTGGATAGCGCCGAGAGTCGCGTGAACGACACACTTTGAGATCTGACTGTAGACTGGTGGGCGTGGGTGGGTGATGTGGGGCGTGTGTGGTCGTGGGCATGGGGAATCGACGGCGGGTGTAAAGTGGGCGCGACATATGGATAAACAGGTGACCACGAGTCATTAATGGGTGCATTTGGGCATGATTCTCGCCCACGCTCTGTACCCAAACCATCACCCATTCCAGCTCACCATTCCCATACACCCCATTCCCATACCCCTATTCCGGCATCTCATTCCCCTACTTCGATTCCCACACCCCATTCCCACACACCCTATTCCCACGCCCCATTTCCACACCCCATTCCCACACCCATTCCCACCCCTATTCCCACGCCTATTCCACTCCAGCGGAGTGGAGTATAATATTCATGAAAAAAGCGTTAAACACTTAAGGGGTCATATAGAGCTTGGAGAATGTAAGGTAACCAGGTTTGATTCAAGGAAAGCGTGACTCCAACTCCTTGGCTGTGAAACACTAAGATTCCACAGTAACAGCAACGACAATAACAGCAACAGCGACGAAAGCAACAGCAGCAGCAACAACAACAACGGTAGCAGCAACAGCATCAGCAGCAGCAACAGCAACAACAGCAGCAGCAGCAGCAGCAACAGCAACAACAGTAGCAGCAGCAGCAGCAGCCAGCAACAATAGCAACAACAGTAGCAGCAACAGCAGCAGCAGCAACAACAGCAACAGGTGCAGTGTGGTGTCAGAGAGTGACGGGGCTTAGATCCGGGCTGTAAATGACTGTCCTCTCATGCATTATGACGGATGAATGCTCGGGAAAAAAGTCCCCAGAGATCAGTTAACACTCAGTTGTCACCTCCAGCTTATCCTCTCCCCTGTCACATTAGTTTCTCATTGCTAGTTTCTATTTTTGGTGCTGTAACTCTTTAACAATAAAAACCGTAATACTGTGGCTGTAACAGTGTCACTATTCCGTGGCTGGAGCAATGAGAGTTACAATACCCTAGATGGAGCAAATAAAGTCACATTACCCTGGCTTTATCAGTGTCACAGTTCCGTGGCTGGAGCAATTTGAGTCACATTACCCTGGCTTGAACAATAAAAGTCACAATACTGTGACTGGAACATTGTCACAATACCATGGTTGGAACAATAAAAGTTACAATACCGTGGATAGAGCTATTGAAGTCACATTACCCTGGCTGTAACAACGTTACAATACCGTGGCTGGGACAATGAAAGTCACAATACCCTGGCTGGGACAATTCACCAAAAATCCGCACTTAGGACAGAAGCTTAATGAAAACGTTGCGCTCCGTCCCGGATCATCGTCACCAGCGACTTGACAATGGTCCAGGATGGAGCGGAACGTTGACATGAAGTTCCTGTCCTAGGTGTTGTTTTTGTTGACATCCTATAGGGCCACGACGGCTTGCGCCGTATGAGTCCTGCTCCCAGAACTTGCGTGTTTAAGCGTTCTCAAAACGTTTAGATACTGTCCAAAAGTGCCCGTAGCGCGGGGAGAAAGGGATACGAAACACTTAGAATGTCTGGGTCGATACCTGAGCCCTCTGGAACCGTAGGACTGGAATCCATTTCGGTGGCAGAGTCGCGTGCTGGAGCGACCGTTTCAGGTGTTTTTGGTGATAAACTCACCTCCAGCAACCGTTTACATCAGCGACCATTTACACCACCTACCGTTTATTACCGATGCACCCACGAATCCGAGAAGACACCGTTGTAACTTTAATTATACCTCAATGGGGAGAGTTTTCTTATGCTTCCGGTAGACACTATCAGGAACCATCATGTGAATTACTCTTACAAACAACCTCTAGTTTGCTAGTTCGCAATTGGCCCCCCGACCGCCATTACGGAGCTGAGTTATGAGGCTCCTACATCACCTGAAAGCTACGACACCTTCTTCTCCCTTATTTCCTCCCTGCATATATGATCTTCCTGTGTAAATCAGTCCCACACATGTTATGTCTTCCTAATGACGAACCTCCAAAGGTAAAAATCGTGACAGGAAATTGATATGATGACTCAGTTGTGGTCGGTAACAGAGGTACAAATGCCAATATTCAAGACTTCTGAGCATGACTCGCAGCTCAGGCAACACCTGAAGTTAGTTTTGTCCTCGGAGGGCTTGAGTACTGAGCAGGCAAACATGTGCTACAGTTAGGTGTCTTTATTTCTGAAACTTTTCTCCCACGCAGTGAGCTTCTTCAGTCGATTACAGAGGTGACTATGGGGACAGCAGGAAATAGAGTTGAGGTAGGCAGTCCCTCACCCTGGAGAAGTGTTACAGGCAACACCCTTCTTTATAGGCCTCTGTAATTGTCCTTTCACCCCCCTCTCTCCCCCTCAAACACCCCCTCCCTCCCCTCAAGCACCTCCCCCTCCTTAATGTTGGTAAAGGGCTCTGTGCTACGAGTAACTGGAGCTACACCACCCCTCCCTGGGATCAAACTAAATTACTCTTCTATGAAAATAATCCCCTCAAGGAAGGTTCCTTGATGTTGGTGAGGGGCTCTTGATTTAGGGAATTGGATCTGTGCTCCAGTTCCCCGAATTAAGCCTGAATGCCTTCCACATCCCCCCCCCCAGGCGCTGTATAATCCTCTGGGTTTAGCGCTTCCCCCTTGATTATAATAATAATATGAAAATAATAATTTACTTTCAGACGGACCCAAAAGAGTGATAATTTTGATAATTTACAGTGACGATTATATTTTACAGACAGCAGTTATTACTCATGTCTCTAAAAATAACAATAAATTTTGATGTCTAATATTTTGATGTCCCATCTTTATTGATGTCTAAAGCATCAATTGGCTAGTCGCTAATCGAACGGACGGAGGATCGAGCCTCCACCAAGCATCGTGCTCTGCGGTCTTCTCGGGTTTAGTTCATCGTATTAATAATAATAATAATAATAATAATAATAATAATAATAATAATAATAATAATAATAATAATAATAATAATAATAATAATACCACGGTGTCAGTTTTTAATTATGATTCAATAAAGTGTCTCCCTTTTGGCAAAGCTTAGACGGTCTATCCAGTGTGAAACAGCAAGTGCAGCATCAACAACAACAACATCAAAAACAACAGCATCAACAACAACAGCATCAACAACAACAACATCAACAACAACAGCATCAACAACAACAGAATCAACAACAACAGCATCAACAACAGTAACAAACTTCACAGAGAGTAGCAGATAAAAGCAGCAGGCGGTAGTAACCGGGAGAAGCAATAACAGCAGTAGCAACAGCGGCAACAGCAACAATAACAGCAGACACACACACACACACACACACACACACACACACACACACACACACACACACACACACACACACACACACACACACACTTGCCAACTCACCACTGTCGACATGAGTGTGACAATAAGTGAGTGTGGAGACTGGATCATTTTTCTCTCTCCAGGAGAGCAGAGGGACCATTGTGACGACTGTGGGAGAGTGCTGTCCAGGTCACTAGCGACTCTTCCAGTTGCTCTTTCGTGATGTGACTCACAATGGCCACAAACTTACAGCACTCTCGGCCTCTCAGGTGACAGTCTTGGAGTGGTAATTTATAGAAACACTATTTAAATGCGTCGCTGAAATATAAAATGGATGCTTTCTTTCTGCTGTCGCCCACTCTTCTTTTAAAGTGTTGGAGTGAAGGTCAGCAGAGTGCCGGAGATAGTCACCGCTGGGGCTGACCACTCTCATGGTGGCCAGAAATGTTTATCCTGTTATTCCCTAACATGTTATATGTTCGCTTTTGCTTCTGCTAGCTGGAAAAATAATCGAGAGTAATTGATTGCTTTTTCAACCTATCAATTCTAGAGCTCACTTCAAAACCCAACCCTATTTGAGGTATACTACCATCCCCTGGGATACCACCCACACCAGTCGACTAACACCAAGGTACTTACTGCTAGGTGAACAGGGACAGCAGGTTTAAGGTAACTAACATCCAGGTACTTACTGCTAGGTGAACAGGGACAGCAGGTTTAAGGTAACTAACATCCAGGTACTTACTGCTAGGTGAACAGGGACAGCAGGTTTAAGGTAACTAACACTCAGGTACTTACTGCTAGGTGAACAGGGACACCAGGTGTAAGGTGACTAACACCCAGGTACTTACTGCTAGGTGAACAGGGACAGCAGGTTTAAGGTAACTAACATCCAGGTACTTACTGCTAGGTGAACAGGGACACCAGGTGTAAGGTGACTAACACCCAGGTACTTACTGCTAGGTGAACAGGGACAGCAGGTTTAAGGTAACTAACATCCAGGTACTTACTGCTAGGTGAACAGGGACAGCAGGTTCAAGGTGACTAACACCAAGGTACTTACTGGCAGGTGAACAGGGACAGCAGGTTTAAGGTGACTAACACCAAGGTACTTACTGCTAGGTGAACAGGGACAGCAGGTTTAAGGTGACTAACACCAAGGTACTTACTGGTAGGTGAACAGGGACAGCAGGTTTAAGGTAACTAACACCAAGGTACTTACTGCTAGGTGAACAGGGACAGCAGGTTTAAGGTAACTAACACCAAGATACTTACTGCTAGGTGAACAGGGACAGCAGGTTTAAGGTGACTAACACCAAGGTACTTACTGCTAGGTGAACAGGGACAGCAGGTTTAAGGTGACTAACACCAAGGTACTTACTGGTAGGTGAACAGGGACAGCAGGTTTAAGGTGACTAACACCAAGGTACTTACTGCTAGGTGAACAGGGACAGCAGGTTTAAGGTGACTAACACCAAGGTACTTACTGCTAGGTGAACAGGGACAGCAGGTTTAAGGTAACTAACACTCAGGTACTTACTGCTAGGTGAACAGGGACAGCAGGTTCAAGGTGACTAACACCAAGGTACTTACTGCTAGGTGAACAGGGACAGCAGGTTTAAGGTGACTAACACCAAGGTACTTACTGCTAGGTGAACAGGGACACGAGGTTTAAGGTAACTAACACTCAGGTACTTACTGCTAGGTGAACAGGGACAGCAGGTTTAAGGTAACTAACATCAAGGTACTTACTGCTAGGTGAACAGGGACAGCAGGTTTAAGGTAACTAACATCAAGGTACTTACTGGTAGGTGAACAGGGACAGCAGGTTTAAGGTGACTAACACCAAGGTACTTACTGGTAGGTGAACAGGGACAGCAGATTTAAGGTGACTAACACCAAGGTACTTACTGCTAGGTGAACAGGGACAGCAGGTGTAACCTAACATGCCTAACGTTTCCACCTTATGCTGACCTGACGAACCGGTCAAAGAGTACAAATCTGAAAAAAAAAATCCATCATAAACATTAATCTGTATTTAACATTAAAAAAAAAAAAACATTAGACCGGAGTTAAGTAACGAACTTGACCGACATAGAAATGCAGTTAAGAGCTTACACAGATCTCTAACAAAGCAAGATAACATGAACGTAGGTTAGGTTAGGTTAGGTTGGGTAAGATTTGTCAAGGAGAAAGGCCTGAGCTTGCTACCACCTGCAGCTCACAAGACTGCCCTCCCCACGAGCCCCTTTGGGGCGGGGCAGATGGCAGACCAGAGGCCTAGCTTCTCCCTACGAGCCCCGTGAGGGCGGGGAATGTGGCTAGGCCTGGGGACAGTTGGTCCCAAAGATGAGGGGGTACTTGTACCTCCTCCCATGGGAGACTTAAGTCTCGAGACACTCCCCAGATAGGGAGCCAAGGCCGGGTCACCACTACTTGGAAAAGACCCGGGCCGGGAGAATACCGGCGAATAAAAAAAAAAAAAATCGTCAAGAAACAGGACACGTGTTTCGTGACGGGAAACTTTTGGTCACCTGACCGACGTCTTCCACGTGCTTACCCCTTCACCTCTTTAAAAATTATGGTCATGATTATAACCATTTTCCATGAACGTAGAAGGGCCTATTTAATCAAGAACTTGCAGTGTAAACAGACTGACTGACTAAGTGTTTGTGTTGGCTGCAATATTTCTGGTAGTTTGCCAGTTATGTAGATGATAATCACATTATGTGTAAAGCATGCGGTCAATAATATATATATATATATATATATATATATATATATATATATATATATATATATATATATATATATATATATAATATATTATATATATATATATATATATATATATATATGTCGTGCCGAATAGGCAGAACTTGCGATCTTGGCTTAAATAGCAACGTTCATCTTGCCATATAGGACAAGCGAAAAATTGTGTATGCAATAATTTCGCCAAAATCATTCTGAACCTAACGAAAAAAATATATTTCCCTGTGTTTGTTTAGTATGAAATTATCGTAAACAAATCTAAAATATATTTAGTTGGGTTAGGCTAAAATATATTGTTCTTGTCATAATAAGGTTAGGTAAGTTTTCTAAGATTCTTTTGGTGCAAAATTAAAAAAATTTTACATTAACATTAATGAAAAAAATATATCTTTAAACGTATAAGAGAAAATTTCAGAAAGGACTTAATTTTAAATGAGTTCTTGCTAACTGACCAGTTTTACATATTCGGCACGACATATATATATATATATATATATATATATATATATATATATATATATATATAATATATTATATATATATATATATATATATATTCACGTCTTTCTTAACCCTATGTGTTTTGTAATAAACAATAACTAACCAATAATCTAATTAGTAACTAATTAACTAACTAATTTCTCAGTGGTTTGAAGACTTCTGTTCGAATCCACACGATGCCCAGATAATAATAATAATAATAATAATAATAATAATAATAATAATAATAATAATAATAATAATATAATAATAATACGTAGTTCTTTCTCTGACAGTCTCTCCATGTTATCTTTCTTCAGAGTCTCCTGCAGATCTCCTTCGGGTACCACGTCATCTGCCTCCTACAAGAAGATCCGTCTTCGTCAGACATTTGGCCA
>NC_069466.1:21967062-21993106 GCF_026875155.1 Cherax quadricarinatus
TAATTTAGGGGAATTTAAAAGGAATAGCAGTGTCATCACGTAAACATCAGTGATGTGACGTCACGTCATGTGATGGGGTGTCACATCATGGGATACAGCGTCATGACACATTATGATACGTCATTTTATGTGGTGTAGTAGTAGTAGTAGTAGTAGTAGATGTGACGTAGTAGTAGTAGTAGCAGCGTCAGTAGCAAGTCAGTGGTTCGGGACATGATTGACGCCAGTCATGTCTCACCCTTCAGTCCTCACCTTAACAGAGGAATGTATGTCACAGTAGTGTCCACACGCTGTGTCACCACACATACACACACACACAGTGTAAGTTTACTACAGAGAGAGAGAGAGACGCCTTATATCTGTATATATAAGCGCAACGTACGTATGTGTCCGTGAAAAACGATTATTTTGTCAGTGAGAGAGTTGCTGAGACAACACAATCTTCTATATTTTTAAACGTATTTCTATATTTTCTCTTGATCCCCGTCGCCCACCTCCTCCCATGGCATACCAACGTTCTAGTTTGATTACATATAACGTTAAAATCACAGAGGAAAGTACAAGAACTATAATTCTCTTACGAAAAAGAACGTATAACTAGAACAACAAAGCGACGTCTAGCAACTCACACAGTCGTCGATACGTATGTCTGGACACGCTCGGATATTTTGTTTCTCAATCCATTTACTTACTGTTTCTCACTGCTGTTATTTTAGGAAAAAATGTAATTAATAGAGAATACGAAGAATGCAACGATGGGTCAATCCATAATGCAACTTCCCATTGACCCATTGACTGAAGGGATTCCAAACTCATATAATAGAATTCTGTTTGTCTGAAAAGCGATTAGATTATATATAGATTATTCACCTCTATGCTCCCCTTTGCTTAATTATATATAAATTCCCGTGTTGTTCACATTATTAATGGATATAGGAACTTTTGTTTACATATATAAATTGTATCATGTACCTGGAGAAATAAAGATTATTATTATTATTATTATTATTATTATTATTATTATTATTATTATTACTATTATTATTATTTATTTATTATTATTATTAATTATTATTATTATTATTATTATTATTATTATTATTATTATTATTATTATTATTATTATTATTATTATTATTATTATTATTATTTATCTGCGTATTTTAAACATCTTATTGCGTATTTTTAAGGTTTCAGATCCACTTCATTATTACACAGTCGCACATGATCGTTAATTATATATCATGTGCGTCATTCATACGTATTCCTATGCGAAACGTTGGTACATTTTTAAGTTTCAGAGTTCCAAGTATGTGTGTACGTATGAACGAGAAGTACGTGTATCATTCCGGTTAGTGTGGTGATCGAGAGAGGGAGAGAGAGAGAGACAGAGAGAGAGACAGAGAGAGGGTGAGAATGAGTGAGAGACGAGGGATTGAAGGTGTCTGTATGATTGTGAGAGTACGTAAGAATATTTGAGAATAAAAATGGAAGAAAATACGTAATTAGGACTTAATTTTAATGAGTTCTTGCTAATTGACCAGTTTTACCTATTCAACACGATATATATATATATATATATATATATATATATATATATTATATATATATATATATATATATATATATATATATATATATATTGTGGTGCAAAAATATATCTGTTTCATAACTTTACGTACGTACGTCACTCAGTAGCATCATTAATTTACTACGTAACGTCACGCAAGCCATTTCTGTTTCCGGTCTAAGTCAGACTCACCACTACTGTTGCATCGTCATGGTGACATGACCCTAGCATCATTGCTGAAGTGACAGATTGTCTTGGAATACTCATTAAGAGTTTTAGATTGTCGTTATCAAGACTCGTTTAGTGTGACGTCACCTTTTCGAAATCTGTCGTATAATTATTGTGTTCAATTTTATAAAGTATTTGTATCAGTAATTTAAAATGGAATTTATACTGATAGTAATAAACGGAACTTAATAATTGATACAGGATAATTGCCAAGATTTGGAACATGGCTAATGTAGTTCCAATATTTAAAAAAAAAAACACGAAATTTGTTGGAAAATGTAAAAAATTGTGAAACCCCGGGAAAAAGGAACGAACAAACATTTGTAATACGGGTAGAAACGTTCATCATTACACGTTCATATGCGGATGAATGACCATAGACTCACGAATGGAGGTAGGCGCTTATAGCAATCTTGTATACGACCTTTAACCCACTAATTATACATTTCGTCCTCTGTAAGTGGTGTATCTGGGTGTGTTTACAACCAGGGAGACAGATCGACGGTGCAACACGTTCTCTCTTGAAGACTTCTAAGAATATTGACCAAGAATGGCCTTGACCATTAGGAAAATTCTTATTGGTGATGGATTAGGTAAAATGAATAATAATTCTCTCGTTCCAGGAATACTTAAGTAAGCCGTGTTTAAACGTGAAATAACGTTTTTATTGTTAAAAAAAACGCAGTTTGACAAATATGACTGGTCGATATTGTCTCGGTTATCATAATGACATGTGACTAATATCATTAATACGTGGCTGTGATGTAAGTCATTATGTTACTGATAGGATATATCATTGACAGTCTCTGACACGAAAGATAGCGTGTTAGAATGTGTGTATATATATATATATATATATATATATATATATATATATATATATATATATATATATATATATATATATATATATATATTATATATATATATGTCGTGCCGAATAGGCAGAACTTGCCATCTTGGCTTAAATAGCAACGCTCATCTTGCCATATAGGACAAGTGAAAATTTGTTTATGCAATAATTTCGCCAAAATCATTCTGAACCTAACGAAAACAAAATATTTCATTGTGTTGGTTTAGTATTAAATTATTGTAAGCAAATCTAAAATATATTTAGTTGGGTTAGGCTAAAATAAATTGCTCTTGTTATAATAAGGTTAGGTAAGTTTTCTAAGATTCTTTTGTTGCAAAATTAAAAATTTTTACATTAACATTAAGGGAAAAAAAAAATATATCTTTAAACGTATAAAAGAAAATTTTAGAAAAGGGCTTAATTTTAAATGAGTTTTGCTAATTGACCAGTTTTACATATTCGGCACGACATATATATATATATATATATATATATATATATATATATATATATATATATATATATATATATATATATATATATATATATATTTTTATATATTATATTGTGTGTGTGTGTGTGTGTGTTGTGTGTGTGTTGTGTGTGTGTGTGTGTGTGTGTGTGTGTGTGTGTGTTGGTATTTATATTGATGTATATTTCAGATTGTTGTCACTTAGTAGTCATGATTCGGGATTGAGGGAACTGACCTCCTCCTACCAAGACGGAGGGACTGACAACGTCAAAACTACTGCCTTTTTTACTGTATCCTGTGTCATATTTGTCGTCGTAAGGACAAACATTTCGACAATAAAGATAACCAAGTCTTGGTATATTATATCTTATTCGTTTTGATGAGTAAATTAGATTTATTATTATTATTATTATTATTATTATTATTATTATTATTATTATTTATTATTATTATTATTATCATTATTATTATTATTATGCTAAAACGCTAAACTTGTAAGAGTTACGGAACATCCGGGGAACGCAAGTTAATGAAATGTGATCTGAGGAAAGGGGAGATAGCTCCAATTCTGTGAATCTAGAGCCCTTTATCAGTACCAAGGCGCCTCACGTCTAGGCTGTACCTGACGCATCCAGAGAGCGTGTTTAATTTACGTTCGTCTCTCTTTTACCGTCTATCTCTCTCACTGTCTCCTTCCGTGTGTCTCTCACTGTCTCCTTCCGTGTCTCTCTCACTGTCTCACTCACGTTTACCAGACATTAGACGACTGTTACAAAAGCTGACATGTTTGAATTTCCTGAGAGGATTCACCTACTGGTTTTCCCTACATCAATACGTATCCCGTGTGTGTGTATATATATATAGCACGTACAGCGGCTGCCTTGAGTCCAGAGTCACACACCGTCTGATACTTTGTGAGTAGCTCTCACCAAGACCCCCCCCCCACCCCCCCCCCCGCCCGATTCCTCTATTTATCTGGTTCAACTTCCAAGTTGAAACCACCCTTTGTCTGACAGCTGCTTTATTGTCTTCAACTTCTGCTCCTACTGATAGCTGTAACCATCTTCGTCTGACAGCTGCTTCATCTCCATCAGCTTCTGCTTCTTCTGACAGCTGTTTCGTCGTCTTCTGCTGACAACTGATTCCAGCTGTCAGTATGCAGACACAAACATGCTTCAAGTCTCTAGATGACGATGTAACAACAGTTTCCGACTTCGAGGACAAGGTGGGTCACGCCCTCACTATCAGTATATATTCGAACGTAGAACTTCCTTGGGGAGATGGACTTGTGGGAAGACGGGGAGGTTGCACGAAGGTGCCAGGTGGTTCTAAAGAAAGTGGATCGTCTGTTACCAGTCACTGCTACGACGACAACTTTCAGGAAGCGAGTACGAACTAATGGTACGTTATGGCGTACAAGGTTCGTCCTATTTTCGTGGAGTTGACGGCTGGATGCGATTTACAGGTTTCGACTGCGGGGAGGAGGTTACTATAATATATGACCTTCAACGCCATCTTCTTCGTCAAGACCATCGGGACGAGGTACAACGAAGAATCTTCTGCTCGTTCGCTTCAAGAAGACGGGTTAACGTGTACAACCGAAGAGCGAGTTTCGATCTGTCTCCTGTGAGTTCTTGGCATACCCACCAATGCTCAAGTTTCTCTGTCACTTGACCGTAGGAATCCAAGGACCACTCAACCACTACCCAGAGCACCTTCCAGAAATTCTGGACGGAGAGTTTGAACGAGTTATCAGCATAAAGCGAAGCTAAAGAAGACTTACGACCACTGGGACTAACTACGACAACTGGAAAAGACAAAAAGAAACAATACCGTGCTGGAATCAACACACAATACGCCATCACAAAGAAAGAAAGGAGCTTGCGACGGAGGTTTCGGTCCGACTTCGACATTACAAAAGTGTCGGACCGAACATGTGTAAGCTCCTAATGTGCGGGTTATATGTTGCATTTACAACATTCTAGAATTAAAAACGTTTCCAAGAACTTTTAATATTTCATGTTAAAATCTAAACTTCGTTGCATCTGCACCGTAATTAAATACGTATATTTAAGTGACATAAATCCAAAATATTTCATTATAATAATAAACGTCATCTAGTCATCACATTTATTGACGAATATATATATATATATTTGTATGTTATGTTATATACAATGTATTTTAACTATTATGTAAATAAAATATGTGTACCATTTCTCAGTTTGTTGTCCATCACACATACAACAACATCAGCAATTTCACAAAGGTAAAAATTTCTAACTCTATATAATATAAGAACTAAAAAGAAGGACAACTGCAACAGGCCTACTGGCCATGCGGAGCAGGTCCATGTTCCCCCCGGATAAGCCAGTGCACTCCACCCCCCCGGATTTATTCCAATGACCACCATCTGGTCATTTCTTCCTCTCAGGATGGAGCACTGGCACAGGACCAGCAGCACAAGCTAATGAGATGTTTTGAATCTGATTGTTATCCTTTGAGGATCATTTTTGTTAGATCTAATTTCCGCCTACTTGACAAGAGTTGTCTGGGCAGCTAGAGATATGCCCCTCCCGTTAAGTTTGGACTATTTTTTATATCTTCCTATACTCACATTTGTATCCCCCTTCCCCTGCTGCACTCTCTCATTTCTCTCTTTCCCCCTTTCCAACTCATATTGCTCTCCCTTCCACAGTCTGGCTCGCCCCTCTTTGCTCATTTGCATTGAAAAACGTAATATTGGCAGACCAAGATCACCTACTTGACCATAGTCAGGGCATCCCATATTTAGCCACCCAAGTAATTTTTTCAGTTCCATGAAGTCGGCCCAGTGAAAACTGGGACACGAGATTTGTTTGCTCTTATCTGGGTAATTCATGTTATTTGAAATAAGGATTTGAGATCACTTTCCCCAAGACGCATTATTAACCTCATGATTATTAATTAGTTAATCTTTGTTGGCCAAGAAACAAGTCAGCAAGATAGTTTCCTCTAGTTGGTTCTGGTCAACCTGTTCTAAAATGGCAATCCTGAACGTTTCAAGAAAGTCACTAGACTCAGATTTCCTTGTCTATTGTTCCAATCAATTTGTCTAAAGTTTAAAAATCTCCATTATCACAACATTTTCATATCTTAGATGCTCATGAATTTCGTCTATAACAGCTTACTGCCTCCCTATCAAGGTTTGGGGGCCTATAAATCACACCCAAAAATTAATTTGTCATGTTCCCGTCGAGAAACTGCAGCAACCAAACAGATTCTGTGTTCGATGTTTCTAATCTTATATCATGTCTAAGACAACAATTTAAATTTTCTCTGCCTTCATCGCCACACACCTCCCTTACTGTTGATCATATCCCAGTGGGGAATAGTTTATAACCCTGTTATGTGGCATTCAGAAGCATTTCTCGATCTTTCAGGTTGTAACCAGGTCTCTATTATAAGCCAATTATATCTATATTACCTACACTTGCAAGTAATTTTAAGCTCATCTATCTTATTCTTTGACTCCTATTATTTGTATAGTAAACCTTAAGGGAGCTAGTCACATCGTTGCCCTCTTCTTTTCTCTTTGTTTGTTGATCAATTGTTTTGCCATTACTAGCAACGTTATTTTGGATATTGTCTTTTAAAACCTTTCCTGAGGTATCCCGGTAATAACTGCTGTTTTTAAAACTATGCTGCAGCCCTGATTGTTTCCCACAAACACCCATACTCAATAATATATCAGTTAAAATTCCTAGACAAGTCATCAAATATATTCTCAAGTGAAATGGGGCTAATGCATCACTCCTCCCCAGAGAGATGCAACCCCTTCCCTTGATACATTCACGTTGGCCAAAAGATAGGTCCCAGTTATCAATGCATGCGGTATTGCAAGTTCCTTACAGTACCTGTCTAGCCAGGCGCAATTTATACCAGTTGCCATATGAATCGCATTCATGGCACTCTCTTCTAGCAAGATGGCTACATATAGACTGGGATCCCAGCCCTTGACATAACCTATTCCTATGGCTTACCTGTTCTTATCCAAGCAACTTCCTCTCTCCTGCCCTTCCCAATGTCATTACCCCCAGCACTAAGAACAGATAATGGGGCATTGGTTCCCATTTCCTGCCATAATTTTATCCAACCTGCTTGACGATGTCGCAACACCAGCTCCAGGAAGACATGCTCTCTGTCTGACTTTCTCTGTCTGTTACAAATGCTCGGTCTTATATTTCTGAGAATCGTATACTATTAAAATAGTTCTTACCTTGATTAGCAGGAGGAATCAGTGGTACCTTCAACCTCAACTAAACCACTGAAGTACACTCGTATTTGGAGAACAAAGAATCGATTTCCTAATACAAATTTCTCTCTTAACTCTCCTCATCTTTCCTTCTTCCTGAACTTTGATCGACTGCCACTTAAAGTGGCTTCCTACTATTACTGCTGGTGCACCATTCCTACCTTACCAGCTAAATATTATAACTATATTTATAGATTTATATATATATATATATATATATATATATATATATATATATATATTATATTATATATTATATATTTATATATATATATATATATGGTCGTGCCGAATTAGGCAGGCTTTCCCGATATTGGCTTAGAATAGCAACGCTATCTTGCTTTATTGGACAAGTGAAAATTTGTGTATGCATAATTTCGCCAAAATCAGTTGGCGTCATGAACCTAATGAAAAAATATATACTTTCCCTGGGTTTGTTTCGTATGAACTTCTTGTAAATCAAATGAAAATAATTTAGTTGGGTTTAGTGCTAAAATAAATTTGCTTTGTTCTAATAAGGTTAGGTAAAGTTTTCTAAGATTACTTTGGTGCAAAATTAAAAAAAAAATACATTAACATTAATGAAAAAAATATATCTTTAAACGTATAAGTGAAAATTTCAGAAGGACTTAATTTTAAATGATTTCTTGCTAATTGACCAGTTTTACATATTCGGAACGACATATATTAATATATATATATATTATATATATATATATTTATATATATATATATATATTTATATAATAATATATACTATAGTATATATATATATATCATCCTTGGATGCTTTACTTTATAGTTCAATTGATACTGGGAGTAGGATAAAGTAGCCATGGTTAGATTAGGTGAGGTGGCGTAAGTCTGTCTTACTTAGTGGGACTGTCTAAAAACTCACCATCTAGTTGTTGAATTCTTAACACCTGTCGAAAGGGGATGTATAAGGAGTGTGTAGGTAAAACTTTTCTGTTTTGGAGAGGTGGTTGGTGCTTTGTGGATGACCCTCCCTTTAGCGTTAATCTTATGAATGCAATGTTAATCTTACTTTTTAACGTTATATTAGCCCTTAACCGCATTTGTAACCTTAGGTTTGCATACGAAATATGTTTCAGTACCGTTAGCCGAACAATTAGGGGCATTAATTCACTTTTTGGAAGAGGTAATGTTAAAAGATATTTCGACTTGCCCAGCACCATTTTCAAATCACAACGAGTTGTAACTTGGGAAAAGTCCTCGAGGACCAGTCTCTAACCGTCGTTCTACAGTTCCACGTCTCTAAATCTCTCGGTCAGTAGGTTAACTGGTTCTAATGGACTGCTGTTTCTGGTCCTACTGCGACAAATTAACGTTCAAACACGCGGACTCGGTGGTTTGAACGCAATTTTGTCGTGTTTGGCGGCGTGTTTACACTGATAGAGGTTTCTTTTATTGTGATAAAGATTTAGAAAACTGCCGTGGAATATTTATTGGACGGTTTCATCAGTCCGTTACAAAGAAGAACGGTGGAAAGAAGATGAGGAGGAGTTTCAGGTAATCAGTTCCCTTAGCCTGGATTGATGAAACCAGTGTAGCGAAACGTTTCCTCAATAAAGATACGCAGATGAAGTGTCTCATTTGTTTTTGCTCGTGTGCGTAGTGTGTAGTGTGTGTGTGTGTGTGTGTGTGTGTGTGTGTGTGTGTGTGTGTGTGTGTGTGTGTGGGTGTGTCTGTGTGTGGTGTTACTCACCTATTTGTATCACCTTGTGTTGCTGGGTCGAGTCTTAGCTCCTGGCCCCGCTCTTCACGGTTTAGCTACTGGGCCCTCTTCTCTCCCCGCTCCATGAGCTTTATCTAAAACCTAGTCTTAAAACTGCTGTATGGGTTCCTGCCTCCACTACCGTCATTTTTCTAGAGGTGGGTGTGTGACTGGTGTGGGTGTGTGTTGTGTATGTGTGTGTGTGTGGTGTTTGTAGTGTGTGTGTTGCTGTGTGTTGCGGAGCTATTGATTGCGGGGGTGTTCTAAGTAGTTGATTGTTGCATTTTTTTGCACGTAGGTTGTGAGGATTATATTAGTGAGTGTTTCAGCGGTTGATGACTTGCTCATATTGCGTTTGTGTTGCGCTGTAGTGATGTAGTCTTACATCTAGCTTTGCTGACAGTGATAAGTTTCTGGTGTTTTTTATTTTGAGTACTGTGTTGATGACGGTGCTGTGTTGATGACGGTGCTGTGTTGATGACGGTCCTGTGTTGATGACGGTGCTGTGTTGATGACGGTCCTGTGCTGATAATGGTACTGTGTTGATGACGGTGCTGTGTTGATGACGGTCCTGTGCTGATAATGGTGCTGTGTTGATAATGGTACTGTGTTGAAGACTGTGCTGTGTTGTTAATGGTGCTGTGTTGATAATGGTGCTGTGTTGATAATGGTACTGTGTTGATGACGGTCCTGTGTTCATGACGGTTCCTGTGTGATATGGTGCTGTGTTGATAATGGTGCTGGGTTGATAATGGTGCTGTGTTTGATTAATGGTACTGTGTTGATGTCGGTGCTGTGTTCAGACGGTCTGTGTTGGATAAAGGGCTTGCTGTGTTGATAATGGTACTGTTGTTGATGCCTGGGCTGTGTTGTTAATGGTGCTGGATTGATAATGGTGCTGTGTTGATAATGGGTACTGTGTTGATGACGGTCATGTGTTGATCAATGGTGCTGTTGATAATGGTAATCTGTGTTGATGACGGAGGCTGTGTTATGACTGTGCGTGTTGATGACTGTTTGCTGTGTTGTTGTCGGTGCTGTGTTGAGACTGTAGCTGTTGTGATGTCGGTGTGTGGTGATGACTGTTGCTGTGTTTGATGTCGGGTGCTGTGTTGATGGTCGGTTGCTGTGTTGATGTCGGGGCTGTGTGTTGACTGTGCTGTGTTGATGTGCATGGTGCTTATTTAAGGATTGCTTATTTTAGATACTATATAGGAACGAATATATTAATTGTTTTATTTAGATGCTTATTAAGATTGCTATATTTAGTGCTATTATTTAGATGTATATTAGGGTGCTATATTAATATGCTTTATTAAGATGCTATATTAAGATGCTATATTAAGATGTATATAGGATGCTACATTAATATTGCTTTATTAAAGATGGTATATTTAAGTGCTATATTAAGATGCTATATTTAGATGCGATATTAGGTTGCTATATTTAATATTGCTTTTTTAAGATGCTATATTAAGATGTATATGAGATGTTTATAGTAGGATGCTGGTTTAAACCTTGGTAATAAATACCGACAAGTTGGTTTTTTAGAAGGAACGTAAGGCAAACTCTAGACATATTATAGAAAACGTTTCAGTCCTGGGGACCTTGTCACTTCTAACTCATAAAGAGGTAGAAAGACAATATATATATAGCGGTGGAGTGACGTCATGTGAGTGACGCATGGTGACCTGAAGAAAATGCCATCATGTGGTTGGGATGGGAGACGGGTTAGATGATGAGATTATTGTGACTCTGTGTTGTTGGGTGGTGGTTGCTTAAGTATCATGTATGCCAATGATTTTTGAAATTTTGTGGTTTCCAGTGTTACGTGCTATGTGTCGGTGAACGGTGATGTAGTGAGGCTTCTAGGCACCGTCGACAGTCTGAGGTCTGGTTCGGTCGAGGAACGAATTGTGCCTCATTCAGTTCATCAATGGCCCCGTGGAGTCTCTTGTGTGAGGACACGGCGTACCTTACATCGTTTCTGTTACAGGCACTTGATGATCGTTTTCAGGCGGACTGCATGATCTCTGCTGTTCGCTACCTATTTCTTGGGGGCAGAGTCCACAGGGTATGGTGTAGACGCCTGCTGTGGAAGGGTTAGAGATGTCGGGTGCGTTTCGTTGTGTGGTCTTTGATAGATGATGTGTTTTTGGTGGAAACGTTGATGTTACCTCATAGCATGTGCCCGGGCGAGTATTATACATGTATATGCATCGAGAGGCACGCACCTCGATGTTTATCATGTTATATCTCTCATCGCATGTGCAAATAAGGGTATATAGTAGTTCTGTATTACTAGGAAACAATATTTTTACAATTAGGCTGACGCAGCCCTCGATTACCCATCGTGTAGTCGACAGGATTTAGACCTATAAACCAAACTTGTATGTTGGTAGAAAAGTACCTGGTTCGCGCAGAACAGCTGTCCACTGAGTGTAACAGTGCTTACAAGTTAGCTGCTCACTGAGGGAATGTTTAACTCATCTTTTTGTATGAAGTTTTACTGTCATCCATTTATTGTCTGGATGTTGTGTTGCACTAAAGCCATATGATGGCGAAATTGCTACATTTTGAGAATACCCAGGATGTTGCAGATGTGTCCAAATTCTTCATCAGTCCGTTGTATAACGAACAGGGCATACTAACATCTACTGGTTCATTCATTCTTATTGTTTATGCAGTCTGTAAACTTATACAACATACATAATACATTAGAAATACTGTGAATGGGTTACTTTGACGTAATACATACCTGACCTGCCTTTAATGAATTAGAAAGTGAATTCAGATGGTAATTCTCAATCTGTATGGGCACAGGTTGAGTCAGGAAAGACACAAACCAGTCACTGGAAATAGCGAATCAAGATAATATAAATACCAGGGTTCAGTTCACTGAAGAAGGCCTCTAAACGAACGAAATCTAACGTATTCGTATTTTTATGTCATTTCGTTATTGCCGAACATTATAGCTCCTGATGACGCACTGAGAAGCGTGAAAAGTACTTGAGCTAAAGAGTTCTACCCCACTTGGCTTGTCTTACATAGTTAGATCACCCGTCTGCAATTGTTTGCATATATATATATATATATATATATATATATATGATATATATATATATTATATATATATATATATATAATATATATATATTTATTATATATATATATATATATGTGTGTGTGTGTGTGTGTGTGTGTGTGTGTGTGTGTGTGTGTGTGTGTGTGTGTGTGTGTGTGTGTGTGTTACTTATACTACTATCAGTACTACAACTACCACTATTGCAGATAATACTACTACAACTATAGTGATACAACAACAGTAACTACTACTACTACTACTACTATTACTACTACTACTACTACCACTACAACAACCACTACTACGAATACTTCAGCATATTCAGGTGTATAGCATATTATTAGCATACACCCATACATATCTGACTCAGCAACTCAGCATTCAGTAAGCAGAGGTGTTTAGGTTAAGCAGTGCTTGGTGCTCGAGGTCAGTGATAATGACCACTCCCAGGTCTTTCTCAATTTTTATCTTAGCAGCTCTTGGGCTGCCAACATTACCATCCCTACACGTTAGGTCACTGACAGCCTGACAGAGCAAGATCAGCGCTTGAAAGTAACCACGCACGGGTTTTGCGCTTTATGTAAACAGTAATAATAATAATAATAATAATAATAATAATAATAATAATAATAATAATAATAATAATAATAATAATTCATACTTAGTGACTTTACCTGACCTTAAAATATAACTAAATTCATTAAGGAAACGCTAAACCCGTAACTCATACAACGCCTGGGAAAGGGAATGCTAGCTCCAATTCCTTGCAACCAAGAGACCCCTTGAGTGGTCAATTTTTTTTTCTAGGTATAAAAAAGGTCTGTTGTATTTTTTAGATGTATTTTTATATGAAATTTATTAACATATTTTATTGAAATAAATTAATTTTGACTATATTTTTTTATGGTTCTCATTATATAGTGAAATACAGACGTATTATAACCTAACTAGATTATTGTACTGATGTATTCAATACTGTATCAATACAGTATTGAATTTATTGTATAATTACATTACTGTATTATTGTATACTACACCACATCATTGTATACTACACCACATCATTGTATACTACACCACATCATTGTATACTACACCACGTCACTGTATACTACACCACATCATTATATACTACACCACATCATTGTATACTACACCACGTCACTGTATACTACACCACATCATTGAATACTACACCACATCATTGTATACTACACCACGTCACTGTATACTACACCACATCATTGAATACTACACCACATCATTGAATACTACACCACATCATTGTATACTACACCACATCATTGTATACTACACCACATCATTGTATACTACACCACGTCACTATATACTACACCACATCATTGCATACACACACTCATTGTATACTACACCACATCATTGTATACTACACCACATCATTGTATACTACACCACATCATTGTATACTACACCACATCATTGTATACTACACCACATCATTGTATACTACACCACGTCATTGTATACTACACCACATCATTGTATACTACACCACATCATTGTATACTACACCACGTCATTGTATACTACACCACATCATTATATACTACACCACATCATTGTATACTACACCACATCATTGTATACTACACCACATCATTGTATACTACACCACATCATTGTATACTACACCACATCGTTATATACTACACCACATCATTATATACTCTACCACATCATTGTATACTACACCACATCATTGTATACTACACCACATCATTGTATACTACACCACGTCATTGTATACTACACCACATCATTGTATACTACACCACATCATTGTATACTACACCACGTCATTGTATACTACACCACGTCATTAAATGCTACACCGCAACACTGTATATTACACCACATCATTGTATACTACACCACATCATTATATACTACACCACATCATTGTATACTACACCACATCATTGTATACTACACCACGTCATTATATGCTACACCGCAACACTGTATACTACACCACATCATTGTATACTACACCACATCATTGTATACTGCACCACATCATTGTATACTACACCACGTCATTGTATACTACACCACATCATTGTATACTACACCACGTCATTGTATACTACACCACATCATTGTATACTACACCACGTCATTGTATACTACACCACATCATTGTATACTACACCACGTCACTGTATACTACACCACAACACTGTATACTACACCACAACACTGTATACTACACCACGTCACTGTATACTACACCACAACACTGTATACTACACCACAACATTGTATACTACACCACGTCACTGTATACTACACCACAACATTGTATACTACACCACGTCATTGTATACTACACCACAACATTGTATACTACACCACGTCACTGTATACTACACCACGTCACTGTATACTACACCACAACACTGTATACTACACCACGTCACTGTATACTACACCACAACACTGTATACTACACCACAACACTGTATACTACACAGCAACACTGTATACTACACCACAACACTGTATACTACACAGCAACACTGTATACTACACCACAACACTGTATACTACACCACAACACTGTATACTACACCACAACACTGTATACTACACCACGTCACTGTATACTACACCACAACACTGTATACTACACCACAACACTGTATACTACACCACAACACTGTATACTACACCACAACACTGTATACTACACCACAACACTGTATACTACACCACAACACTGTATACTACACCACAACACTGTATACTACACCACGTCATATATACTACACCACATCACTGTATACTAAACCACATCATTGTATACTGCATTATAGTATTACTCCATACGTCACTATATACATCGACAGGTGTATATAAGTGTATATATTTAGTCCCTCACTATCTTATGTATTAAAGTATTCATAACCGGTGGTATACAGGTTACGTTCAGTCTTTGTGACCCTCGTGTAGTCGACAGACTTTAAACCCTCACATTAACTAACCAGCCAATCAGACTATTATTATTCACGTTGCATCATTTATGAAATAATGCAAATAATCATGAATTATACACGTGAATACTTAACGTTTTGAAATATCCTTCATAATGCTGGTTATAGCTCGATGGTCAATAAAAAACACAGATCTCAGTGGGAATAACAACATTATCATTATCATTCTCTTATAGTATCCTCGTATGATTTGCAAAGACAAATACTGGATTGGGTCAGTTGTTGGTGCTTCATTCTGAAGTGAGTCACGTCTCATGCAAAGTGCATGTTAAACGAAAGGTGTATATCTCTCAGTGTATTGTGCTTTGAGAGGTATATTTATATATATATATATATATATATTATATATATATATATATATTATATATATATATATATATATATATATGGGTGGCGAAAGGGGGACGGGAGTGTTTTGCGCGTCAGGAAACGGGATAAGCGTCGCTCCTGATGTGGGTTTCTAGCACAGGAACTGGTGTTTTTCACGCTTAGATAGCGGCATTGGACTTCACGCATAGAACCCAGGCTGACTTTTGAGAGTTTCCTACAGCCTGGTTACAAGTGCACGAAGAAAAATTTTCTGGTAATACCGTGATGTGGGGAAAAGGCACTTAGTATTAGGTCAGGACACTTATTAAAGGAAATGATTCACCACACTTAAGTTATAAAAACTAGATGATAATTAGTAACACAAAATTTCCATCGAGAAGGAACTGAGGTACTGGCAACACACTGCCATTATGGAAAACAAAAGGTACAATACCACGACTGAAACACTTCTTAACTAATCCACAATTCGGATGTGAATTTTCAGGTTATGTTTCGGTTCCTCCTTGAACCATTATCAAGTTATTGATATTAAATTTTAAATTAAATTATAAGGAAAACTGAAGCGGTATAGGGAGTGAAGAGGCTGGAAAGAGAGAGATCCCCCTCGGCCGGCTTCACATCCGTCAGTCGGACCGTCAACCGGTCTGGCTAAATGGACTATCCGGTCGCTTTCTCAATGAGAATTTGGCCGTAAGACCGGAGACTGACCTCACTTAATGACTGGTACGTGTGAACAGTTAGTTAACAAGAGAGAGAGAGAGAGAGAGAGAGAGAGAGAGAGAGAGAGAGAGAGAGAGAGAGAGAGAGAGGAAGAGAGAGATGAGAGGAGAGAGAGAGAGAGAGAAGAGAGAGAGGAGAGAGAGAGAGAGAGAGGGAAGAGAGGGAAGGATAGGGAGAGATCCTGATGCTGGTTAAGGAGTTTTGATTACAGGAATTGGATTTCCTCTCCGCTTCCTCACATCAAGCATGAATGACCGTCATTTTCCAGGCTTTGTATGACCCGTCCTGATTTAGCGCGACCCTGTTTAATTAATAGTAATAATAATAAGAACAAGAACAAGAGTGAAAAACACAGTGGGCGAAAAACGTCTTCTCATTAAAATACAAATACACATATATCGAGCTTCCATCACTCCATGTGTTGAATAACCCACATAAACGGAGGATCGAGCCTCCATCACTCCATGTGTTGAATAACCCACATAAACGGAGGATCGAGCCTCCATCACTCCATGTGCTGAATAGCTTACATGGACTAATCGTTCTGCACAAACACAATATAATATTTCAGCTACGGAAGTCCTCTGAAGATGTGAGTGTGAGCACACGAAAGCGCTCAGAATTTATATGTATTTTTTGTATTTGGTAATTTTTTTAGTATACAGAATCAACTTTTTAATTATGATTACAGTATTAAAAAATAATGAATTAAACATGTGCAACATATTGATAGAACTCGATGTTTCTGAAGGCTAAGGGGACTGACGACCTCAAAAGTACTTCTTGGTTGAAGGACTGATGAGATCCAGTATTCCTGTTATCTCCGGTTTTATTATTATTATTATTATTATTATTATTATTAAGATTAGCCGGTATTCTCCGGCCCGGGCCTTTTCCAAACTGGTGGCCCGGCCTTGGCTCCCTCTTTAGGGAGTGTCTGAGACCTAAGTCTCCCATGGGAGGAGGCACAAGTACCTCCTCATCTTTGGGACCAACTGTCCCCAGGCCTAGCCACAAGCTAGGCCTCTCTGGTCTGCCATCCCCGCCGCAAGGGAGCAAATGGGAATGGACAGTCTTATGAGCTAAAAGCTCGGACTCAGGCACCTACCCTACCCTAGAAGGGTTAGGCATGGTGTCGATGTCCGGTTTTAGTCACCCTATCCCTGTATTTCGACTCAGGAAGTCACTGTGTAGGTGAAACGTTTGGGGCGAATAAAGTCGCCTAGCGGTGCGCATGTGTCTTATTCATCATTAGAGCCCACATTTTACCCACCCAGAAATGGTTTAAAAAAAAGCCAGAGTGATGGTTTTCTCAGCGTCTGACTGTAGCGTCGTATTTCATTGTAATTGGTAGCGGAGAGGCATTAAATCAGGTGGCTGGCAGAGGAACTCTTGGTTATAACCAGTTTCCTCTCGGCAGGGAGACTATAATAGATACTGATAGACTCTAAATCATATATTCATACATCATTCTATACCCCGCTACCTAGTAAATATCATCTGGGGGCACTTAACTCGGTAATGAGTTACATACACAGCAAATTCAGGGAATCGTGATGTCTATTCGCTAGCTTCAAAAAAAAATGTGTATGTTTGATCAAATGAACGTAAATCTAAGGGTTAGTTTGACCATTGCAATATACCAATCCTCTGCATCTGTACTTGCCTATGGCAGAGTGATGGTGTTAATTACAGGTGTAGGAGATAGCTACCTGGATCACCTGTAACACTGCAGGATAAATAATATCTCATATCATCCTTGAAGCGACCCCCTTTATCCCTCCTTCACCTCCTTCTCCCACCTCGTAAAACACAGAGTCAGGAGCAGCAAATGAGTATCATTCGCATTTACACGTTGATCAGAGGGAGAAAATTATTTCTAATGGGGTGAAAATGGGTTTAATGGAGTGTAAATTGTGGCCTTTCAGGAGGAGGTGTCTTGCCTGGTTGAGGAAGAGTTACTAGCGCTGAGGTGACGTATGAGGACAATGGCTGAGGAGGGATTCTCTCGCCTCGTTGAGATAGTTACTTGACTTCAGCTCAAAATTATAAGGATTATGCCTGAGGAGAAGTGATCTGGTCTCGCAAATAAACAAAAGAAGTACGAGTACAAAATAAAAGCAGTGAACATCACCAACAACAAAAAGAACACACATAGATATCAACAGGAAGTCCGTCCAAGCTGGTGTTAAGACAGTCAGTCCAACTGGTGTGAAACGTCTGTCCAGCTGGTGTCCAAACGTCCGTCCAGCCGGTGTCAAGACCATCCCGTCTAAGCTGGTGTATAGATCGTCCGTCCAGCTGATGTCCAGACCGTCCGTCCAGCTGGTGGTCAGCGGCCAGGGGACTGGAACGCCCAATTTTCCAGCGCTGCGCCGCTGTCCACTTTCTCTGACGCAGGTTCTGGACGAGTCAGAGTTCCGCACCAGTGGTGAACCCGCCGGGTTTATCGGGTCGCGTAGTGGGTCCTGTGGTCCAGTAAGTGGTGAACCCGGGTTCATTGGTTCCCGTTGTCTAGTCAGAGTTCTAGACCAGTAGTGAACCCGGGTTCGTTAATTCCCGTTTTCCAATCAGAGCTCTGAACCAGAGGTGAATCCGGGTGGTTCACTAATGTGGTGGTCTCTATTAGCCAATCACAATTCTGAATAAACTCAAATATACCCAATCAAATGCCTTTCTTTGTTAGCTTTAAATCCGATAGTCAAGAATATTAGGTGTTAGCAGTACAGTGTACCCAGGTATTAGCAGTACAGTGTACCCAGGTGTTAGCAGCACACTGTACCCAGGTGTTAACCGCACGCTGTACCCAGGTATTACCAATACAGTGTACCCTGGTATTAGCAGTACACTGTACCCAGGTGTTAGCAGCACACTGTATCCTAGTGTTAGCAGCACACTGTACCCAGGTGTTAGCAACACACTGTATCCTAGTGTTAGCAGCACACTGTACCCAGGTGTTAGCAGTACAGTGTACCCAGGTGTTAGCAGCACACTGTACCCAGGTATTAGCCTGGGTACGTTCTTCATGCTATTAAAGTTTATCGTTTTTAAACTAAAACATAGAATTAAGCATTATAACTCTGAGACAGATTTATAGACTATAACACTTATGTTAAAGATGCTATTTCAGCAACACAGCTATTTCAGCAACACAGCTATTTCAGCAACACAGCTATTTCAGCAACACACCTATTTCAGCAGCACAGCTATTTCAGCAACACAGCTATTTCAGCAACACAGCTATTTCAGCAACACAGCTATTTCAGCAACACAGCTATTTCAACAACACAGCTATTTCAACAACACAGCTATTTCAGCAACACAGCTATTTCAGCAACACAGCTATTTCAGCAACACAGCTATTTCAACAACACAGCTATTTCAGCAACACAGCTATTTCAGCAACACAGCTATTTCAGCAACACAGCTATTTCAACAACACAGCTATTTCAGCAACACAGCTATTTTAACAACACAGCTATTTTAACAACACAGCTATTTTAACAACACAGCTATTTCAGCAACACAGCTATTTCAGCAACACAGCTATTTCAGCAACACAGCTATTTTAACAACACAGCTATTTTAACAACACAGCTATTTCAGCAACACACCTATTTCAGCAACACAGCTATTTCAGCAACACAGCTATTTCAACAACACAGCTATTTCAGCAACACAGCTATTTCAGCAACACAGCTATTTCAACAACACAGCTATTTCAGCAACACAGCTATTTCAACAACACAGCTATTTCAGCAACACAGCTATTTCAACAACACAGCTATTTCAGCAACACAGCTATTTCAGCAACACAGCTATTTCAGCAACACAGCTATTTTAACAACACAGCTATTTTAACAACACAGCTATTTCAACAACACAGCTATTTCAACAACACAGCTATTTTAACAACACAGCTATTTAAACAACACAGCTATTTCAACAACACAGCTATTTCAGCAACACAGCTAATTCAGCAACACAGCTATTTCAGCAACACAGCTATTTCAGCAACACAGCTATTTCAGCAACACAGCTATTTCAGCAACACAGCTATTTCAGCAACACAGCTATTTCAGCAACACAGCTATTTCAGCAACACAGCTATTTCAGGAACACAGCTATTTCAGCAACACAGCTATTTCAGCAACACAGCTAATTCAACAACACAGCTATTTCAGCAACACAGCTATTTCAGCAACACAGCTATTTCAGCAACACAGCTATTTCAGCAACACAGCTATTTCAACAACACAGCTATTTCAGCAACACAGCTATTTCAACAACACAGCTATTTCAACAACACAGCTATTTTAACAACACAGCTATTTCAACAACACAGCTATTTCAGCAACACAGCTATTTCAACAACACAGCTATTTCAACAACAGCTATTTTAACAACACAGCTATTTCAACAACACAGCTATTTTAACAACACAGCTATTTCAGCAACACAGCTATTTCAGCAACACAGCTATTTCAGCAACACAGCTATTTCAGCAACACAGCTATTTCAGCAACACAGCTATTTCAGTAACCTCAACTACACCATCAGCTTGTAATCAGACTCTGTTATGTTTTAAACATCGTATTTACATTGACAATGAGTGAGTCAGTAGTCACACTCAGAGGTCAGTTACTGCTTTCCACTGCCAATGAAGTCCCTTTCACCTATAGAGACATAAACTTAGCTCTTGTCTGCTTCGTGTGCTTTGCCTGAGCTATGGCTCTTGGGCCACCACGTCTAACGTAAGTTTGTACCTTATGAGAGGTTTCTGTAAATGTATGGATGATATGGGGAGAAAGATAGAGAGGTTAAAGGTGTACAGAGAGAGTGGGAAAGGAGAGACAGTGAGAGAGTGGGTTAGTCTCTACGTGCATTTTTTTCTGAGAGTAAGAGTTTTGGAAATTCATGAGCCGAGAAAGGCTGGGGAGCAGTTCTCCTAGCAAGTTGAAAATGTAAGAAGGGAGATGTTAGACGATAAGGTGGAGGGAATATTTTTAGGTTCTCTACACATATGCAGCTATGTATGATGATCTATGTAACTGTATTTGTGTGTACCTGAATAAACTTATTAATGATAAGGAAGGGGGATATCTTACTTTGGGCACAAAGGAGAGCCAGAGGTGAGTGTGGAGAGTGTGTGTGAAGCAGTGGGTGGAATGAAGAGGGGCAAACAGCAGCTGAAAAAGATGGAATTAAGAATATATTAAAAGCAAGTAGAGATATATTTTTGTAGTGGTTGGTATATTCGTTTAATTATACAAGAAAGAAGCAAAGGTACCTGAGGACTGGTAGACAACATGCACAGATCTTTTGAATATGTGATAGAGGACACGAGAGAGTAAGAATTATAGTGGATTAAGTTGATCCAGTATACCAGGTAAAGTGTATGGCAGAATCATTATTGAAAAAGTCAAGGGTAAGACAGAAAGTAAGATAGCAGAGGAACAAAGTGACTCGAGGAAGGGCAGGGGATGTTTACATTGAAGCATATAAGTGAACAGTGCTTGGATGAAGACAAGGAACTGTTTGTCGTATTTATGGATTTTTCGCAGTTGCATTTTGCCAATGATACAGTTCTTTTGTTTTTTTGGGAGATTCTAAAGCGAAGCTGCAAAGATTAGTTGACGAAATTGGGAGGGAGTAAAAGAAAGTAATGTCAAGTGACATACAGAAAAGATCAAGGTAATGAGAGTAATAAAAGGTTTAGGCAGCAACAAAATTGGATATCAGATTTGAAGAAGGAGTATGGAAGAAGTGAATGTATTTTGATAGTTGGGAGCGAACATGTGGGCAGACGGGTCCATGAAAGAAGAAATAAACTGTAGAATAGATGAAAGGGGAAAAAAAGGTAAGTGGTTTATTGATACATCTGTGTAGACAAGAAAGTTTATTGTTTGAGGCAAAATGTGGCAGCACACCTTTTATATGGATGTGAGATATGGGCTTTAAACATTGCAGCGAAGAGGAGTCTGAAGATGTTATGTTCGAGAGCAATGTGTAGTGTGGAAATTATGCGTAAAAATTAAAAGACTGTGTGGGTTTATGAAAGATGCTACTCAGTCAGCTGAAGAAGGTGGTTGAGGTGGTTTCGAAATTTAGAGAGAACGAAGAAGGACAGTATAGCCAAACAAAAGTATTAATCAAATAAAGGGAGAAAGGAAGGAGTGGCAAGGATCATCCCAGGAAGGGTTGACGGGAGGGTGTGTAGGTGGCTTCAAGTGGTTGGGGCTTGAGCATTCAGCAGGTATGTGTGAGCACGCTAGATCGTGGTGAATAAACACAAGTGGTTTTTAGTGATATGACGTTCTGTTGGAGTGTGAGCAAATAAACATCTATGAAAGATTCAGAGAAACCGGTTAGTCGAACTTGAGTCCTGAAGGTGGGAAGGACAGTTCCTGAACCCTGGACAGACAGACAGACAGACAGACACAGAGACAGACACAGAGAGATTCTCAACCGGAAACTGCAAATAATATCTATCTTCATAACTTGGAGAAAACAGTTTTCTAGCATGAACAAAATTCTCAAAAATACATATAATTTTGAATGAGTCATTACCAAAATCATCTTATTTTACACATCACCAGTGTTTAGTTATCGATATTTATAGAGAAGCCTGATAGAGCCCTCCATTTGCATCCACCAAGCAGTCCCTCTATTACACAGGACTTTACAGTAGACAATCCATCCAGCAGACATTACACCCGATAGACGATCCTTGTAATAGACAGCCCCTTACTACACAGAAGCTGACATAGTCCAGGCTGTTCTCTTTTGGTCTGGATTTATAATATCGGAAAATATGCTAAAACGTGGCTCTCACCGAGAAGGAAGTAATATATTATCGCATACAGTATTTACTGACCTAACGTACGACTTCCAATATCTGCACGAACGACCAGGTTAGACAGCAGTAAATACGGGGTGAAACGACCTCCTACGACCCATGGCCAAGATGAAGTTTAAACGTGTAAAACAATGTTTGGAATGAGTCTTGGGTGCTGTGGGATATTTGAAGGACACTCTTGTTGTTTATCCTGGGTGCCAGTGATGGTTTACCGAACCCGGACCAGCGAACCCGGGCTAGTGAACCAGGGCTTAGCGAACCCGGACCGGGTTCTCGTTTTTTTTTTTTTTTAGATTTAATTCGCTCATTGGTAGTGACTGGTCAGTTAATGGAGGTTTAAAACCTATCGACTATACTAGGGTCATTAAGGCTGCACGTGACCTGTACACCACCTGTCAAGAATACTTTAATACCTAAAATGCCTAAATAAAAGTGACCTTTCTGTATATATACGTACGCTGTGAGAAATACATCTCTCTGCATGCTCTATTTCTCTCTCTCTCTCTCTCTCTCTCTCTCTCTCTCTCTCTCTCTCTCTCTCTCTCTCTCTCCTCTCTCCTCTCTCTCTCTCTCTCTCTCTCTCTCTCTCTCTCTCTTCTGCTATCTCCCTTGTCTCCCTCCCTCTCATCGACTTCCTCTAACTTTCACCTTGCTCATGCGCACGTCCCACCCCAGTACACAAATTTATGCGTTTGTCTATAAACATAAGAAAGAAGGAGCACTGCTGCAGGCCTACTGGTCCATGCTAGGCACGTCCTAGTCACCTACTAGCCTAAGCCAATCAGGTCCAACTCACACCCACCCACACATATTCATGTATTTGTCTAACCTATTTTTAAAACTACACAACGTTTTAGCTTCAGTAACGCTACTCGAGAGTTTATTCCACTCACCCACAACCAGTATTTTCCTATATTCTTTCTAAATCTAAAATTTTCCAACTTGAAGCCATTGCTGCGAGTCCTGTCTTGGTTAGATATTTTTAACACATTAGAACGTAAGAACATTAGAACGAAGGAACACTGCAGAAGGACTACTGGTCCATGAGAGGTAGGTCGAATTCTCCCACAGGCTTAAGCTAATGTCTTAACCTAGTCAGGTTAGTCACATTCACTTAAGGGAGGAGCACGGCATCTGACCTACTAGCACAAGCTAGTCAGGTCCAACTCACACCCAATTTATACACCTCATTCATATCTACCCTAATTCTACGCCTTCGTAGACAGTGCGGATTGACGGGTTCCTCAGTCTATCCGCGTAGGAAAGATTTCTCAAACGTACGATCAACGCCGCGTTGCTTCTTTCCAGTGACGCATATCTTTGCGATAACGATTTAATGTGTGCGTAAATGTGCGTATCCTGGAAATGACGTGCGTCCGCTGCCATGCACTTCAAAAACACACTCGCAGGGATGGATGCCTTGTCGGGAGTAAAGGACTCCTTCTCCAAGGAATTGGAGCAATCCTTTTCCCCTTCCTCTCCAGGCTCTGGAGAATGGCTCCTTCACAACACACACAAAAAAAAAAACACTTCTGTTTGTTTGTTTATTTGTTTGTATCAATAAAACACAAAGAAAAACCGCAACACTTTATTAATGTTAAACCACTACACTATATGGATATTAAACCACTACACTATATGGATATTAAACCACTACACTATATGGATATTAAACCACTACACTATATGGATATTAAACCACTACACTATATGGATATTAAACCACTACACTATAGGATTTAAACACTACTTATGGATATTAAACCACTACACTATATGGATATTAAACCACTACACTATATGGATATTAAACCACTACACTATATGGATATTAAACCACTACACTATATGGATATTAAACCACTACAGCTCTATCACTGCTCGTCACTATGTGATTTATCTAAGTAAATATTAAAAAAGAAAACTAAATATAAACCCATATAATATTTATAACAAATATAAACCCATGTATATATATATATATATATATATATATATATATAAAATATATATATATATATATATATATATATATATATAAATATATATATATTATATATATATATATATAATATATATATATATATATATATATATATATATATATTATATATATATATATATATATCATATATATAAAAAATAGATAATAGGATGGTAGACAGTAACCACCCAGGGAGGTACTACCGCCCTGTGGTAGTAGGTTGGTAGACAGCAACCATCCAGGGAGGTACTACCGTCCTGTGGTAGTAGGTGGTAGACAGCAAACCCATCCAGGAGGTACTACCATCCTGTGGTAGTAGTTGGTAGACAGTAACCACCCAGGGAGGTACTACCGTCCTGTGGTAGTAGGTTGGTAGACAGTAACCACCCAGGGAGGTACTACCGTCCTGTGGTAGTAGGTTGGTAGACAGCAACCATCCAGGGAGGTACTACCGTCCTGTGGTAGTAGGTTGGTAGACAGTAACCACCCAGGAGGTACTACCGTCCTGTGGTAGTAGGTTGGTAGACAGCAAACCATCCAGGGAGGTACTACCGTCCTGTGGTAGTAGGTTGGTAGACAGTAACCACCCAGGAGGTACTACCGTCCTGTGGTAGTAGGGTTTGGGAGACAGAACCATCCAGGGAGGTACTACCGTCCTGTGGTAGTAGGTTGGTAGACAGTAACCCCTCCAGGGAGGTACTACCGTCCTGTGGTTTGTAGGTTGGTAAGACAGCAACCATCCAGGGAGGTACTACCGTCCTGTGGTAGTAGGTTGGTAGACAGCAACCATCCAGGGAGGTACTACCGTCCTGTGGTAGTAGGTTGGTAGACAGAACCATCCAGGGAGGTACTAACCGTCCTGTGGTAGTAGGTTGGTAG
>NC_069466.1:21993606-22013606 GCF_026875155.1 Cherax quadricarinatus
TTCTCCTCAGGCATAATCCTTAAAATTTTTTGAGCTGAAGTCAAGTAACTATCTCAACGAGGCGAGAGAATCCCTCCTCAGCCATTGTCCTCATACGTCACCTCAGCGCTAGTAACTCTTCCTCAGCCAGGCAAGACACCTCCTCCTGAAAGGCCACAATTACACTCCATTAAACCCATTTTCATCCCCATTAGAAATAATTTCTCCTCCTGATCAACGTGTAAATGCGAATGATACTCATTGCTGCTCCTGACTCTGTGTTTTACGAGGTGGGAGAAGGAGGTGAAGGAGGGATAAAGGGGGTCGCTTCAAGGATGATATGAGATATTATTTATCCTGCAGTGTTACAGGTGATCCAGGTAGCTATCTCCTACACCTGTAATTAACACCATCACTCTGCCATAGGCAAGTACAGATGCAGAGGATTGGTATATTGCAATGGTCAAACTAACCCTTAGATTTACGTTCATTTGATCAAACATACACATTTTTTTTTGAAGCTAGCGAATAGACATCACGATTCCCTGAATTTGCTGTGTATGTAACTCATTACCGAGTTAAGTGCCACCCAGGATGATATTTACTAGGGTAGCGGGGTATAGAATGATGTATGAATATATGATTTAGAGTCTATCAGTATCTATTATAGTCTCCCTGCCGAGAGGAAACTGGTTATAACCAAGAGTTCCTCTGCCAGCCACCTGATTTAATGCCTCTCCGCTACCAATTACATGAAATACGACGCTACAGTCAGACGCTGAGAAAACCATCACTCTGGCTTTTTTTACCATTTCTGGGTGGGTAAAATGTGGGCTCTAATGATGAATAAGACACATGCGCACCGCTAGGCGACTTTATTCGCCCCAAACGTTTCACCTACACAGTGACTTCCTGAGTCGAAATACAGGGATAGGGTGACTAAAACCGGACATCGACACCATGCCTAACCCTTCTAGGGTAGGGTAGGTGCCTGAGTCCGAGCTTTTAGCTCATAAGACTGTCATTCCCATTTGCTCCCTTGCGGCGGGGATGGCAGACCAGAGAGGCCTAGCTTGTGGCTAGGCCTGGGGACAGTTGGTCCCAAAGATGAGGAGGTACTTGTGCCTCCTCCCATGGGAGACTTAGGTCTCAGACACTCCCTAAAGAGGGAGCCAAGGCCGGGCCACCAGTTTGGAAAAGGCCCGGGCCGGGAGAATACCGGCTAATCTTTAATAATAATAATAATAATAATAATAATAATAATAAACCGGAGATAACAGGAATACTGGATCTCATCAGTCCTTCAACCAAGAAGTACTTTTGAGGTCGTCAGTCCCCTTAGCCTTCAGAAACATCGAGTTCTATCAATATGTTGCACATGTTTAATTCATTATTTTTTAATACTGTAATCATAATTAAAAAGTTGATTCTGTATACTAAAAAAATTACCAAATACAAAAAATACATATAAATTCTGAGCGCTTTCGTGTGCTCACACTCACATCTTCAGAGGACTTCCGTAGCTGAAATATTATATTGTGTTTGTGCGAGACGATTAGTCCATGTAAGCTATTCAGCACATGGAGTATGGAGGCTCGATCCTCCGTTTATGTGGGTTATTCAACACATGGAGTGATGGAGGCTCGATCCTCCGTTTATGTGGGTTATTCAACACATGGAGTGATGGAAGCTCGATATATGTGTATTTGTATTTTAATGAGAAGACGTTTCGCCCACTGTGTTTTTCACTCTTGTTCTTGTTCTTATTATTATTACTATTATTACTATTAATAAAACAGGGTCGCGCTAAATCAGGACGGGTCATACAAAGCCTGGAAAATGACGGTCATTCATGCTTGATGTGAGGAAGCGGAGAGGAAATCCAATTCCTGTAATCAAAACTCCTTAACCAGCATCAGGATCTCTCCCTATCCTTCCCTCTCTTCCCTCTCTCTCTCTCTCTCTCTCTCTCTCTCTCTCTCTCTCTCCTCTCCTCTCTCATTCTCTCTCTCTCTCTCTCTCTCTCTCTCTCTCTCTCTACTCGTCTCTTTTAACTAACTGTTCACACGTACCAGTCATTAAGTGAGGTCAGTCTCCGGTCTTACGGCCAAATTCTCATTGAGAAAGCGACCGGATAGTCCATTTAGCCAGACCGGTTGACGGTCCGACTGACGGATGTGAAGCCGGCCGAGGGGGATCTCTCTCTTTCCAGCCTCTTCACTCCCTATGCCGCTTCAGTTTTCCTTATAATTTAATTTAAAATTTAATATCAATAACTTGATAATGGTTCAAGGAGGAACCGAAACATGACCTGAAAATTCACATCCGAATTGTGGATTAGTTAAGAAGTGTTTCAGTCGTGGTATTGTACCTTTTGTTTTCCATAATGGCAGTGTGTTGCCAGTACCTCAGTTCCTTCTCGATGAAAATTTTGTGTTACTAATTATCATTTAGTTTTTATAACTTAAGTGTGGTGAATCATATCCTTTAATAAGTGTCCTGACCTAATACTAAGTGCCTTTTCCCCACATCACGGTATTACCAGAAAATTTTTCTTCGTGCACTTGTAACCAGGCTGAAGGAAACTCTCAAAAGTCAGCCTGGGTTCTATGCGTGAAGTCCAATGCCGCTATCTAAGCGTGAAAAACACCAGTTCCTGTGCTAGAAACCCACGTCAGGAGGGACGCTTATCCCGTTTCCTGACGCGCAAAACACTCCCGTCCCCCTTTCGCCACCCATATATATAATATATATATATATATATATAATATATATATATATATATTTTATATATTATATAATATATATATATACCTCTCAAAGCACAATACACTGAGAGATATACACCTTCGTTTAACATGCACTTTGCATGAGACGTGACTCACTTCAGAATGAAGCACCAAACAACTGACCCAATCCAGTATTTTGTCTTTGCAAATCATACGAGGATACTATAAGAGAATGATAATGATAATGTTGTTATTCCACTGAGATCTGTGTTTTTTATTGACCATCGAGCTATAACCAGCATTATGAAGGATATTTCAACACGTAATGTATCACGTGTATAATCATGATTAATTGCATTTTTCATAAATGATGCAGACGTGAATAATAATAGTCACTGAATGTGGTAGTATAATGTGAGGGTTTATAAGTCAGTCCGTCACGAGGTCACAAAGACTGAACGTAACTGATACCACGGTTATGAACTATAATACATAGATACGATGAGGGATAATATATACATATTATACATGATAACCTGTCGAGTGTATATAGTGACGTAGGGTTTAGTATACATATGCAGTATACAATGATGTGGTTTAGTATTACATGAGTGGGTAGTATACAGTGTTGTGGTGTAGTATACAATGTATGTGGTTAGTATACAGTGTATGTGGTGTAGTACAGATGGTGGTGTAGTATAATGATCGTGTGTGTAGTATACAGTGTTGTGGTGTAGTATACAGTGTTGTGGTGTAGTATAGTGTTGTGGTGTAGTATATAATGACGTGGTGTAGTATACAGTGTTGTGTGTATATACAGGTGTTGTGTGGTGTAGTATAGTGTTGTGGTTGTAGTATACGTGTTGTGGTAGTAGTATATAATGATTTGGTGTAGTATACAGTGTTGTGGTGTAGTATACAGTGTTAGTGGTGTAGTATAGTGTTGTGGTGTAGTATACATGTTGTGGTGTGTATACAATGTTGTGGGTAGTATACAATGTTGTGGTGTAGTATACAGATAGTGGTAGTATACAATGTTGTGGGTAAGTATACAGTAGTGGTTAGTATACAGTTTGTGTGTAGTAATACAGATGTTGTGGTGTAGTATACATGATGTGTGTAGTATACAATGTGTGTTAGTATACAGTGACGTGGTGTAGTATACAGTGTTGTGTGTAGTATACAGTGTGTGGTGTAGTATACAGGACGTGGTGTAGTATACATGTTGTGTTGTAGTATACAGTGTTGTGTGTAGTATAACAGTGTTGTGGTGTAGTATACAGTGAGTGGTGTAGTATACATGTTGTGGTGTAGTATACAGTGTTTGTGTAGTATACAGTGACGTGGTGTAGTATACAGTGTTGTGGTGATATACAGTGTGGGTGTAGTATACAGTGTTGTGGTGTAGTATACAGTGTTGTGGTGATATACAGTGACGATGGGTATATACAAGGTGTGGTGTAGTATACAGGACGTGGGTAGTATACAGTGTTGTGTGTAGTAATACAGTGCGTGGGTAGTATACATAGATATAGTGGGGTGATAATACGTGTTAGTGGTGTAGTAACATGACGTGGTTAGTATACAGTTGTGGTGTATATACAGTGACGTGATGAGTATTACATATATGTGTAGATACAATGACGTGGTTGTAGTATACAATGATGTGGTGTAGTATACAATGACGTGGTGTAGTATACAATGACGTGGTGTAGTTTAAATGACGTGTTTAGAGTGTTAGCAATTGACTGGTGTATATAAATGACGTGGTGTAGTATACAATGACGTGGTGTAGTATACAATGATGTGGTGTAGTATACAATGAGTGGTGTAGTATACAATGATGTGGTGTAGTATAAATGACTGGTGTAGTATACAATGACGTGGTGTAGTAAATACAATGATCGTGGTGTAGTATACAATGACGTGGTGTAGTATACAATGATGTGGTGTAGTATACAGTGACGTGGTGTAGTATACAATGACGTGGTGTAGTATACAATGAGTGGTGTAGTATACAATGACGTGGTGTAGTATACATGATGTGGTGTAGTATATACATGTCGTTGGTGTAGTATACAATGATGTGGTGTAGTATACAATGACGTGGTGTAGTATACAAGATGGTGTATTCAGAGTGGTGTAAGTATACAATGACGTGGTGTAGTATACAATGTACGTGTGAGTATACAATGATGTGGTGTAGTATACAAGATGTGGTGTAGTATACAATGATGTGGTGTAGTATACAATGATGTGGTAACATGATGTGGTGTAGTATACAATGATGTGTGTGTAGTATACAATGATGTGGTGTAGTATACAGTGTTGCGGTGTAGCATATAATGACGTGGTGTAGTATACAATGATGTGGTGTAGTATACAATGATGTGGTGTAGTATACATGATGGTGTAGTATACAATGATGTGGTGTAGTATAAATGATGGTGTAGTATACAATGATGTGGGTTAGTATACAGTGTGGGTGTAGCTATAAATGACTGTGGTGTAGTATACAATGATGTGTGGTAGTATACAATGATGTGGTGTAGTATTAATGATGTGGTGTAGTATACATGATGTGGTGTAGTATACAGTGTTGCGGTGTAGCATATAATGACGTGGTGTAGTATACAATGATGTGGTGTAGTATAAATGATGTGGGTAGTATACAATGACGTGGTGTATATACAATGATGTGGTGTAGTATACAATGATGTGGTGTAGTATACAATGATGTGGTGTAGTATACAATGACGTGTGTGTATATACAATGACGTGGTGTAGATACATACGGGGTATAACAATGACGTGGTGTAGTATACAATGATGTGGTGTAGTATACAATGACGTGGTGTAGTATACAATGATGTGGTGTAGTATACAATGACGTGGTGTAGTATACAATGATGGTGGTGTAGTATAAATGATGTGGGTGTAGTATATACAATGATGTGGTGTAGTATACAACTGATGTGGTGTAGTATACAATGATGTGGTGTAGTATACAATGATGTGGTGTAGTATACAATGATGTGGTGTAGTATACAATGATGTGGTGTAGTATACAGTTGTTGGGTGTAGCATAAATGACGTGGTGTAGTATACAATGATGTGGTGTAGTATACAATGATGTGGTGTAGTATATAATGATGTGGTGTAGTATACAATGACGTGGTGTAGTATACAATGATGTGGTGTAGTATACAATGATTGGTGTATATACAATGATGTGGTGTAGTATACAATGACGTGGTGTAGTATACAATGATGTGGTGTAGTATACAATGATGTGGTGTAGTATACAATGACGTGGTGAGTATACAATGATGTGGTGTAGTATACAATGATGTGGTGTAGTATACAATGATGTGGTGTAGTATACAATGATGTGGTGTAGTATACAATGATGTGGTGTAGTATACAATGATGTGGTGTAGTATACAATGATGTGGTGTAGTATACAATGATGTGGTGTAGTATACAATGATGTGGTGTAGTATACAATGACGTGGTGTAGTATACAATGATATGGTGTAGTATATAATGATGTGGTGTAGTATACAATGACGTGGTGTAGTATACAATGACGTGGTGTAGTATACAATGATGTGGTGTAGTATATAATGATGTGGTGTAGTATACAATGACGTGGTGTAGTATACAATGACGTGGTGTAGTATAAATGAGTGGTGTAGTTATAATGATGTGGTGTAGTATACAATGATGTGGTGTAGTATACAATGATGTGGTGTAGTATACAATGATGTGGTGTAGTATACAATAATACAGTAATGTAATTATACAATAAATTCAATACTGTATTGATACAGTATTGAATACATCAGTACAATAATCTAGTTAGGTTATAATACGTCTGTATTTCACTATATAATGAGAACCATAAAAAATTATAGTCAAAATTAATTTATTTCAATAAAATATGTTAATAAATTTCATATAAAAATACATCTAAAAAATACAACAGACCTTTTTACCTAGAAAAAAAAATTGACCACTCAAGGGGTCTCTTGGTGCAAGGAATTGGAGCTAGCATTCCCTTTCCCAGGCGTTGTATGACAGTTACGGGTTTAGCGTTTCCTTAATGAATTTAGTTATATTGTAAGGTCAGGTAAAGTCACTAAGTATGAATTATTATTATTATTATTATTATTATTATTATTATTATTATTATTACTGTTTACATAAAGCGCAAAACCCGTGCGTGGTTACTTTCAAGCGCTGATCTTTGCTCTGTCAGGCTGTCAGTGACCTAACGTGTAGGGATGGTAATGTTGGCAGCCCAAGAGCTGCTAAGATAAAAATTGAGAAAGACCTGGGAGTGGTCATTATCACTGACCTCGAGCACCAAGCACTGCTTAACCTTAAACACCTCTGCTTACTGAATGCTGAGTTGCTGAGTCAGATATGTATGGTGTATGCTAATAATATGCTAACACCTGGAATATGCTGAAGTAGTCGTAGTAGTGGTTGTTGTAGTGGTAGTAGTAGTAGTAGTAATAGTAGTAGTAGTAGTAGTAGTTACTGTTGTTGTAGCACTAGTAGTTGTAGTAGTATTATCTGCAATAGTGGTAGTTGTAGTACTGATAGTAGTATAAGTAACACACACACACACACACACACATATATATATATATTATATATATATATAAATACTATATATATATATATATATATATATATATATATATATATATATATATATATATATATATATAAATATATATATAAATATATATATATATATAATATATAATATATATATATATATTATATATATATATATATACAAACAATTGCAGACGGGTGATCTTAACTATGTAAGACAAGCCAAGTGGGGTAGAACTCTTCAGCTCAAGTACTTTCACACTTCTCAGTGCGTCATCAGGAGCTATATGTTCGGCATAAACGAAATGACATAAAAAATACGAATACGTTAGATTTCGGTTCGTTTTGAGGCCTTCTTCAGTGAACTGAATCCTGATATTTATATTATCTTGATTTACTATTTCCAAGTGAGCTGGTTTGTGTCTTTCCTGACTCAACCTGTGCCCATACAGATTGAGAATTACCATCTGAATTCACTTTCTAATTCATTAAAGGCAGGTCAGGTATGTATGACGTCAAAGTACCCAGTTCACTGTATATCTAATTATTATGTATGTGTGATAAGGTTACAGACTGCATAAGACAATAAGAATGAAGGAACAGTGTTGTTAGTATGCCTGTTCTTTATTCAACGGACTGATGAAGAATTTGACACATCTGCAACATCTGGGTATCTTAATTGTAGACGTTTCGCCATCTAGTGGCTTTATCAACACAAATTCCAGAACATAATGGGATGACAGTAAAACTTCATACAAAAGATGAGTTAAACAGTCCCTCAGTGACGCTACTTGGTAGACTGTTACACTCAGTGACAGCTGTTCTGCCGAACCAGTACTTTCCTACCAACATGACAGTTGGTTTATGAGGTCTAAATCCTGTCGACTACACGATGGGTATCGAGGCTGCGTCAGCCTAATTTAAAAATATTGTGTCTAGTAATACAGAGACTACTATATACCCTTATTGCACATGCGATGAGAGATATACATGTATATACATCGAGGTGCGTGCCTCTCGATGTATATACATGTATATACTCGCCGGGCACTTGCTATGAGTAACATCAACGTTTCCACCATAAACACATCATCTATCAAAGACCTCACTACGAAACGCAGCCCAACATCTCTAACTTCCACAGCAGGCGTCTACACCATACCCTGTGGATTCTGCCCCAAGAAATAGGTAGGCGAGACAGGCAGAGATCTTGCAGTCCGCCTGAACGAGCATCGAAGTGCCTGTAACAGAGACGATGTAAGGTACGCCTGTGTCCTCCACAGAGACTCCACGGGGCATTTGATGAACTGGAATGAGGCACAATTCGTTCTCACCGAACCAGACCTCAGACGTCGACGGTGCCTAGAAGCCTCACTAATCGCCGTCACCGACACAATAGCACGTAACACTGGAAACTACAAAATTTCAAAAACATTGGCATACATGATACTTAAGCAGGCTAAGCACCACCAACCCAACAACACAGGAGTCACATAATCTCATCGTCTACCCGTCCTCATCCCAACATGGCATTCTTCAGGTCACCATGCGTCACTCACGCGTCACTCACACGTCACTCTCCGCCTATATATAATGTCTTTCTACGTCTGTATGTTAGAAGTGATCAAGGTCCCAGGACCGAAACGTTTTCTAATAAATATGTCTTAGTGTTTGCTTACGTGTCTTTCTAAACCAACTTGTCGGTATTTATTACCAAGATTTATACCAGCATCCTACTATAACATCTCAATATAGCATCTTAATATAGCATCTTAATAAAGCATATTAATATAGCATCCTAATATAGCATCTAAATATAGCATCTTAATATAGCATCTTAATATAACATCTTAATAAAGCATATTAATATAGCATCCTAATATAGCATCTAAATACAGCATTTAAATATAGCATCTTAATATAGCATCTTAATAAAACATATTAATATAGCGTCCTAATATAGTATCTAAATATAGCATCTTAATATAGCATCTTAATATAGCATCTTAATAAAACATATTAATATAGCGTCCTAATATAGTATCTAAATATAGTATCTAAATGTAGCATCTTAATATAGCATCTTAATATAGCATCTTACTATAACATCTTAATATAGCATCTTAATATAGCATCTTACTATAACATCTTAATATAGCATCTTACTATAACCTCTTAAAATAGCATCTTAATATAGCATCTTAACATAGCATCTTAATAAAACATATTAATATAGCATCCTAATATAACATCTTAATATATAGCATCTTAATATAGCATCTTAATATAGCATCTTAATATAGCATCTTAATATAGCATCTTAATATAGTATCTCAAAAAAATATATATCATCGTAATATCCGTGTCAATAAATTGACTGTCTTACCTTATGCAACACAGCACCGACATCAACACAGCACCGACATCAACACAGCACCGACATCAACACAGCACCGACATCAACACAGCACCGACATTAACACAGACCAATCAACACAGCACCGACATCAACACAGCACCGACATCAACACAGCACCGACATCAACACAGCACAGTCATCAACACAGCACCGACATCAACACAGCACCGACATCAACACAGCACAGTCATCAACACAGCACCGACATCAACACAGCGCAGTCATCAACACAGCACAGTCATCAACACAGCACCGACATCAACACAGCAGCATTATCAACACAGCACGACATCAACACAGCACCGACATCAACACAGCACCGACATCAACACAGCACCGACATCATCAACACAGCACAGTCATCAACACAGCACCGACATCAACACAGCGCAGTCATCAACACAGCACAGTCATCAACACAGCACCGACATCAACACAGCGCAGTCATCAACACAGCACCGACATCAACACAGCACCGACATCAACACAGCACCGACATCAACACAGCACCGACATCAACAGCACAGTATCAACACAGCAGATATCAACACGCCTAACATCAACACAGACAGTCATCAACACAGCACCGACATCAACACAGCGCAGTCATCAACACAGCACCGACATCAACACAGCACCGTCATCAACATAGTACCATTATCAACACCATTATCAACACAGGACCGTCATCAACACAGTACCATTATCAACACAGCACCATTATCAACACAGCACCATTAACAACACGCACAGTCACAACACAGTACATTATCACAGCACCATTAAACACAGGACCGTCATCAACACAGCACCCCATCAACACGTACCATTACAACACAGCCCATTAACAAACACAGACAGTTATCAACACAGTACCCCTTATTAACACAGCACCATTATCAGCACAGGACCGTCATCAACACAGACGTCAGCACACAGTATCAAAAAAAACACTAGAAACTTATCACGTGCAGCAAAGCAGATGCAAGACTACATCACTACACGCAACACAAACCAATATGAGCAGTCATCAACCCCTGAAACACTCACTAATATAATCCCACACCTACACAAAATGTAACAATCACACTTAGAACACCCGCAACATGCACCGCAACACACACCACCACACACACACAACACACACACACACCACACACACACACACACGCGCACACGAGCAAAAACAAATGAGACACTTTGCGTATCTTTATTGAGGAAACGTTTCGCTACACTGGTTTCATCAATCCAGGCTGAGGGACTGATTACCTGAAACTCCTCCTCCTCTCTTTCCACCGTTCTTCTTTGTATCGGACTGATGAAACCAGTCCAATAAATATTCCACGTGTCAGTTTTCTAAGTCATTTATCACAATAGAAGAAACCTCTTCAGTGTAACACGCCAAACACGACAAAATTGCGTTCAAACCACGAGTCCGCGTGGTTTGAACGTTAATTTGTCGCAGTAGACAGGAAACAGCAGTCCATAGACCAGTTAACTACTGACCGAGGATTTAGACGGTGGAACTGTAGACGACGGTTAGACTGGTCTCGGACTTTTCCCAAGTTACAACTCGGTTGTGATTTGAAAATGGTGCTGGGCAAAGTCGAAAAATCTTTTAACATTACCTCTCCAAATAGTGAATTAATGCCTAATTGTTCAGGCTACGGTACTGAAACATATTTCGTATGCAAACGCTAAGGTTACAAATGCGGTTAAGGGCTAATATTAACGTTAAAAGTAAGATTAACATTAGTATTTAAGATTAACGCTAAGAGGGAGGTCATCACAATGCACCAACACCTCTCCAAAACAGAAAGTTGTACTTCACACTCCTTATACAGACTTACGACAGGGTGTTAAGAAATCAGACTAGATGGTGAGGTTAGACTGTCCATCTAAGACAGACTTAGCCAACGTCACCTAATCTAACCATGGCTAACTTTATCTAACCTAACTTTACCTAACATGAAAGAATACTATACCGACTCGCAAAATCTAGCTTATAATATAATATATATATATAATATATATATATATATATATATATATATATATATATATAAATATATATATAATATTATATAAATATAAGCTTCCTTGATGCTTTACTTTCATAGTTCCTTGATAATGTGAGTAGTCACGAAAGCGCTTGGAATTTCTCTATTCTTTCAGAGTTGTTGTCTTGCATATATATATATATATATATATATATATATATATATATATATATATATATATATATATATATATATATATATATATATATATATATGTCGTGCCGAATATGTAAAACTGGTCAATTAGCAAGAACTCATTTAAAATTAAGTCCTTTCTGAAAATTTCTCTTATACGTTTAAAGATATATTTTTTTCATTAATGTTAATGTAATTTTTTTTAATTTTGCACCAAAAGAATCTTAGAAAACTTACCTAACCTTATTATAACAAGAGCAATTTATTTTAGCCTAACCCAACTAAATATATTTTAGATTTGTTTACAATAATTTAATACTAAACAAACCCCGTGAAATATATTTTTTTCATTAGGTTCAGAATGATTTTGGCGAAATTATTGCATACACAAGTTTTCACTTGTCCTATATAGCAAGATGAGCGTTGCTATTTAAGCCAAGATCGCAAGTTCTGCCTATTCGGCACGACATATATATATATATATATATATATATATATATATATATATATATATATATATATATATATATATATATATATATATATATATATATATATATATATATATATATATACGTATATATATTTAGCTGGTAAGGTAGGAATGGTCACCAGCAGTAATAGTGGCAGCCACTTTAAGTAGCAAGTGGTTCACAGTTCAGGAAGAAGGAAGATGAGGAGAGTTAAGAGAGAAAATGTGAAGGTAGGAAATCGATTCTCTGTTCTCCAAGACGAGTGTACTTCAGTGGTTAGTGAGGTTGAAGGTACCACTGATTCCCCTGCTAATCAAGGTAAGAATATTTTAATAGTAGACGATTCTCAGGTAAGATATATGGACCGTGCATTTTGTAACAGAGACAAAAAGGTCAGACAGAGAGCGTGTCTTCCTGGAGCTGGTGTTGGTGACATAGTCAGCAGGTTGGATAATATTATGGCAGATAATGGGAACAAGCCCATTATCTGTCTTAGTGCTGGGGGTAATGACATTGGGAAGGGCAGGAGAGAGGAGTTGCTGGATAAGTACAGGTCAGCCATAGAAGTAGTTAGGTCTAAGGGAGGGATCCCAGTCATATGTAGCATCTTGCCTAGAAAGAGAGTGGGCAATGAATGGATGTCTAGGGCAACTGGTATAAATTGCTGGCTAGACAGGTACTGTAAGGAACTTGCAATCCCATTCATTGATAACTGGGACCTATTCTTAGGCAAACGTGATATGTATGCAAGGGATGGGGTTCATCTCTCTGGGGATGGAGTGATTGCATTAGCCAATTCAATTGAGAAGATATTTGATGACTTGTCTAGGAATTTAAACTGATATATTATTGAGGTATGGGTGTTTGTGGGAAACAATCAGGCTGCAGCATTAGGGTTAAAAACAGCAGTTATTACCGGGATACCTCAGGGATATGTTTAAAAGACAATATTCAAAATAAAGTTGCTAGTAATGGCAAATCAATTGATCAACAAACAAAGAGAGATAGAAGAGGGCAACGAGTGACTAGCTCCCTTAAGGTTTACTATACAAATAGTAGGAGTCTAAGAAATAAGATAGATGAGCTAAAATTACTTGCAGGTGTAGGTAATATAGATATTATTGGTATAACAGAGACCTGGTTCAACCTGAAATATAGAGAAATGCCTTCTGAATGCAACATACAGGGTTATAAACTATTCCACACTGATAGGGTCAACAGGAAGGGTGGTGGTGTGGCGATGTATGTCAGAGAAAATTTAAATTGTTGTCTTAGACATGATATAAGATTAGAAACATCGAACACAGAATCTGTTTAGCTGCAGTTTCTCGAGGGACATGACAAATTAATTTTGGGTGTGATTTATAGGCCCCCAAACCTTGATAGGGAGTGCAGTAAGCTGTTATTGGACGAAATTCATGAGGCATCTAGATATGAAAATGTTGTGATAATGGGAGATTTTAACTTCAGACAAATTGATTGGAACAATATGACAGGAAATCTTGAGTCTAGTGACTTTCTTGATACGGTTCAGGATTGCTTTTTAGAACAGGTTGTGACAGAACCAACTAGAGGAAACAATCTGCTTGACTTGGTTCTTGCCAACAAAGATTCACTAATTAATAATCTTGAGGTTAATGATGAGCTTGGGGAAAGTGATCACAAATCACTTAGTTTCAATATATCATGGAATTACCCAGATAAGTGCAATCAAATCTCTGTCCCAGGTTTTCGCTTGGCCGACTTCATGGAACTGAAAAATTACTTGGGTTGGCTAAATTGGGATGCCCTGACTATAGGTCAGGTAGGTGATCTTGGTTGCCAATATTACGTTTTTCAGAGCATAGCTCTAGCTGCCCAGACAACTTTTGTTCCAAGTAGGGAAATTAGATCTAACAAAAATGATCCCAAATGGATGAACAATAGATTAAAACATCTCATTGGTCAAAAGAGAGGCATATATAGGCGTATCAAAAGAGGGGATGGGCAGTTAAGAAATCAATATATTCAATTGAAGAGAGAATTAAAAAAAGGAATAAGAAAAGCAAAAAGGGATTATGAGGCTAAGGTCGCAAGGGATTCAAAGACTAACCCAAAAGGGTTCTTTCAGGTATACAGAAGTAAGATTAGGGACAAGATTGGCCCACTTAAGAGTAACTCTGATCAGATCACTGACAGTGATAAGGATATGTGTGAAATTCTAAATGCCTACTTCCTCTCAGTTTTCACCCAGGAAAATACTAGCAATATTCCTGAAATAATAGATTATGTAGAACAGGATGATAATAAACTATGTACGATTGCGGTAACTGGTGACATGGTCCTCAGACAAATAGAGAAACTAAAATCTAACAAATCCCCAGGTCCTGACGAACTGTTTGCAAGGGTGTTAAAGGAATGTAAAGAAGAACTTAGCATACCTTTGGCTAATCTTTTTAACATATCACTACAAACTGGCATAGTGCCTGATAAGTGGAAAATGGCAAATGTAATACCTGTTTACAAGGCAGGTGACAGGTCCTTGGCTTCGAACTATAGACCAATAAGCCTTACCTCCCTAGTGGGAAAATTTATGGAATCAATAATTGCCGAAGCAATTCGTAGCCATCTTTACAGGCACAGATTGATTAATGACTCTCAACACGGTTTTACTAAGGGGCGTTCCTATCTTACGAATATACTAACTTTTTTCACTAAGGTGTTTGAGGAGGTAGATCATGGTAATGAATATGATATTGTGTATATGGACTTCAGTAAGGCTTTCGATAGAGTTCCACACCAGATGCTATTGAAGAAACTTAGGGCACACGGAATAGGAGGAGAAATTTTTTCCTGGGTAGAGGCATGGCTGACAAATAGACAGCAGAGAGTTTGCATAAATGGGGAGAAATCAGAATGGGGGCACGTCACAAGCGGTGTTCCTCAGGGGTCAGTGTTGGGCCCGTTGTTGTTCACAATTTACATAAACGACATAGATGAGGGAATAAATAGCGACATAAGCAAATTTGAGGATGACACCAAAATAGGCCGTCCAATCCATTCTAATTAGGACATTAGAGCACTCGAGGATGATTTGAATAGACTGACGCAATGGTCGGAGAAGTGGCAGATGCAGTTTAATATTGACAAATGCAAAGTTCTAAATGTTGGGCAGTTAAATAACCATGCCACATATAAACTAAATAATGTAGATCTTAATACTACTGATTGCGAAAAGGATTTAGGAGTTCTGGTTAGCAGTAATCTAAAACCAAGACAACAATGCATTAGTGTTCGCAATAAAGCTAACAGAATTCTTGGCTTCATATCTAGAAGTATAAAATAATAGAAGTCCTCAGGTTGTTCTTCAACTCTATATATCCTTGGTTAGGCCTCATTTAGATTATGCTGCTCAGTTCTGGTCACCGTATTACAGAATGGATATAAATGCTCTGGAAAACGTACAAAGGAGGATGACAAAGATAATCCCATGTATCAGAAATCTTCCCTATGAGGATAGACTGAGGTCCCTGAATCTGCACTCTCTCGAAAGGCGTAGAATTAGGGGGGATATGATCGAGGTGTATAAATGGAAAACAGGAATAAATAAAGTGGATGTAAATAGCGTGCTGAAAATTTCCAGCCAAGACAGGACTCGCAGCAATGGTTTCAAGTTGGAAAAATTCAGATTCAGGAAGAATATAGGAAAGCACTGGTTTGGTAATAGAGTTGTGGATGAGTGGAACAAACTACCGAGTACAGTTATTCAGGCTAAAACGTTGTGTAGTTTTAAAAATAGGTTAGATAAATACATGAGTGGGTGTGGGTGGGTGTGAGTTAGACCTGACTAGCTTGTGCTGCTGGGTCTGGTGCAGTGCTCCATCCTTGAGAGGAGATGACCAGACTGGGTGGGTCATTGGAATAATCCGGGGGAGGGTCATTGGGCTAATCCGGGGGGGACATGGACCTGCTCCGCATGGGCCAGTAGGCCTGTTGCAGTGTTCCTTCTTTTTTATGTTCTTATATATATATAGTTAGAAATTTTTACCTTTGTGAAATTGCTGAATGTTGTTGTATGTGTGATGGACAAATAAAGCTGAGAAATGGTACACATATTTTATTTACATAATAGTTTAAATACATTGTATATACATAACATACAAATATATATATATATATTCGTCAATAAATGTATGACTAGATGAAGGTTTATTATTATAATGAAATATATTTGGATTTATGTCACATAAATATACGTATTTATATTACGGTGCAGATGCAACGGAAGTTGAGATTTTAACATGATAAAAGTTCTTGGAAACGTTTTTAATTCTAGATGTTGTAAATACACATATAACCCGCACATAGGAGCTTACGACGATGTTTCGGTCCGACACTTTGTAAATGGTCGAAGTCGGACCGAAACCTCGTCGTAAGCTCCTCTCTTCTTTGTGATGGTTATTTGTGTATTGTTCCAGTCACGGTATTGTGTCTTTTGTTCTTTCCAGTTGTCGTAGTTAGTCCCAGTTGCCGTAGTTAGTCCCAGTTGTCGTAGTTAGTCCCAGTTGTCGTAGTCTTCTTTAGCTTCCTTGATGCTGATGAACTCGTTCAAACTCTCCGTCAGAATTCTGGGAAGGTGCTCTGGGTAGTGTTTAAGGTGGTCCTTGTGATTCCTGACGGTCAAGTGACAGAGAAACTTGAGCATTGGTGGGTTATGCCAAGAACTCACAGGAGACAGATCGAACTCGCTCTTCGGTTGTACACGGTACCCGTCTTCTTGAAGCGAACTGAGCAGAAGATCTTCGTTGTACCTCGTCCCGATGGTCTTGACGAAGAGATTGGCGTTGAAGGTAATGTATATAGTTCCTCCTCCCTCGCAGTCGAAACCTGTAAAGTCGCATCCAGCCGTCATCTCCACGAAAATAGGACGACCCTTGTACGCCATACGTACCATTAGTTCGTACTCGCTTCCTGAAATGTTGTCGTCGTAGCAGTGGACGTGGTACAGACGATCCACTTTCTTTAGATCCACCTGGAACCTCTGCAACTCCCCGTCTTCCCACAAGTCCATCTCCCAAGGGGAAGTTCTACGTTCGAATATATACTGATAGTGGAGGGCGTGACCCACCTTGTCTTCGATGTCGGAAACTGTTGTTACTTCGTCATCTAGAGACTTGAAGCATGTTTGTGTCTGCATACTGACAGCTGGATCAGTTGTCAGCAGAAGACGATGAAACAGCTGTCAGAAGAAGCAGAAGCTGATGGAGATGAAGCAGGTGTCAGACGAAGATGGTTACAGCTATCAGTAGGAGCAGAAGTTGAAGACAATAAAGCAGCTGTCAGAAGAAGGTGGTTTCAACTTGGAAGTTGAACCAGATGATAGAGGAATCAGGCGGGGGGGGGGGGGGTCTTGGTGAGAGCTACTCACAAAGTGTCAGACGGTGTGTGACTCTGGACTCAAGGCAGCCGCTGTACGTGCTATATATATACACACACGGGATACGTATTGGTACAGGGGAAACCAGTAGGTGCATCCTCTCAGGAAATTCAAACATGTCAGCTTTTGTAACAGTCGTCTAATGTCTGGTAAACGTAAGTGAGACAGTGAGAGAGACACGGAAGGAGACAGTGAGAGAGATAGACGGTAAAAGAGAGACGAACGTAAATTAAACACGCTCTCTGGTACGAAAGAATATGCGTCAGGTACAGCCTAGACGTGAGGCGCCTTGGTACTGATGAAGGGCTCTAGATTCACAGAACTGGAGCTATCTTCCCTTTCCTCAGATCACATTTCATTAACTTGCGTTCCCCGGATGTTCCGTAACTCTTACAAGTTTAGCGTTTTAGCATAATAATAATAATAATAATAATAATAATAATAAAATAATAATAATAATAATAATAATAATAATAATAATAATAATAATAATAATAATAAATCTAATTTACTCATCAAAACGAATAAGATATATATATACAACACTTGGTTATCTTTGTTGTCGAAATGTTTGTCCTTTCGACGACAAATATGACACAGGATACAGTAAAAAAGGCAGTAGTTTTGACGTTGTCAGTCCCTCCGTCTTGGTAGGAGGAGGTCAGTCCCTCAATCCCGAATCATGACTACTAAGTGACAACAATCTGAAATATACATCAATATAAATACCAATACACACACACACACACACACACACACACACACCAACACACACACACACACACACACACACCAATACACACACACACACACACACAACACACAACACACACACACACACACACACACACACACACACACACACACACACACACACACAGAATGATTTTGGCGAAATTATTGCATAAACAAATTTTCGCTTGTCCTTTTTTGCAAGATGAACGTGCTATTTAAGCCAAGATCGCAAGTTCTGCCTATCGGCACGACATATATATATATAATATATATATATATATATATATATATATATATGTATATATATATATAAAACTTCTAACAAACTATTTTTCGTGTCAGAGACTGTCCATGATATATCCTATCAGTAACATAATGATTACATCACAGCCACGTATTAATGATATTAGTCACATGTCATTATGATAATCGAGACAATAGCAGCATCAACCAGTCATATTTGTCAAACTGCGTTTTTTTTAACAATAAAAACGTTATTTCACGTTTAAACACCGCTTACTTAAGTATTCCTGAACGAGAGAATTATTATTCATTTTAACCTAATCCATCACCAATAAGAATTTTCCTAATGGTAAAGGGCCCATTCTTGGTCAATATTTTTAGAAGTCTTCAAGAGAGAACGTGTCGCACCGTCGATCTGTCTCCCTGGTTGTAAACACACCCAGATACACCACTTACAGAGGGCGAATGTATAATTAGTGGGTTAAAGGTCGTATTTCAAGATTGCTATAAACGCCTACCTCCATTCGTGAGTCTATGGTCATTCATCCGCATATGAAACGTGTAATGATGAACGTTTCTACCCGTATTACAAATGTTTTTTCGTTCCTTTTTTTCCAGGGGTTTTACAATTTTTTACATTTTCCAAAAAAATTTCGTGTTTTTTTTTAAATATTGGAACTACATTAGCCCTGTTCCAATCTGGCAATTATCTGTATCAAATTTTTAAGTTTTCCCTTTATTACTGTCAGTATAAATTCCATTTTAAATTACTGATACAAATACTTTATAAAATTGAACACAATAATTATACGACAGATTTCGAAAAGTTGACGTCACATTAAACGAGTCTTTATAACGACAATCTAAAACTCTTTAAAGAGTATTCCAAGACAATCTGTCACTTCAGCAATGATGCTAGGGTCATGTCACCATGACGATGCAACAGTAGTGGTGAGTCTGACTTAGACCGGAAACAGAAATGGCTTGCGTGACGTTACGTAGTAAATTAATGATGCTACTGAGTGACGTACGTACGTAAAGTTATGAAACAGATATATTTTTTGCACCACAATATATATATATATATATTATATAATATATAATATATATATATATATATAGTTATATATATATATATATATATATATATATATATATATATATAATATCGTGTTGAATAGG
>NC_069466.1:22021106-22036106 GCF_026875155.1 Cherax quadricarinatus
GTTTGACATAGCTGTGATAATGAGGGTCGTTAAGACGTAATGGGCTGAGGGAAGAGGGGAGGATACTTGGGTGGAAGGAGAGGGGTGAAAATCCCTTGGGGAGGGGAGGAGAAAAAGGATACCTGGGGAGAAAGAAGGGGAAAAAGTGAAGGGAGACTTCTAGGTTAGGGAGAGGACACACACACACTTATATAAACATATATTGTATTGCTTTCTTTGTCAGCTGTGACTCAGCAGCAGTTCATGAAGCTGAAGGATCTTCAGACAGTAAGTTTGAGAACACTGAAGTCAGCTTGGGAACGCCATCTGGTCAGATTATGGAAGCCTTTTCACATTTCTTTGTTGTCTTTGCTCTGGAGAACCAGCTGCAATACTCTAGCCACTCAGGGAGTGGAAAAATATTCCAGCCGAAGTCAACCATCCTTCAAGACCCTTAGAAGACTCCTTCAAGACCCTTTTAAGAGTCCTTCGAGACTCCTTCAAGCCCCCCCATACGAGAGGCCAGTACTGCAGCACAGAAGTACCATTAGGTTAATCACCAGAGTACCAGCACTACATGAGCACAGAAGAACTCAAGCAATGTGACTGTGGTTATACCACGGCACCTTGAACCTAACCATGGCACCGTAGCTCTAACAACTCCATAATGGCTTTAACCAGGGTACTGTGGTTAAAACCACACACACACACACACACACACCCCACACACACACACACACACACACACACACACACACACACACACACACACACACACACACACACACACACACACACACACCACATACGAGTGAACTGGATATTGTGGACCCTAATGTTCCAGATATATAATGGAAGTAACTCTGTCCTGTTCCAGTCACTAGTGAACCTCTGAAACGAACCTTGTGAACCCAAATGTTCCAGTTGTTCCTGGTAGTAACACCGTCAGTTTCAGTCACTAGTGATCCATCTTTTCACTCCATCTCCTTTTACTACTAATACCCCAATCCATCACACTACCTAGAAGGAGAAGTGAGCTTATTGAGCCTTCTCTCTAAACACTAAACCTCTCTCTCCTTCTCTCTACTGAAAGAGAGAGCTGAGAGTTCGTTACTCAATCTCTCTCAAAACACTGATACTTAATCCATCACGTTATATAGAGGGATAAAGGAGTTCATTAGCCCACTACTCCAGTCACCAACTCACCATCCTTCACATTACATAGAGGGAGGAGGTGTTAGTTCATTACTCCATCTTCCCCCATACAAAAAACTCCTTCCCTCACACTACATAGAAGGAGAGGTGAGAGTTCATTACTCCATCTCTCTAAACACAGGTTTTCCCTCACACTATATAGAAGGAGAGGTGAGAGTTTATTATTCCATCTCTCCAAACACACTGTATCCCTTACACTACATAGAAGGAGAGGTGAGGGTTCATTACTCCATCTCTCTAAACACTATCCTTCACACTACATAGAAGGAGAGATGAGAGTTTATTACTCTATCTCTCTAAACACTATCCTTCACTCTACATAGAAGGAGAGATGAGAGTTCATTACTCCATCTCTCTAAACACTATTCTTCACACTACATAGAAGGAGAGATGAGAGTTCATTACTCCATCTCTCTAAACACTATTCTTCACACTACATAGAAGGAGAGATGAGAGTTCATTACTCCATCTCTCTAAACACTATTCTTCACACTACATCAGTGGTTCCCAAACTGGGGGTAAATTACCCCCTGGGGGTAATTTAACCATTTTTGGGGGGTAATGGAGGGGTGACAGAAAAAAAATTATGAATTCTGAAAATCAAGAAAACAATGCGGTACCCGGTATGAGGATTATTGTTAACTTTGTCTTAGTATATAAAGTTGTAAAGTAAACCTATTATAAGTAAGTAATAAAGTTAAACCAAATAACAATAAACATCAAAAACTAATATACAGTATTAGAAAAGAAGAAATATATAGCTAAGTGTGTGGAAACCCAAAAGTATTTTGACAAGTATGCTTCAGGACAAAAGTCACTCAGTAGCCCAGATCGACCTGTCCAGTACGCGTCACTCACTTCCTGAGGCTGCCTCTATTTCACACTGTCAGTTTATCTGTGAGCATCAGCCGAGGTAGACATAAGCTGGTATGTATGTGTACTGCCCTGTGCAGTATATAGTTAATATTTACCCGCTGTTACTGTGAATTTGTAGCTATTATTAATTTTATATATAATGTATGTGTGGTTCTTACGTTTTCAATGGTTTTGCTAGGATTAGCAGAGTATGCGAGGCTGTATACGTTCACGTTTAGCCATGCTTTATGTGGCATGTTAAATTGGGTAACAAGCTGAAAAAGTTTGGGAACCACTGCACTACATAGAAGGAGAGGTGAGGGTTCATTACTCCATCTCTCTAAACACTATCCTTCACACTACATAGAAGGAGAAATGAGAGTTCACTTCTCCATCTAGATTATATTTCTCTCTCTTATCGTCTCTTCTTCCCTTCTCCTCTTCTCCTTCTTGCCTCTTCCTCCTTATCTCCCTTCTCCTTAAAGTCTCCCTGATTTCTACTCTGCTTACTCATTCGCCCTTGATGTCGGGGAAGGGCTCTTGATCCAAGAAACTGGATGACCTCCTATTCCTCAGCACTACAGGTTTAGCGCTTCCCCTTCGGTACAGACTAATTCTCTTACCACAATTCTTACCACAATTCTCTTTACCACAATTCTCTTACCACAGTTCTCTTACCACAATTCACTTTACCAAAATTCTTACCACAATTTTCTTTACCACAATTCTTACCACAATTTTCCTACCACAATTCACTTTACCACAATTCTTACCACAATTCTCTTACCACAATTCTCTTCACCACAATTCTTACCACAATTCTCTTACCACAATTCTCTTACCACAATTCTCTTACCACAATTCACTTCACCACAGTTCTTACCACAATTCTTTTTACCACAATTCTCTTACCACAATTTTCTTACCACAATTCTCTTTACCACAATTCTTACCACAATTCTCTTACCACAATTCTCTTACCACAATTCTCTTACCACAATTCTCTTACCACAATTCACTTTACCACAATTCTTACCACAATTCTCTTACCACAATTCACTTAACCACAATTCTTACCACAATTCTCTTACCACAAATCTCTTACCACAATTCTCTTACCACAATTCTCTTACCACAATTCACTTTACCACAATTCTTACCACAATTCTCTTACCACAATTTTCTTTACCACAATTCTTACCACAATTTTCCTACCACAATTCTCTTACCACAATTCTCTTACCACAATTCTCTTACCACAATTCTCTTACCACAATTCTCTTTACCACAATTCTCTTACCACAATTTTCTTACCACAATTCACTTTACCACAATTCTTACCACAATTCTCTTTACCACAATTCTCTTACCACAGTTCTCTTACCACATTTCACTTTACCACAATTCTTACCACAATTCTCTTACCACAATTCTCTTACCACAATTCTCTTACCACAATTCACTTTACCACAATTCTTACAACAATTCTCTTACCACAATTTTCTTTACCACAATTCTTACCACAATTTTCCTACCACAATTCACTTTACCACAATTCTTACCACAATTCTCTTACCACAATTCTCTTCACCACAATTCTTACCACAATTCTCTTACCACAATTCTCTTACCACAAATCTCTTACCACAATTCACTTCACCACAATTCTCTTACCACAATTCTCTTACCACAAATCTCTTACCACAATTCTCTTTACCACAATTCTCTTACCACAATTTTCTTACCACAATTCTCTTTACCACAATTCTTACCACAATTCTCTTACCACAATTCTCTCACCACAATTCTCTTACCACAATTCTCTTACCACAATTCACTTTACCACAATTCTTACCACAATTCTCTTACCACAATTCTCTTACCACAATTCTCTTACCACAATTCTCTTACCACAATTCACTTTACCACAATTCTTACCACAATTCTCTTACCACAATTTTCTTTACCACAATTCTTACCACAATTTTCCTACCACAATTCTCTTACCACAATTCTCTTACCACAATTCTCTTACCACAAGTTTCTTACCATAATTCACTTTACCACAATTCTTACCACAATTCTCTTACCATAATTCACTTTACCACAATTCTTACCACAATTTTCCTACCACAATTCACTTTACCACAATTCTTACCACAATTCTTACCACAATTCTCTTACCACAATTCTCTTACCACAATTCTCTTACCACAATTCTCTTACCACAATTCTCTTACCACAATTCTCTTACCACAATTCTCTTACCACACGACATCTATGTTCGTAAGCTGTGAATTGTTCCAGCCACTGTATTGTGACTTCTGTTCTTCTGTTCTATGAACGTTTTGCTCTTTGAAACGTCTCCAGAGACTAATAACAAGAACATTTCACCCTTCTTTGAAATATGTATTCCTGTGACGTCATATTCTTAAAAGTATCGTTCTAGGAGTATTCCATAAGTATTTTATAAATATTCCATAAGTATTCCATAAGTATTTTATAAGTATTCTCTTGTTTATAAATCTCTAAAACTTATCAAAAATCTCTTGTTCAAATATAAGAATAAATCACGAACGCAAAACTGAAGAAATTTAGTCTATAGGACTCAAATTTAATGTCTTTGGAAGAAACATCTTGAGGGATACGTTTCGCCAGGTGTTGGAACGTCAGTCGTGGCGATACGTCGCACACAAGTGTCGTTTCCCATAAATATCCGAAGCAGAAATTATACTGTCTCGGACTTGCTATAATTAACGTCACAAATTATATACACTGATGGTCAACAAACATGTTGCAGTGCAACAACCGGGTTGTTGCACTGCAGATTGAATTGTTTTTCACAGTGATGGTACTGAAGATGTGACACTGAGCTTGGCTCCGTCATCATTACTGACTCAGTGTCATCCCGGGAGGTACCTGATTCTTGTAATGACTCTACTGTTATGGTCAGGTCAAAAGACACACCACACAACACACACACACACACACACACACACACACAAAAAATTTACACAAATATATATATATATATATATATATATATTATATATATATATATATAATTTATTTTGTGTGGAGTAGCCAGACTTAATCTTAGTTACAAGTACTTCTGGCAGTCTGTGAAAGAATAAAGAAATTTCAAGCGTTTTCGTGACTTCTCACATTATCAAGGAACTATATAGTTCCCTGATAATGTGAGAAGTCGCGAAAGCGCTTGGAATTTCAATATTTTTTTCACAGTGGTTGTTTTGCATACTCTGATATCACCTGTCTACTGTTATCTTATTGCTATATATATATATATATATATATTATATATATATAATATATATATATATATATATATATATATATTATATATATTAATTTGTTTATGTTTTTTACCAAGGAAAAGCATTTTTTCCCAAAACCAAAAAAAGGCAGAGGATGGCCGGGAATAAAAAGAATGTAACATATTTTTCTGCCCAATCATTAAATATCGCGATCACTGTCTTTGCAAAGAAGAGAGGTGCTTTACAAGCAAACCACTTTTAAACTGTCAAAAATTTCACCCCTTTCAAGACTGCAGGGGCAATTTGTACTTGGTAAAATATTCTCCAGGGAGACTCAAGACTGACCTGCCGGTGTACCGAATTCCCTTCTTAAATGTTACTTTGCTTCAGACACCACAGCACGATATGTTGTAAACAGACATTTGGTTCATTACTCTTCAAAGCAGCAGCACACAGACCTGCGGGAATTTTCAAGTCGCCAAAAACTTCTTACCTCCTCCAACCCTTCCTGTGGCCGACCCACCCGCCTGTCTTTTATACCAGACTTTGTCCTTGGTTACAATTTTACTTTCTGGCATGTCGCAACACACCAACTGACCTGTCGTTAGCCCTCTGGTACAAATCTTTGGCAGTGTGCACACCAGCTCTCCATAATTCCAAACCTAGACTTTGTCTTTATACAAGTACTCCAATTGCCCTCAGAGACGACATGTGTAGTCCCCAGCCCTTCTCTCGTTCAAGACTTCTCAGCCACGTTCAGACACATCAAGAGCGTTGGTAAAACTTGTCTTGGTCATTACATTCCCCTCTTTGCCTCAAGGACAAAGTCCCCTTTGTCTGACAGACTCTGAAGTGTCACACACAACTCTTTTTCCACTTTTCTTGATTCACCTACTTCTATAGGACCCACCGACTGACGATGTTAGTAGCCAAATTCTGATCGGTTCACCTCCTCCATACTCTCTCCTCCAATCTGATATTCAATCTTTCATCACATAATCTTTTTGTTATCCTCATAACCTTACTCTTTCCTGTATTCACCTTTAATTTTCTTCTTTTGCACACCCTACCAAATTCATCCACCAATCTCTGCAACTTCTCTTCAGAATCTCCCAAGAGCACAGTGTCATCAGCAAAGAGCAGCTGTGACAACTCCCACTTTGTGTGTGATTCTTTATCTTTTAACTCACGCCTCTTGCCAAGACCCTCGCATTTACTTCTCTTACAACCCCATCTATAAATATATTAAACAACCACGGTGGACATCACATCCTTGTCTAAGGCCTACTTTTACTGGGAAAAAATTTCCCTCTTTCCTACATACTCTAACTTGAGCCTCACTATCCTCGTTAAAAACTCTTCACTGCTTTCAGTTAACCTAACCTCCTACCATACACTTGCAACATCTGCCACATTGCCCCCCTATCCACCCTGTCATACGCCTTTTCAAATCCATAAATGCCACAAAGACCTCTTTAGCCTTATCTAAATTTCTGTTCACTTATATGTTTCACTGTAAACACCTGGTCACCACCCCCTACCTTTCCTAAAGCCTCCTTGTTCATCTGCTATCCTATTCTCCGTCTTACTCTTAATTCTTTCAATTATAACTCTACCATACACTTTACCAGGTACACTCAACAGACTTATCCCCCTATAATTTTTGCACTCTCTTTTATCCCCTTTGCCTTTATACAAAGGAACTTTGCATGCTCTCTGCCAATCCCTAGGTACCTTACCTCTTCCATCATTTATTAAATAATTGCACCAACCACTCCAAAACTATATCCCCACCTGCTTTTAACATTTCTATCTTTATCCCATCAATTCCGGCTGCCTTGCCCCCTTTCATTTTACCTACTGCCTCACGAACTTCCCCACACTCACAACTGGCTCTTCCTCACTCCTACAAGATGTTATTCCTCCTTGCCCTATACACGAAATCACAGCTTCCCAAATCTTCATCAACATTTAACAATTCCTCAAATATTCCCTCCATCTTCCCAATACCTCTAACTCTCCATTTAATAACTCTCCTCTCCTATTTTTAACTGACAAATCCATTTGTTCTCTAGGCTTTCTTAACTTGTTAATCTCACTCCAAAAACTTTTTCTTATTTTCAACAAAATTTGTTGATAACATCTCACCCACTCTCTCATTTGCTCTCTTTTTACATTGCTTCACCCACTCTCTTAACTTCTCTCTTTTTCTCCATATACTCTTCTCCCTTGCATCACTTCTACTTTGTAAAAACTTCTCATATGCTAACTTTTTCTCCCTTACTACTCTCTTTACATCATCATTCCACCAATCGCTCCTCTTCCCTCCTGCACCCACTTTCCTGTAACCACAAACTTCTGCTGAACACTCTAACACATACATTTTTAAACCTACCCCATACCTCTTCGACCCCTTTTGCCTATGCTCTCATTAGCCATCTATCCTCCAATAGCTGTTTATATCTTACCCTAACTGCCTCCTCTTTTAGTTTATAAACCTTCACTCTCTCTTCCCTGATGCTTCTATTCCCCCTTGTATCCCATCTACCTTTTACTCTCAGTGTAGCTACAACTAGAAAGTGATCTGATATATCTGTGGCCCTCTATAAACATGTACATCCTGAAGTCTACAAACAGTCTTTTATCTACCAATACATAATCCAACAAACTACTGTCATTTCGCCCTACATCATATCGTGTATACTTATTTATCCTCTTTTTCTTAAAATATGTATTACCTATAACTAAACCCCTTTCTATACAAAGTTCAATCAAAGGGCTCCCATTATCATTTACACCTGGCACCCCAAACTTACCTACCACACCCTCTCTAAAAGTTTCTCCTACTTTAGCATTCAAGTCCCTACCACAATTACTCTCTCACTTGGTTCAAAGGCTCCTATACATTCACTTAACATCTCCCAAAATCTCTCTCTCTCCTCTGCATTCCTCTCTTCTCCAGGTGCATACACGCTTATTATTGACCCACTTCTCGCATCCAACCTTTACTTTAATCCACATAATTCTTGAATTTACACATTCATATTCTCTTTTCTCCTTCCATAACTGATCATTTAACATTACTGCTACCCCTTCCTTTGCTCTAACTCTCTCAGATACTCCAGATTTAATCCCATTTATTTCCCCCCACTGAAACTCTCCTACCCCCTTCAGCTTTGTTTCGCTTAGGGCCAGGACATCCAACTTCTTTTCATTCATAACATCAGCAATCATCTGTTTCTTGTCATCCGCACTACATCCACGCACATTTAAGCAACCCAGTTTTATAAAGTTTTTTCTTCTTCTCTTTTTTAGTAATTGTATACAGGAGAAGGGTTACTAGCCCATTGCATCCCGGCATTTTAGTCGCCTCATACGACACGCATGGCTTACGGAGGAAAGATTCTTTTCCACTTCCCCATGGACAATAGAAGAAATAAAAAAGAACAAGAGCTATTTAGAAAAAGGAGGAAAACCTAGATGTATGTATATATATATATGCATGTGCGTGTCTGTGAAGTGTGACCAAAGTGTAAGTAGGAGTAGCAAGATATCCCTGTTATCTTAGCGTGTTTATGAGACAGAAAAAGAAAACCAGCAATCCTACCATCATGCAAAACAGTTACAGGTTTTTGTTTCACAGTCATCTGGCAGGACGGTAGTACTTCCCTGGGTGGTTGCTGTCTACCAACCTACTACCTATATATATATATATATATATATATATATATATATATATATATATATATATATATATATATTGCAGAATCTTGGTGTTAAGTGTTTATAACCAAAGAGAAATTAATGCAAAATTTTTGTGTGTTCCATAACACATAAATTTAATGTGACACCGAGAGCATAGCCAAAGAGAATAAAATAGAATGTAACATTGATTTTTTTCTGCCTCAATCATTAAAAATATTACTAAAGTACGGATAAAACAATGAACTGGAATGTTTTGTGAATGTAATGAGAGGTTCTTGTACTATAGATCCGTAACCCACTTTCATAACATGATTCTTAAAAATTTCACCGGAACAACCTGTAAACAGACTGACTGATGTTGTAGTAGCCAGACTTAGTCTTGGTTACAAGTACTTCTGGCAGTGTGGCAGACACACAGACTGACTGATGTTGTAGTAGCCAGACTTAGTCTTGGTTACAAGTACTTCTGGCAGTGTGGCAGACACACAGACTGACTGATGTTGTAGTAGCCAGACTTAGTCTTGGTTACAAGTACTTCTGGCAGTGTGGCAGACACACAGACTGACTGATGTTGTAGTAGCCAGACTTAGTCTTGGTTACAAGTACTTCTGGCAGTGTGGCAGACACACAGACTGACTGATGTTGTAGTAGCCAGACTTTGTCTTGGTTACAAGTACTTCTGCAGTGTGGCAGACACACAGACTGACTGATGTTGTAGTAGCCAGACTTAGTCTTGGTTACAAGTACTTCTGGCAGTGTGGCAGACACACAGACTGACTGATGTTGTAGTAGCCAGACTTTGTCTTGGTTACAAGTACTTCTGGCAGTGTGGCAGACACACAGACTGACTGATGTTGTAGTAGCCAGACTTTGTCTTGGTTACAAGTACTTCTGGCAGTGTGGCAGACACACAGACTGACTGATGTTGTAGTAGCCAGACTTTGTCTTGGTTACAAGTACTTCTGGCAGTGTGGCAGACACACAGACTGACTGATGTTGTAGTAGCCAGACTTTGTCTTGGTTACAAGTACTTCTGGAAGTGTGGCAGACACACAGACTGACTGATGTTGTAGTAGCCAGACTTTGTCTTGGTTACAAGTACTTCTGGCAGTGTGGCAGACACACAGACTGACTGATGTTGTAGTAGCCAGACTTTGTCTTGGTTACAAGTACTTCTGGCAGTGTGGCAGACACACAGACTGACTGTTGTTGTAGTAGCCAGACTTTGTCTTGGTTACAAGTACTTCTGGCAGTGTGGCAGACACACAGACTGACTGATGTTGTAGTAGCCAGACTTTGTCTTGGTTACAAGTACTTCTGGAAGTGTGGCAGACACACAGACTGACTGATGTTGTAGTAGCCAGACTTTGTCTTGGTTACAAGTACTTCTGGCAGTGTGGCAGACACACAGACTGACTGATGTTGTAGTAGCCAGACTTTGTCTTGGTTACAAGTACTTCTGGCAGTGTGGCAGACACACAGACTGACTGATGTAGTAGTAGCCAGACTTTGTCTTGGTTACAAGTACTTCTGGCAGTGTGGCAGACACACAGACTGACTGATGTTGTAGTAGCCAGACTTTGTCTTGGTTACAAGTACTTCTGGCAGTGTGGCAGACACACAGACTGACTGATGTTGTAGTAGCCAGACTTAGTCTTAGTTACAAGTACTTCTGGCAGTGTGGCAGACACACAGACTGACTGATGTTGTAGTAGCCAGACTAAGTCTTAGTTACAAGTACTACTGGTAGTGTGTCAAACACACAGACTGACTGAGGCTGGAAGCAGTGGAGATGTCGTTTCTGAGGGCAATGAGTGGTGTGAATATAATGCAGAGAATCCGTAGTTTGGATATTAGGAGGAGGTGCGGGATTATCAAAACTATTATCCAGAGGGCTGAGAAGGGGTTATTGAGATGGTTTAGACACGAATAGAGGATGAAAAAATAACAGAATGACTTCGAGAGTGTATAAATCTGTAGCGGAGGGAAGGCGGGGTAGGGGTCGGCCTAGGAAAAGTTGGAGGGAGGGTGTAAAGGAGGTTTTGAGTACGAGGGGCTTGAACTTCCAGCAAGTATGCGTGAGCGTCTTAGATGGGAGCGAATGGAGACAAATGGTTTTTAGGACTTGACTTGCTGTTGGAGTGTGAGCACGGTAATAATTATGAAGGGATTAAGGGAAACCGGCAGGTCGGACTTGATTCCTGAAGATGGAAAGTACAGTGCCTGCACTCTGCAGGAGGGGTGTTAATGTTGAAATTTTATAACTGTAGTGTAAGCGCACCTCTGGCAAGACAGTGATGGAGTGAATGATGGTGAAAGTTTTTCTTTTTCGGGCCACCCTACCTGGGTGGCCTCTGCAAGTGGCCTGCGAGGTCACCGGACCTAACTCATTGTGGCTTCTTTCTCTGGGGGTACGCAAAGAGCACAGGTTACGTACCACCACTACCACTACCTGCAACCCTGGAGGAGCTGAAAATTTCGACCACTGAAGCAGCTCGCATAACACCAGACATGCTGCAGAGTGTCTGGACCATAACACCAGACATGCTGCAGAGCGTCTGGACCGAACTGGACTATCACATCGATGTTTGCCGAGCAAGTAGAGGGGCGCACATTGAGTACTTTTAATGCTACCCTATACCACATGAAACTGAACGAAATCCTGCATCTGAAGCTACTAACTCTGAAATATTATTACAGTAAAGTTACATGTTATACCTGTGTGTGTGTGTGTCGTGCCAAATAGGTAAAACTTGCTATTTTGACTTAAATAGCAACGCAATAATTTGGCAAAAATCATTCTGAACTTAACGAAAAATGTATATTTCATTGTGCTTCTTTATTATAAGTTATTGTAAACTTACCTAAAATATATTTAGCTACATTAGTTTAAATTTAATTGTGCTTGTTATAATAAGGTTAGGTAAGTTTTCTAAGGTTCTTTTGGTACAAAATTATTAATTTTTCACTAGCATAAATGGAAAAATATGCCTTTAAACGTATAAGAGAAAATTTTAGAAAGGACTTAATTTTAAATGAGTTCTTGCTAATTGACCAGTTTTACTTATTCGGCACGACATTATATTTTATATATATATATATATATATATATATATATATATATATATATATATATATATATATATTATATATATTATATATATATATATATATATATATATATATATATATATATATATATATATATATATATATATATATATATATATATATATATATATATATTCCATCGCCTTCACTCTCCATCACTCTCATATTCCATCACATTCATTCTCCATCACCTTCACTGTATCCGGGACTGCATTTCTCGCCTGTCTCCAGCAAAACACCCTCTCCATCTCCATCATTATTCTCCCCCCATCTCTTCACCCTCACCCTCCCCCCCACCCATCACACTCACCCTTCTCCCTCTCATTCACTCTCACCCTTCCCCTCCCCTACCCCATCCACTTCACTATCCATCTCCTACATCCTTCTCTCTCTCTCTCTCCCCCTCTCTCTCTCTCTCTATATATATATATATATATATATATATATATATATATATATATATATATATAATATATATATATATATATATATTATATATATATATATATATATTATATGTATATATTTCCAAGGCTGAGGGACTGATTACCTCTTTAGTATATAATCCTCTACAAATAAGGATAACCAGATGTAGCACCTGCGTCTAATTGTCTATCGTACGTTCTTTACAAAGACGTAGACGGAAGGGAAGATATGATAGAAGGCATAAGTGGAAGACAAACATAAATGAGGCATAAAAAGGGATATTGTAATCAAGAAAGGACTCAAAATAAATGATTCAGGTTGGATAAATTTTAATTTAGGAAGGATATAGGTAAACACGATTTAGCAATAGAGTTGCAGATTAGAGTTGTAGACTAGGGTTGCAGGGGGGAGGGGAGGGAGGAGTCTAGGTCCTCCAGTTCTGACGACACCAGCGGAGGAATGTCTGTCTTCTCTCTGACGATTCTCAGAATCATTAGCGCTCCACGGAATCGGACATTTCCCACCTACACTACCTACACTGACTACACTACCTACACTACCTACACTGACTACACTACCTACACTGACTACACTACCTACACTGACTACACTATCTACACTACCTACACTGACTACACTACCTACACTAACTACACTACCTACACTACCTACACTACCTACACTGACTACACTACCTACACTGACTACACTACCTACACTGACTACACTACCTACACTACCTACACTGACTACACTACCTACACTGACTACACTACCTACACTACCTACACTACCTACACTGACTACACTACCTACACTAACTACACTACCTACACTGACTACACTACCTACACTGACTACACTACCTACACTACCTACACTACCTACACTGACTACACTACCTACACTGACTACACTACCTACACTGACTACACTACCTACACTGAACTACACTACCTACACTGACTACACTACACTACTACTGATACACTACCACTACTACATGACCACTACCTACACTGACTACACTACACACTACATTACACTACTACACTGACTACACTACCTACACTACCTACACTGACTACACATACCTACACTGACTTACACTACCTACACTACCTACACTACTACATACTACGCTACTACACTACATACACTTACACTGACACACCTACACTACTTACTACTCACTGACTACACTCTACACTACTACACTACCTAACTACTATGACACTACACACTGACTACACTACCTACACATACCTACACTACTACACTACCTACACATACTCTGACACTCCACACTACACTACTACACTACTACACTACTACACTACACGACTACCACTATCACACTACTACACACTACACTACTACTAACTACAGTAACCTACACTACTACACTACTACATTACCTACCAATACACTACACCTACCTACACACTACACTACTACACTACCTACACTGACACTACTACATACTACACTACCTACACTACTACTACTAACTACACTACACTACACTACCTACACTACTACATAAACTACACTACTACACTACCTACATATACACTACTACATACACATCTACACTATACCTAAACTACCTACACTAACTACATCTTACACTAACTACATAACTACCTACCTACAATACTACATACCTACACTACCTACATACTACACTACCTACACTACTAACTACCTAACTACACTACCTACACTACTACACTACCTACACTGACTACATACTACACTACTACAGTACACTACACTACTACACTACCTACATACCTACACTACCTACACTACACTACTACACTAAACTACACATAACTAACCACTACCTACATACTACACTACCTACTACTACCTACACTCACTACTACACTACCTACAACTACACATACCTACACTACCTACACTACCTACACTAACTACATACACTACACTAACTACACTACCTACATTGACTACACTACCTACCACTAACTACTAACTCACAACTACCACACTACCTACACAATACTACACTACTACACTACACTTACACATACTACAACTACCTACAACTACAACTACCTAACTAACCGTACTACACTAACTACACTACCTACATCCTAACTAACTACTACAACTACATAACATACACTACTAACTACACTACCTACACTTACACTACACTACCTACACTAACATACACTACACTAACTACACTACTACATACCTACACTACCTACTACTACTAACTACACCAACTATCACTACCTACACTACTACACTAACTACATAACACTACACACTACACTACACTACCTACACTACAATCACTACCTAACTAACTACATACCTACATACCAACACACTACTACCTACTAACTACACTACCTACACCAACTATCTACATACCTACACTACCTAACCAATACAT
>NC_069466.1:22041106-22066106 GCF_026875155.1 Cherax quadricarinatus
ATACGTGCCTTTGGAAGTGGAACAAATCACTTCATACCGTGCTTTGGAGTGAGACGTGAATTAATATCTACCCGTGCCTTTGGGAGTGGAGATGTGAATTAATATCATACCGTGCCTTTGGAAGTGGAGACGAAAATCAATATCATGCTGTGCCTTTGGGAGTGGAGACGTGAATTAATATCATACCGTGCCTTTGGGAGTGGAGACGTGAATTAATATCATACCGTGCCTTTGGGAGTGGAGACGAAAATCATATCATACCGTGCCTTTGGGAGTGGAGACGTGAATTAATATCATACCGTGCCTTTGGAAGTGGAGACGAAAATCAATATCATGCTGTGCCTTTGGAAGTGGAGACGAAAATCAATATCATACCGTGCCTTTGGAAGTGGAGACGAAAATGAATATCATACCGTGCCTTTGGAAGTGGAGACGAAAATCAATATCATACCGTGCCTTTGGGAGTGGAGACGTGAATTAATATCATACCGTGCCTTTGGAAGTGGAGACGAAAATCATATCATACCGTGCCTTTGGAAGTGGAGACGAAAATCAATATCATGCTGTGCCTTTGGAAGTGACCAACTAAAACTGGATAAGGTCGTGTCTTTGCAAGAAAACACATAAAACCATATCATGTCGTACCTTTGCAAGTGGAACAGGGTTGGAACAGGCTTTTGGGTCTGAGAATGGAGCGTGCACTGCGTCACCCCTGGAAAAAATAAACACAGAGTGAACTAAGGGTTATTTTATTCTGTTTCTGAACGTTCGCTGTTGTAGGAGTATTGGGTGAACTAGATCTGTTGTTGGGAAAATACCTGGGAATTTATACTCGCACGCACACTCCCACGTACAACCACGCGCACACACTCATATACACACACGCACACTGGAATGAATATACGCATGATCGCATGCACTTGACAGAGGATATATTATCTAGGTATGTGGGTCAAGGTTAGAAAATAGGGACCTGGAGTCTACATGAGGCTATCCATTAAGGAGATCTATAAACTACTTTCTAGATTAAGGACGAGGATGATGAGACCAGGCGGTTTACCAGGAGTTTACCTGGAGAGGGATTCCGGAGGTCAACGCCCCCGAGGCCCGGTCTGAGACCAGGCCTCATAGATTCATTACGTTGTGTGTTCCCTTTTCTTAATAAGTTCCTAAATGGTTTTTGGGGAAGGCATGCTGGCTACTTAAGGTTTCAGTTTTCGAAATAACGTTGCGGACGGTTTCGGAAACCAGTCTTGCTGGAAGACAATGTAGTTGACAGGAGTGTGCTCCGCTAGTTGTGGTGGCCCCGACAGTGTGTAAACACGAGAGTACAGAACACATTTATGCTTCTCCATTCCTACTATGTATCTTTAATTAGAATCTCGGTAGTCATTGCACAAGTATCGTAACTTATTTATCACGGATGTTTTTAACGTTATTTCATTACGGTAGCAATTACAGTGTCAGGTTTCGGGCCGTCCACAGACTTGAACAATGAACGTGGGGATACCACGATCTATGGAACAACGGAGCATCCTGCTCTTCCAGACTTAAACCTCCTGTTTGTGTTAATTTCGTTATAGGAGGCTAAGAGAGTGTCTTCCAGTAAGGTAGAGGGACTCATTACCTCATACTACCTCTCTACTTTATCTACTGCCTGCAATATTGTGATTCATCTCAATATACGACTGATGAAGCCTGGTATGCAGGCGAAACGTTTCGTATTAAATACCACACGATACCTAGCCTACTCTTCAGTATAGATTATTATCCTTCTACAAATCGCAGATTTTTGTCTTCGTACACAATACGAAATATAAAGGCAATAAATGCAAACACAAACTCAAGACATATTTGATTCTGATTTTTCTCGCTATGCAAAAACCTGGAATCAAAAGTTTATTCCGTCTCGCCCTTTGTATTATTTCTCCCTCATAATTTCTTCCTCCTTCCGTTAATATATATATATATATATATATATATATATATATATATATTATATATATATATATATATATATATATATATATATATATATATATATATATATATATATATATATATATATATATATATATATATTAACAAGCCAAAGCAGGGTGACACGAAAAAGAACACACACACATACATACACACACACACAACACACACACACAACACACACACACACACACACACACACACACACACACACCACACACACAACACCACACACACCACACACACACACAACACACACACACACACACACACACACACACACACACACACACACACACACACACACACACACACACAACACACACACACACACACACACACACACACACACACACACACACACACACACACACACACACACACACACACACACCACACACACACACATACACACACACAACACACACACACACACACACACACACACACACACACCAACACCACACACACCACACACAACACACACAACACACACACACAACACACACACACACACACACACACACACACACAACACAACACACACACACACAACACACACACACACACACACACACACACACACACACACACACGCATACACACACACACACACACACACACACCTGTAAGAAAAAACTCTCCGTTAATTACTATCTCCAGCAAAGGATGGATGAAAAAAAAAATCATAACTAAATTTCAAAATATGCATCACGAATGAAACATCGAGGGGCAAAACGAGGCAACACCCACCTGACCCTGTAGGCCGGGAACCCTACATCTACAGATGGGAATATGAACCTTGTGATGTAGAGGAGGATGTAGCAGTGTGTAACGAGGCTAGCTATTACTGTTATATATGTCGAGGGGAAGATCCAATTACACCGGCACACGAACTATCGTTGCTCGATTTAAAGAGGTTATGGTGCCACAATCGTACGTTGGCTTTACAACGGTCTACATGCAGTGGTAGTTCGGTATTATTCTGGAGCCCTAGGCTGCTACCACACTGCTGTAACCCCCCCCCCCAGTGTGTGTGTGTGTGTGTGTGTGTGTGTGTGTGTGTGTGTGTGTGTGTGTGTGATATTTCTTCACAGTGGACGCACACCTACGTGTGCGTCCTACACAGTGGACGCACACCTAGGCGTGCGTCCCACACAGTGGTCGCACACTTAGGTGCCTGTTTACTGCCAGGTCAGCAGTAAATAGGTACTATTAGGTCCTAAAGGAGTGTTATGTATGTGTTACCTCGTACTAGAGTTGCTCCAGGATCCTGTGTCCTAGTGTACATAATCCAGTGTATATCCTCCAGTGTACATCCTCCAGTGTACATCCTCCAGTGTACATCCTCCAGTGTACATCCTCCAGTGTACATCTGGTTGTACACATGTCAGTCTCATCAACTTGTGCAACACACCAGCTTAGTCCAAGAAGTAATACATACTCGATACACCGGACAGATTAACTATATTCCCAACACCACATCTAAGCTTAATGTTAACATTTACCGTATTTTCCGGCATATAAGGCGCACGACAGACGTATCATAATCATACTCAAAGCTTAATTATCGTCTTTACGCTAAAGCGTAACCCAAAGCGTACCCTTGACGCTAACCTTGAGCATATAAGACGCAGGCTGATTTTCCGGAACTTTGTGTGGAAAAAAGGCGCGTCTTATATGCCAGAAAATACGGTATATCTTGAAAAGTTGTATCTAACTAGTTTCCATATTGATGAAGTAAAGCGAATCTTTAGCAGGTAACGCAATAAGAAGTCTAAATGCATGATGTCAGGGTAGAGAGGAGTGATGTCATTTAACAGGGGTGTTATTCTCACTTAAACAACCAGGCCACTACACGTTACTGTAACTAAGGTAAGGCTTGCAGAGAACTATATTTGCATATTTTTTGCTATATTCCCGTAACAAAGGTTCAGTATCGGGAAAGGAGTTTGTGGACACTGTGTGTGTGTGTGTGTACTCACCTAATTCTGGTTGCAGGGGTCTATGCTCAGCTCCTGGCCCAGCCAGGTGTGTGTGTGCGTGTGTGCGTGTGTGTGTGTGTGTGTGTGTGTGTTTGCGACTTTTCAATAGCAATTCCATGCTAGTGTTACAAGCAAGCATTCGCCCTTGAGGCCTGTGCAACATTTCCCCCCTCAGGCCTCTGCAACATTTCCCCCCTCAGGTCTCTGCAACAGTCCCCCTCTCAGGCCTCTGCAACATCCCCCCCTCATTCCTCTACAACATTTCCCCCTTCAGGCCTCTGCAACATCCCCCCCCTCATTCCTCTACAACATTCCCCCCCTTAGACCTATGCAACAGTCCCCCCTCAGGCCTCTGCAACATCCCCCCCTCATTCCTCTACAACATTTCCCCCCTCAGGCCTCTGCTACATTCCCCCCTCAGGCCTCTGCAACATTTCCCTCTCAGGCCTCTGCAACATCACCCTCTCAGGCCTCTGCAACATCACCCCCTCAGGCCTCTGCAACATCACCCCCTCAGGCCTCTGCAACATCACCCCCTCAGGCCTCTGCAACATCACCCCCTCAGGCCTCTGCAACATCCCCCTCTCAGGCCTCTGCAACATCACCCCCCTATGCCTCTGCAACATCCCCCTCTCAGGCCTCTGCAACATCTCCATTATTTAAAACTTGTACCCGGCCTACGTTATGTCTCAGTAATATTAGAGTCTATTCTGGAAGGTTAATTTTGATCGAGTTTTTAATAATATTTTAACGACCACTTACATATATCTGGGAAATTTGGGACGTTCAGTAACTTCTGCCTAGAAATTAAACACTAAATAAGGCTATAGAATTTATACCTTACTGTATTATTAAAAACCTTTAGAACTTCCTTATATATTATATATATATATATATATATATATATATATATATATATATATATATATATATATATATATATATATATATATATATATATGTGTGTTGTGTGTGTGTGTGTGTGGTGTGTGTGTGTGTGTGTGTGTGTGTGTGTGTGTGTGAAAACAACCACATGGAGAGTTGAATGATAGAGTTAGGCCATTTGTGTTGCAATTAACACATCATCAGGAGCAATGTTGCAAAAATGAGTAGGAGGTCCAAGGAGATTCGTTCCTCAGAACGTTCCTTCGAACGAATATCCTGGGACCTCCAACTCATTTCTGAAGCATTGCAAGCTCATGGTGATGCGTTTATTACAGGAAAACTTAAACGTAAGCTTCATAGAATAATGGTGTTCCTCACTAGATTTCGCTTCAGCAACACAAGAATCCAGAGCAGAAGTTCCCAGACTAACTAACAGAGAGGGCAGGAAAAAACAGCACAGAGGTTTAAAACCGTGCAGCAGTAAAGGTTTATTTCTGAGGCGAGGACAGAGGAGAGAGAGCTTGGCTGACCAGACATAAACCCGGTGGACGAGCCCACGGCCTCGTAAGTGCCAGGGGTGAATGGAAGGTGCCACCAGTGCCATAGCTCACGCCACACTCGCCACGGGGTTTTATGTGCAGGTTGTTGAGTGTAACTGCTGAAGGCAGGTAGTTACGACCGCACTCATACTGGCACTGGAAGCACTCAAATTGGCTGCCAGACTGCGGCGAGGTACACCAGTGTCTTAGAGCCATCCTCAAGACCTGTAGGACTTTCCTCTTGTCGTCAGTCTTTAATACATGAATAAGATTTGGCTTCTTACTATCCAGAAATTAGGAACCGGAAACGGTGAAAGGTGAGGTAATCAGTCCCTCATTTTCCCCTTCATCCGGGGGGCGAAACGTCTTCCTAACAGAGATACGCAGGTTTTGCGTATCTTTGTTACCATTATATACCAGTGACATTAAAAATAATCGCCGGTAGAGGATTAGGTAACCAGTCCCGTAGTCTTGAAGCTTTAAGCTTCTAGTGTTCTAGTTGGTGTACCCAACGCCTGTCCACAGCTTCTGGTGTTCCAGGAGCTAGATCCATCACCTGTTCCCAGCTTCTGGTGTTCCAGGCGCTAGATCCAACACCTGTCACCAGCTTCTGGTGTTCCAGCGGCTAGATTCAACACCTGTTCCCAAATTCTGGCGTTCCAGGAGCTTGATCCAACACTTTTCTCTAAATTCTGGCGCTCCACGAGCTGGATCCAACACCTGTCCCCAGCTTCTGGCGTTCCAGCAGCCTGACCCAACACGCGCTTGCAACTGCTGGCGTTGCAGACAGCCACGATCCAGGCACTGGACTCAACACCCCCCACAACAGATATGCTGCAGAATTTCAATTTCCCCCTGTTGATTTAATTCACAATATGAATTGCACATTCCAGTTAATGCAGTGAGATACAGCCAGGGTTTAGTATTACAGCGGAGAAAGACGCATGTCACTGCACTGTAACCGCAGAGAAAGAAATAGAGAGGAGCTTGTAATTCAAATGGCCCTCACTTTCGACAATTAAATTAGTTTAGATAGAACTAAAAGGCACAATACCTGACTAGAATAATACATGAATAACCCACACATAGGAAAAAGGAGCTTACGACGACGTTTCGGTGGTCAGGCTTGGACCATTTACAAAGTCACACTAACAGAAACGAGAGTTGGAGGTTAGGTTAGGTTAGGTTAGGTTAGGTTAGGTTAGGTTAGGAAAAATTTGTCGGGAAAAAGGACAAGTGCTTCCTGACGCAAGATTTTAGTCATATGATTGCCCCCTGTCGGAGCTTTTGGTCATCTGACCGAGGCCTTCCACTGGGTTACCCCTCAATTGGGTCAACGTTTTGCTCTGATAAGACGCTACATTGAGCGAAACGTTTTCTCAAGAGGACCTTGTTTTGTTTTTCTCTCCTTAATCTCGTTCGCCTAGATAATACAAGATAATGTGACGTAAATGGACACAGATGGCAACGTTTCGCTCGCCAGGCTCGACAAAGTTCAAGGAGAGCGAAACGTTGTCACAATAAAAATGTTACATTAGTTGCATCTACCATTATTACTACTAATACAAGACAGTTCTTACTAGTAGATAGAAGTAGACAGTTTTGTTTTTTAGCAGATGGCCACGAGTGTATTTTCAAGTATTGTGCTGTCTTTTCCCTGCACTCCCATGTACTCTCATCTACTCCCCTGTGCTCTCATGCACTCCCAAGTACTCTCATCTATTCCCCTGTACACCCTAGTACTCTTATTTACTCCCTTGTACATTTCTTCACTGGCTTTTACTTCCTTCTTCTCCCCAGTCCCCTTTCTTAAGGTAAATGTGAATGAAGCTTCTTTAGTATTGGTCATAGCTTATCTCCCCTCGTGTAACATGGACGTATCCCTATTCCCAGTAATTGTTATCAATAATTTTAAGAAGAAGGATAATTTGGCGAGGGGAGGGTTAGCAAAACGAGCCTTCCTGGCGGCCGGCATAGAGCGGACTGTCCCTTCCCTCGTCATCTGTAATTGTTTCATCTTCAGCGGCTCTATATCATCCTTGGCACATTCGGATAATGTTCTGAGGTAAACTTAGTGGGCCATTATTAGTGTTTATGGAAGCACTCTGTATGGCAGGCCGAGCCAGCTGCATCATAGTGGAGATCCAGACTTGAATAACCTCAGTGATCGTCTTTATTAAGCAACGACCTGCTCCTCTACCCTTACGAGCTTGTTTAAAGAGAATTTATTAAGTGTAATACACAGTGTGGAGGAGTGGCTAGACTCCAGCTCCCGGCACTAAAGATGCTAGTAACTACATTATAAGTGCTCCTGGCACTGAAGAGGTTGGTAATGCAGCATTGTACTCTTGTCACTGAAGAGGTTGGTAATGCAACATTGTACTCTTGTCACTGAAGAGGTGGGTAATGCAGCATTGTACTCTTGTCACTGAAGAGGTTGGTAATGCAACATTGTACTCTTGTCACTGAAGAGGTTGGTAATGCAGCATTGTACTCTTGTCACTGAAGAGGTTGGTAATGCAACATTGTACTCTTGTCACTGAAGAGGTTGGTAATGCAGCATTGTACTCTTGTCACTGAAGAGGTTGGTAATGCAACATTGTACTCTTGTCACTGAAGAGGTTGGTAATGCAGCATTGTACTCTTGTCACTGAAGAGGTTGGTAATGCAGCATTGTACTCTTGTCACTGAAGAGGTTGGTAATGCAACATTGTACTCTTGTCACTGAAGAGGTTGGTAATGCAGCATTGTACTCTTGTCACTGAAGAGGCTGGTAATGCAGCATTGTACTCTTGTCACTGAAGAGGCTGGTAATGCAGCATTGTACTCTTGTCACTGAAGAGGCTGGTAATGCAGCATTGTACTCTTGTCACTGAAGAGGTTGGTAATGCAGCATTGTACTCTTGTCACTGAAGAGGTTGGTAATGCAGCATTGTACTCTTGTCACTGAAGAGGTTGGTAATGCAACATTGTACTCTTGTCACTGAAGAGGCTATTAAATGCAGCATTGTGCTCTTGGTCAAGAGGCTGTTAACTATACAGTGTATAGAGAAGTAGGCTGGTGACTATACTACAGCGAGCACAGTGGTAGAGATACAGCTCCTGGTTCTCATAAGAACATTAACTATATTACAGTGATCAAAGGGGTAGACATTACGTCACTAGTGCTTATTAGCCTTATAGCTTAAGTTTAACAATAAGACTCAGGTCAGGATTCATTATTTCGACACGATACAATGATTGCACAAGGGTGATGACATTCCAGATAATGCAGTAAGCCCCATTGTAAGCAGTGGTGCTACAGTGGTGACTAGTGTGCGAAGTCTTGACCCCTTTCCACGACATTCAAGGCACTTTGGACTCACTATAGTGAAAGGGGAGGTCATACTGAATTTAGTAAATAAAGTGAACGTAACGTATTCGGTGAACGTAATTAAGCGAACTTAATAAGCCGTAATGAACGCAGGTTAATGATTTTTTTTAATACCACGAGCAAAACTCAGTGTAAAATTATAGTCAGATATAAATTTCGTTGTTTATATTGTCTAAATTATAGACTTTTAAAAAAAATCCCAATTTTACCAGATTTTTTTTCGAAAAAAGTTGATAAAAAAATTTGAAATGGTGAAAATATTGAGTTGCATCAAATTTTTACCCTTTTTTTGCATAATAGCAAAAAAATATATATAATCTCTGAATAATAGAAAAGTAGAATGATATCCAGGAAGAAAAATATAATTAATATATCAAAGTCATTATACTAGGGTATGATCGACAAGGTATTATACCTGATGATGAGCGGTTGATGATGTATTATACTTGGTGATAGTTGGTTGATAATACATCATTATTGGTGATATTTGGTTGATAGTGCATTTACTTGGTTGATAAGGCATCATTACCTAAGACAGGTGTTGCTACAGCAGGTGTAAGCCCCAACATCACCCGGAACAGGATCTGGTGCAGGTGTTAAGACACTATCACCTACCACAGCAGGTGTAAGCCCCAACATCACCCGGAACAGGAGCTGGTGCAGGTGTTAAGACACTATCACCTACCACAGCAGGTGTAAGCCCCAACATCACCCGGAATAGGAGCTGGTGCAGGTGTTAAGCCACATCACCTACCACAGCAGGTGTAAGCCCCAACATCACCCGGAATAGGAGCTGGTGCAGGTGTTAAGACACTATCACCCACCACAGCAGGTGTAAGCCCCAACATCACCCGGAACAGGATCTGGGGCAGGTGTTAAGACTCCATCACCCACCACAGAAGGTGTAAGCCCCAACATCACCCGGAACAAGAGCTGGTGCAGGTGTTAAGACACCATCACCCACCACAGCAGGTGCAGGAGGCCAGAGCAAGTGTGACCTCAGGTAGAAAGCCCTCATCACCACCTAGAACAGGTGCAGCGGGTTACCTGAAAGACAAAGGAGGTGAGGTAGAGAGGCACCTAAGTCCATTCCACCGTCCCCTCTCCCCTGTGTACATAAATGATGGCACCATTCCACTTACCACAAATAGCTGCCATTGGTTAAGGACATTTACGAATTAAGTTTGATTTAACCAAGTCCCCCCGCTGGTGCAAATTATGAACACCTGGGAGAAAACGGATGGTTTTAATTGAATGTGTGGGTCTTACTTTCAATAATCCCAGCCCCTGGATGGTCAAGGGGCCACAACCTCACACTCTGGGAGTACATGGATCGTCATGCTGGGATGGATAAACAAATAATCCCAGCCCCTGGATGGTCAAGGGGCCACAACCTTACACTGTGGGAGTACATGGATCGTCATGCTGGGATGGATAAACAAATAATCCCAGCCCCTGGATGGTCAAGGGGACGCAACCTCACACTGTGGGAGTACATGGGTCGTCTTGCTAGGATGGATAAAGGCTATTCACAAATAACCTGCATTAAGGAGAGAGAAAAGCATGTGAGGACGTTTCGGTCCGTCTAGGACCATTTACAAGTCACACTGACAGAAGAGAGTGAGTGAGCCAGCATATATAGGTGAGGAAGACAAGGACGGACGCCTGTCTACTTTGTATTGGACTGATGAAGCTACTGTGTGGCAAAACGTTTCCTGAATAAAGATTCCCATATGTTGCATAAGTGTCTCAGTTTTCAGAAAAAAAGAAGCGGAGGTAGAGGTATTGCTGGTAGTGGACACAGAAGAGGTTCTGTCATCATCCTTGCATGTTAGGTCGCGTTCTGATGGAGAGAGGCTCCGGTCTCCCTCTTGTATTTTGGATCACAGTTGGATAGAAAAGGGTTTCAGTCTCATTAGTATTGTCCGGGGCTGCAGACATGAAGATAGATAAAGGCTCCAGACATGAGAATTAGACTAGCCTCACTCCTGAGGACAAAGGTGGAAGAAGCGGAAGACACACAGGTTAAATATGTTAGAGAAGGAGAAGCAAGAGACCAAGAGGATTGAGGGAAATTGAGGGAGGAGAAAAATAGTGGTTAATGTCAGGTGGAGAGGGAGAGAGAAAGAGAGAAAGAGAGAGAGAAAGAGAGAGAGAGAGAGAAAGAGAGTGAAAGAGAAAGAGAGTCCAAGTATCTCCACACATTCCATGTATCCCCGCATTGTTAAATCACGTGTTACTTTATTGAAATAATGACTCTTTGACTTGTAGATTCTTAGGTAGATTACTTAGCTGAATGAGGAAGCACTGGACATTTAGAGAGGATGGAACAAAATAAGATGACCTCACTAGATCAAAACATTGGGTTAAGCCGGTGGGAGAATTGGACCTGCCTCGCATAGGCCAGTAGTCCTGTTGCAATGTTCCTTCTTTCTTATGTTCTTATATAAATCTGTAGTGGAGGGGAAGGGAGGGCCGGGGTTGTCCTAGGAAAGGTTGGAGTGAGGGGGGGAGGGTGTTAAAGGAGGTTTTGTGTGCGAGGGGCTTAGACATCCTATAGCGTTCATTTTTCATCAAAGCTTTCTTGAAGCCTCTGAGAGTAGTTGATACACCAGTAGTGTGCTGTTATTCTGTTCTAGGTGATCGTTGCATAGTGGGAACGTACGCACATACTCCGTACGTTCCCACTGTGCGATAGTTACACAGTGTAATAGTAAGTATGTGATAGTTACACTATGTGACAGTAACTATGTGATAGTTGCACAGTGGGAGCAATTGGTTCCCTTTCACGGTGCACCGCACGACTTGAGTATCTAAATCAGGGTACGAAATGTGTCAGCCTCAAGACGGTGGACTCTAGTTGGGCGATAAAGTTACAGTCATGGTCCCAGGATCCAGTAGCTACAGGACGAGGAATCTGAGTATCGAGTATTACGATACTTCTCCGTCCACCTGAATCGACCGATTCCACAGTTATCTTCCTCTTTTCAATCCCTCCGAGTATCGCAAGCCCCGATACTTCCCACACATGGCGATGAGTATAGAAGCTGGCGATGAGTATCTCTCAGGTTATCCACAGACTCATCAGCCCTCGTTGCTGAGTAAAGAAGTGAGCATTGAAGCAATTAAACCACAGCCAGATCCAGCCTGACGCAATCTCCCCATCTGGCTAACCGAACAAAAGATCTGTGTCAAATAAATTCGCCTTGTGCAAAATAGTGTGTAGCCATTTTTTGGGGTGTAGAGATGGCTTTACATCTCCCGCTAATTTGGCCCTTAAATGGCGATTTTTTTTCCAGCTTTTTTTCCAGACTATCATTTGATTTAGGCAACATCTCAAAACTCTGCCTCAAAACGTGGAACCAAGAACTGGAAAATTCAGAGATTTGTATCGTCGCTTCGGGAAGGTGATGCAAAACCTGCAGAATTGTATTCTTAATATTATATGTAATTATTATTATTATTATTATATTATTATTATTATTATTATTATTATATTATTATTATTATTATTATTATTATTACTATTATTATTATTATTATTATTATTATTATTATTATTATTATTATTATTGTTATTATTATTAAGCCTCAGGTGACCTGACACACGTTTTCTCTAACTAATTCTCTTGTTTCCTATAATCATTTTGTTTACTATAATCATCCTGTTTACTATAATCATCCTGTTTAATATAATCATCCTGTTTAATATAATCATCCTGTTTAATATAATCATCCTGTTTAATATAATCATCCTGTTTACTATAATCATCCTGTTTAATATAATCATCCTGTTTACTATAATCATCCTGTTTACTATAATCATCCTGTTTAATATAATCATCCTGTTTAATATAATCATCCTGTTTAATATAATCATCCTGTTTAATATAATCATCCTGTTTACTATAATCATCCTGTTTAATATAATCATCCTGTTTACTATAATCATCCTGTTTACTATAATCATCCTGTTTACTATAATCATCCTGTTTACTATAATCATCCTGTTTACTATAATCATCCTGTTTAATATAATCATTCTGTTTACTATAATCATCCTGTTTAATATAATCATTCTGTTTACTATAATCATCCTGTTTCCTATAATCATTCTGTTTAATATAATCATCCTGTTTAATATAATCATCCTGTTTAATATAATCATCCTGTTTACTATAATCATCCTGTTTACTATAATCATCCTGTTTCCTATAATCATCCTGTTTACTATAATCATCCTGTTTAATATAATCATTCTGTTTACTATAATCATCCTGTTTAATATAATCATTCTGTTTAATATAATCATCCTGTTTACTATAATCATCCTGTTTAATATAATCATTCTGTTTACTATAATCATCCTGTTTAATATAATCATTCTGTTTAATATAATCATCCTGTTTCCTATAATCATCCTGTTCACTATAAACTAGCCGTTTTTCTATCTCGATAACGTCTTAACTCTCCCATACATAAACAAGGTAGACAACAATAGCACTATCTCTGTTTCCTCATATCACAACGTTTCGCCCTGCTAGAGCGAGAAATGGCGAAATGTCGTCCCCCACAGAAGCTTGTTTTAAAAAAACATCGTTTTTTTTTTCTTCAGTGGAATCGAATCCCAATACCTGTGAGTCACTTAAAATTCTTGTAGGATCGATCCTACGTTCTCATAATCTTATCTGGCTATTGGTGGCCGGAGTGGGTTTCAGGGGTCAACGCCCCCTCTGCCCGGTCTGAGACCAGGCCTCGTGGGGAACGTCGTTACTGTTAGAAATGTCAGAGTTGGCTCTCTTAGCCTGACAAAAAAATACTGACTTCTCAGTGTTTGTGAGCTGTGAGGTGAGGGATTGTGAGCTGTGAGGTGAGGGATTGTGAGCTGTGAGGTGAGGGATTGTGAGCTGTGAGGTGAGGGATTGTGAGCTGTGAGGTGAGGGATTGTGAGCTGCGAGGTGCGGCATTGTGAGCTGAGGGATTGTGAGCTGTGAGGTGAGGGATTGTGAGCTGTGAGCTGAGGGATTGTGAGCTGTGAGGTGAGGGATTGTGAGCTGTGAGGTGAGGGATTGTGAGCTGTGTGGTGAGGGATTGTGAGCTGTGAGGTGAGGGATTGTGAGCTGTGAGGTGAGGGATTGTGAGCTGTGAGGTGAGGGATTGTGAGCTGTGAGGTGAGGGATTGTGAGCTGTGAGGTGAGGGATTGTGAGCTGTGAGGTGAGGGATTGTGAGCTGTGAGGTGAGGGATTGTGAGCTGTGAGGTGAGGAATTGTGAGCTGTGAGGTGAGGGATTGTGAGCTGTGAGGTGAGGGATTGTGAGCTGTGAGGTGAGGGATTGTGAGCTGTGAGGTGAGGGATTGTGAGCTGTGAGGTGAGGGATTGTGAGCTGCGAGGTGCGGCATTGTGAGCTGAGGGATTGTGAGCTGTGAGCTGAGGGATTGTGAGCTGTGAGGTGAGGGATTGTGAGCTGTGAGGTGAGGGATTGGGAGCTGTGAGGTGAGGGATTGGGAGCTGTGAGGTGAGGGATTGTGAGCTGTGAGGTGAGGGATTGTGAGCTGTGAGGTGAGGGATTGTGAGCTGTGAGGTGAGGGAATTGTGAGCTGTGAGGTGAGGGATTGTGAGCTGTGAGGTGAGGGATTGTGAGCTGTGAGGTGAGGGATTGTGAGCTGTGAGGTGAGGGATTGTGAGCTGCGAGGTGCGGCATTGTGAGCTGAGGGATTGTGAGCTGTGAGGTGGTGGATTGTGAGTTGTGAGGTGAGGGATTGTGAGCTGTGAGGTGAGGGGTTGTGAGCTGTGAGGTGAGGGATTGTGAGCTGTGAGGTGAGGGGTTGTGGGCTGTGAGGTGAGGGGTTGTGAGCTGTGAGGTGAGGGATTGTGAGCTGTGAGGTGAGGGATTGTGAGCCGTGAGGTGAGGCATTGTGAGCTGTGAGGTGAGGGATTGTGAGCTGTGAGGTGAGGGATTGTGAGCTGTGAGGTGAGGGATTGTGAGCTGTGAGGTGAGACATTGTGAGCTGAGGGATTGTGAGCTGTGAGGTGAGGCATTGTGAGCTGAGGGATTGTGAGGCATTGTGAGGTGAGGGATTGTGAGCTGTGACGTGAGACCTTGTGAGGTGAGGGAATGTGAGCTGTGAGGTGAGGGATTGTGAGCTGCGAGGTGCGGCATTGTGAGCTGAGGGATTGTGAGCTGTGAGGTGGTGGATTGTGAGTTGTGAGGTGAGGGATTGTGAGCTGTGAGGTGAGGGGTTGTGAGCTGTGAGGTGAGGGATTGTGAGCTGTGAGGTGAGGGGTTGTGGGCTGTGAGGTGAGGGGTTGTGAGCTGTGAGGTGAGGGATTGTGAGCTGTGAGGTGAGGGATTGTGAGCCGTGAGGTGAGGCATTGTGAGCTGTGAGGTGTGGGATTGTGAGCTGTGAGGTGAGGGATTGTGAGCTGTGAGGTGAGGGATTGTGAGCTGTGAGGTGAGGGATTGTGAGCTGTGAGGTGAGACATTGTGAGCTGAGGGATTGTGAGCTGTGAGGTGAGGCATTATGAGCTGATGGATTGTGAGGCATTGTGAGGTGAGGGATTGTGAGCTGTGAGGTGAGACCTTGTGAGGTGAGGGATTGTGAGCTGTGAGGTGGGGGATTGTAAGCTGTGATGTGAGACCTTGTGAGGTAAGGGATTGTGAGCTGTGAGGTGAGGGATTGTGAGCTGAGTGTTGAAACAGGATCACGGACATTTTAAACGTCTCAGCAAAGAGCTTTTATCGAGACAACATTTCGCTCTGTGTAGAGCTTCAAGTCACGTTTCTCTCTTTGTAGAGCTCTATCACACCATGACTTCATTAACTTCCGCACAGCACCTAAACGTCGTATTACTCAACAATATACAACGTTTCTTCCCTACTGCAGCCATCGCACATTTCGACGCATCAGATCGGATTAAAACTTGAATCTCCGGCAAATCTGAAATTTTAGCTACAATAAGCCTACAAATAACTGAAATAACAAATTAAAAATTCTACGAAATTCGTATCGCGAGGACCAATAGCAGAGTAACATTTTTATACAGTTAAATTGAGGTTAACTACAGTGGGATTAGTCTACGTCGAATCCCACATGTTCTTGTAGTTTAGAGAGGGATTATTTAGAATTATTGTTGAGTATAATCCAGGCACTTGTTGCCCGATTATTTGTGAGGAGAAATTATACTGCTGACTGCCTTTATTACAGGTGTATGTAACATGTGTTGACTGTGTTTATTACAGGTGTGTGTATGTAACATATGTTGACTGTGTCTATATTACAGGTGTGTGATGTAACATGTGCTATTAATGTTTATAATGCACGAATGTGAATGCAACATGTGTTGGCTGTGTCTGTGCTACAGATGTTGCGGATATTTGACAGGTGACAAATGAATGACAGAGTCTACAAGTGAACGAAGGATGTAAATGCCTTGTTAGGAAGCAGATGATCAGTGTTGAAGTTAATGGCCAGCTGTGAAGAGCTTGTAAATGGTCAGCTGTGAAGAGTTTGTAAATGGCCAGCTGTGAAGAGTTTATAAATGGCCTGCTGTGAAGAGTTTGTAAATGGCCAGCTGTGAAGAGTTTGTAAATGGCCAGCTGTGAAGAGTTTATAAATGGCCTGCTGTGAAGAGCTTGTAAATGGCCAGCTGTGAAGAGTTTGTAAATGGCCAGCTGTGAAAAGCTTGTAAATGGCCTGCTCTGAAGAGTTTATAAATGGCCTGCTGTGAAGAGCTTGTAAATGGCCAGATGTGAAGAGCTGTAAATGGCCAGCTGTGAAGAGCTTGTAAATGGCTAGCTGTGAAGAGCTTGTAAATGGCCAGCTGTGAAGAGCTTGTAAATGACCAGCTGATAAGAGCTTGTAAATGGCCTGCTGTGAAGAGCTTGTAAATGGCCAGCTGTGAAGAGCTTGTAAATGGCCAGCTGTGAAGAGCTTGTAAATGGCCAGCTGTGAAGAGTTTGTAAATGGCCTGCTGCGAAGAGCTTGTAAATGGCTAGCTGTGAAGAGCTTGTAAATGGCCTGCTGTAAAGAGCTTGTAAATGGCCAGCTGTGAAGAGCTTGCAAATGGTCTGCTGTGAAGAGCTTGTAAATGGCCAGCTGTGAAGAGCTTGTAAATGGCCAGCTGTGAAGAGCTTGTAAATGGCCAGCTGTGAAGAGCTTGTAAATGGCCAGCTGTGAAGAGCTTGTAAATGGCCTGCTGTGAAGAGCTTGTAAATGGCCCGCTGTGAAGAGCTTGTAAATGGCCCGCTGTGAAGAGCTTGTAAATGGCCTGCTCTGAAGAGTTTATAAATGGCCAGATGTGAAGAGATTGCAAATGCAACTACATTTTAACAAGTTCACTTCTCAGTTTATGTAGGGAGGAGTACAAGATCAGCAAGTACAGGGACATAAGCCAACAGTATCAATTTGTCCCAGTGGGATCAGAGACCTTGGGATCATCGGGGAAAAAATGCCACACGTTTCCTTGAAGAACTGGGTTCCAGACTCATCGACACCACCAGGTACCCAAGGGCAGTCATTTTCATGTTCCAGCGCCTCAGCGTGGCCATCCAGACTGGAAATGCATGCTGCATACTGGGCTCGCGTCCGGCATCGGAGGAACTGGAGGAGATTCATAATCTTTGATATAGTGTACCAGTGTACTCATGCTTCTATCTTTTCTGTCAATGTATTCTGTCTATAAGTAAAGTTCATACAGGATATAGAATATAGGGGTGGTAAGAGACGGTCCCCAAGACAGTTCCAGAGGTGGTACCCCCCTATATATATATATATATATATATATATATATATATATATATATATATATATATATATATATATATATATATATATATATATATATATAGAGAGAGAGAGAGAGAGAGAGAGAGAGTGAGAGAGAGAGAGAGAGAGTCGAGAGGGTAGTGGTTGTCAGAAATTCAGAAAATAGGGAGTTATTGTATTTCTGTCAACAGATCGTTGTTTACATATTTCTGAAAGAATTACCTGTCTGCGATTTCTAACACTTTCTAACACTTTCTTTCATTTACTTACACATACTCTCGGGTTGTGGTAGTAGACGGTTGTGGTAGACAGCTGCTGTGGTACATAACTGGATAGAGAGAGAGAGAGAGAGAGAGAGAGAGAGAGAGAGAGAGAGAGGGAGAGAGAGAGAGAGAGAGAGAGAGAGAGACTCTCTCTTGCTATTAATAAGCAAAAAAAAATGCTTTTGGGAAATTCCGAGATGAAATGTGTGGCAGGCGGTCAGGCCTGGAGCCCAGGGGGCGATAACCTCAGGAAAATCCAACAGGTAGCCGTCTGGTAGTCGTCAGGATAACCACTGAGATCGCTGGAAGTGGATCAAATGCTTTAAAAACGACTAGAGAAAAGAGCGTAGCATCATCAAGGTAAGTACGTAAGGTGGATCATCTACTCAACTGTCCCTTTCACCGTTATCAAGACCCTTTCACCGTTATCAAAGGCCCTTTCACCGTTATCCAGCCCCTCTTTTACTGTTATCAAGGCCCTTTCACTTTTATCCATCCCCTTTCACCGTTATCAAGGCCCTTTCACCGTTATCAAAGGCCATTTCACCGTTATCCATCCCCCTTTCACTCTTATCAGTGCCCTTTTCACCGTTATCAAGGCCCTCCCTTACCTTGAAGGGAGGCAAAACAAAACCAATTTGAAAGGTAAATGCTTTATCAAGAGAAACTGGTTACAAAGGTAACTACCTCGACCTAGCTACCTACGGGTGGTTACTAAGGGATTTATAAGCATAATCCCATATTAAGGTAATAGGATTGATATAAGTAAGTATTAAGCAATGGGTAACGTAGGTAAGAAGCAGGCGTATAGGATAGCCATGGGAAGGTACAGATGAAGGTAGGCGAATAGGGAAGTTATGGGCAAATGGAAGAGGGAGATAGGTAAATTGAGAAGTTATAGGCAGCAGTAAATAAGAAGTTGGAAAATAGGGAAGCTATATGCACAGGTAAGAGGAAGATAGGCAAGAAGGTAGGGAAGCTATAGGCAGACGTGTGAGGGAGATATGGAGAAGACTAGGAAGGATATAGGCAGAGGTAAAAGGGAGGTATGTAAGAAGGCATGGAATGTATATGCAGAAGTGAGATGTAGGTAGGAAGGTAGGGTGATTATAGGCAGAGGTAAGCAGGAGATAGGGAGGAAGCTAGGAGGGTTACAAAGAGAGAGACATAAAAAGCTAGGGAAGGCATAGGTAGTTTTATGAGTGAGATAGGCAGAAAGGTAGGGAGGATATAGGCAGAGGTAAGAGGGAGATAGGCAGAAAGATAGGGAGGATATAGGCAGAGGTAAGAGGGAGATAGGTAGGGAGGGAATAAACAAAGGGGGTAACTCGATGCTCTGGGTAAAGCCTTGTGCCCAGCTCGCTCAGCCTCAGAGATGGGCAAGCAATCTCCTTAATAAGTGGGTGGCCAGTTTACGAGATGTCCGTCAGTCTCGTATATTGTGGATTTAGGTTGCAATATTCATTGCATATCTATTATCATCATGCATGAAAGATTATGCATCGTATTTTGCAATTACCTCATTATAATGCATATTGACTAAAGAATGCGGCCACAGCCACTATTAAATGGAAACATGTATAAATATGCATAAATATGTATAACTATGTATACATGTGACAGAGTGTAGTACGATCCTTAGTAATTTGACAAATATTCAGTCTGTTATGACTATATATATATATATATATATATATATATATATAATATATAATATATATATATATATATATATATATATATATATATATATATATATATATATATATATATATATATATAGTTTGAGAGTGGTTGACGTATATCTTCAATCTACAGAATATTCATAGTCCTCTGTATAAGATTTAAAAGGAACAAGAGAGAGTGAAAGAAGTGGAAGGGAATAAACTTGTTGAATGTAGCAGATGAAGTGTGTGGTAAAGTCATTACTAAAAGAAATAAAGACAAAGTAGACAGTAGAATTTCCTAAGAGCTGAAAGGTTTTAGAAAGTGGTGGGCATGTGTGGATCAAGTGTTCTCAGTGAAGAATCTAAGTGAACAATACTTAAAGTAAGTTATGGAACGTTTTCTAGTATTTGTGGACTCATAAAAGGCAATGAGAGAGAAGGAATGTGGCAGATGTTGCAGTTGTATGGAATGATTGAGAGATTACTGAAGGCAGTAAAAAGTTTTTATGCAGTTAATGAGGCTGAGGTTAGGATATGCAGGAGAGAGGAATGGATTATTTTCCAGTAGGCCTTAGGCAGGAATGTGAGATGTTACCATAACGTATTTATGGATGGGGTTGAGAAAGAGGTAAACGTCAGGGTGTTTGTGGGATCAAAAGACCTTGAATATGATACAAATTTGGAGTTGTCACACTTACTCTTTGCCAATGACACGGTTTTTTGGGAGATTCTGAAGAGAAACTGCAAAGGTTGATGAATGAATCTGAGAGAGTATTTAAAAGAAGGAAATTAAAAGTAAAGTTAGAAAATAGCAATGTGATGTAGGATAGATATGGAGGAAGTAAATAAATGCAGTGGTGAACTTTTCGGCAGATGGGTTCATGTAAGACGAGGTGAATCATAGAACAGACGAAGTGGGAAATACTAGGCGGTGCACTGACGCATCTGTGGAGACAAAGAACTTTATCCATGGAGGCAAAAAACAAGAGAATGCACCAGAGGACAGCAGTACCAACACTGTTATATGGGTATGAAGCATGGGTTTTAAATGTTGCAGCGAGAAAGAGGCTGGAGGCAGTAAAGATGTCATGTTGAAGGGCAATGTTGGGTGTGAATATTATGCAAAGACTTCGGAGCTTGGAGATTAAAAGGTGTGGGATTACGAAAAGTATTATTCAGTGGGCTAAGAAGAGGTTGTTGTGATGGTTTGAGTAATGAGAAAGAATGGAGTAGAACAGGATCACAAGTAGGATATATAAACCAGGGGTAAAGAGAGAGAAAGAGTGGTAGGGGGTCGTCCCAGAAAAGGCTGGAGGAAAGGAGGTAAAGGAGGTTTAAAGTACTAAGGGCTTGAACATCCAACAGGCTTGTGTGAGCCGAGACGGGTATCTTTTATGACTTTACGTGCTGTTGGAGTATGAGCCAAGTAACATTTATGAAGGCATTCAGGGTAAACCAGTTAGCCGGACTCGAGTCCTGGAGGTAGGAAGCACAGTGCCTGCAGTGCCTGTAGTGCCTGCAGTGCCTGCAGTGCCTGCAATCATCGGTTATTGAACTAATCAACGCTAATCAAAGAAAACAAGGGGGATGTTCACTGACTCTCTTCCCATATCCCAACCCATGCTCGAGTACCTTTACATGCTTGCTAAGGGCATGCAATGTTTCAGAGTGAAACACTGTACAAAAAATCTCGTAACTTAGACACAATGCGGGTTATGGCATTTTATTGGTAAGACGTTTCGCCCACAATAAAATACCATAACATGCATTATGTCTTATTTACATATCATGGATATACTCGTCCATTGTTTTACCAATGAAAAAGTTATTTTTTTTTTTTTGCCACCAGTTTTGGTCATGGTACCATAGGCTCTATAGGTCAAGGATGGTTTCTTCATCCCCTTCCCTGTCTGTCTTCCCTCAGGATGCTGCAGGAGTGTCCAGGATTGCTTCTTCATTCTCCCCCTTGCTTGTCTTGTCTAAGGATGCTGCAGGAACGTCTTGGATTGCTTCTTCATCCCCCTCCTTGCTTATTTTCCCTCAGGATGCTGCAGGAATGTGTCCAGGATGACTTCTTCATCCCTGCCTGGCCTCCCTCAGGATGCTGCAGGATTGGGTTTAGGAGTAATACCGTGAGGGTGGTGCCCAGGCTGCCCAGGTCAGAGTCTCAACATGGACACCGGTAATTATACCCTGCCATCTGCCTAGAGAGATGACCTCCCCCTGGTGTGGGGGGTATGGGAGAGGAACGGGCACCTGATGGGGGGACGAGGGATGTCAGTGAGGGGTAACAGGAGGGGAAAAAACAGGGGTGAGGCAAAGGGAAGGTTACTGGATGAAAAGGGGGACTTTTTTGAGGATACTTCTCATAAATGGGTTCCAAGCTTATGATGGTCTACCAGTGTGGTCGTCACGACCAGATCTGTGTACCTCAGTGATGCTAGTGTCCACCAGTGTGATTTTGAAGACCAGATCTGTGTATCTCAGTGATGCTAATGTCCACCACTGTGATCTTGACGACCAGATCTGTGTATCTCAGTGATGCTAATGTCCACCAGTGTGATCTTGAAGACCAGATCTGTGTATCTCAGTGATGCTGATCCCCCAGTGTGATCTTGAAGACCAGATCTGTGTATCTCAGTGATGCTGATCCACCAGTGTGATCTTGAAGACCAGATCTGTGCATCTCAGTGATGCTGATCCACCAGTGTGATCTTGACGACCAGATCTGTGTATCTCAGTGATGCTGATCCACCAGTGTGATCTTGAAGACCAGATCTGTGTATCTCAGTAATATTGATCCACCAGCGTGATCTTGAAGACCAGATCTGTGTATCTCAGTAATATTGATCCACCAGTGTGATCTTGAAGACCAGATCTGTGTATCTCAGTAATATTGATCCACCAGTGTGATTTTGAAGACCAGATCTGTGTATCTCAGTAATATTGATCCACCAGTGTGATCTTGAAGACCAGATCTGTGTACCTCAGTGATGCTAATGTCCACCAGTGTGATCTTGAAGACCAGATCTGTGCATCTCAGTGATGCTGATCCACCAGTGTGATCTTGAAGACCAGATCTGTGTATCTCAGTGATGCTGATCCACAAGTGTGATCTTGAAGACCAGATCTGTGTATCTCAGTGATGCTGATCCACCAGTGTGATCTTGAAGACCAGATCTGTGTACCTCAGTGATGCTAATGTCCACCAGTGTGATCTTGAAGACCAGATCTGTGTATCTCAGTGATGCTGATCCACCAGTGTGATCTTGAAGACCAGATCTGTGTATCTCAGTGATGCTGATCCACCAGTGTGATCTTGAAGACCAGATCTGTGTATCTCAGTAATATTGATCCACCAGTGTGATCTTGAAGACCAGATCTGTGTATCTCAGTGATGCTAATGTCCACCAGTGTGATCTTGACGACCAGATCTATGTATCTCAGTGATGCTAATGTCCACCAGTGTGATCTTGAAGACCAGATCTGTGTATCTCAGTGATGCTGATCCACCAGTGTGATCTTGAAGACCAGATCTGTGTACCTCAGTGATGCTGATCCACCAGTGTGATCTTGAAGACCAGATCTGTGTATCTCAGTGATGCTGATCCACCAGTGTGATCTTGAAGACCAGATCTGTGTACCTCAGTGATGCTAATGTCCACCAGTGTGATCTTGAAGACCAGATCTGTGTATCTCAGTGATGCTGATCCACCAGTGTGATCTTGAAGACCAGATCTGTGTATCTCAGTGATGCTGATCCACCAGTGTGATCTTGAAGACCAGATCTGTGTATCTCAGTAATATTGATCCACCAGTGTGATCTTGAAGACCAGATCTGTGTATCTCAGTAATATTGATCCACCAGTGTGATCTTGAAGACCAGATCTGTGTATCTCAGTGATGCTAATGTCCACCAGTGTGATCTTGACGACCAGATCTATGTATCTCAGTGATGCTAATGTCCACCAGTGTGATCTTGAAGACCAGATCTGTGTATCTCAGTGATGCTGATCCACCAGTGTGATCTTGAAGACCAGATCTGTGTATCTCAGTAATGCTAATGTCCACCAGTGTGATCTTGAAGACCAGATCTGTGTATCTCAGTGATGCTGATCCACCAGTGTGATCTTGAAGACCAGATCTGTGTATCTCAGTGATGCTGATCCACCAGTGTGATCTTGAAGACCAGATCTGTGTATCTCAGTGATGCTGATCCACCAGTGTGATCTTGACGACCAGATCTGTGTATCTCAGTGATGCTGATCCACCAGTGTGATCTTGAAGACCAGATCTGTGTATCTCAGTGATGTTGATCCACCAGTGTGATCTTGAAGACCAGATCTGTGTACCTCAGTGATGCTAATGTCCACCAGTGTGATCTTGAAGACCAGATCTGTGTATCTCAGTGATGCTAATGTCCCCCAGTGTGATCTTGACGACCAGATCTGTGTATCTCAGTGATGCTAGTGTCCACCAGTGTGATCTTGAAGACCAGATCTGTGTATCTCAGTGATGCTGATCCACCAGTGTGATCTTGAAGACCAGATCTGTGTATCTCAGTGATGCTGATCCACCAGTGTGATCTTGAAGACCAGATCTGTGTATCTCAGTGATGGTGATCCACCAGTGTGATCTTGACGACCAGATCTGTGTATCTCAGTGATGGTGATCCACCAGTGTGATCTTGACGACCAGATCTGTGTATCTCAGTGATGCTGATCCACCAGTGTGATCTTCACAATCTCTTATTCCACTGAAGACAGAAAACTGGAAGAAACAAAATTAGCTGATGGGGAAGAGAATAAGGGAATAAGGCAAGAAGATAAAGCAGAGATCTGGAGAACAGATTAGAGAAGGGAGGAATAATGAAAAATAAATAAATGGGACACGAACAACGGTAGAAGGATAGGAAGAGCGGGGAAGTAGAGACAGTTTTATTGAGAAAGACTGAACACACCTGCAGTGTTCGGTTACATTACTGAACACGACATCTAAGTTATGGGAACACTCAGTCGGCGCCGTGAAACAGTCGTATCATCAATGATAGCAGCAGCAGCAGCAGCAGCAGCAGCAGCAGCAGCAGCAGCAGCAGCAGCAGCAGCAGCAGCAGCAGCAGCAGCAGCAGCAGCAATAAAAGCCGTAGCAGCAATGAAAGCAATAGCAACAATGAAAGCAGCAGCAATGAAAGCCGTAGCAGCAATGAAAGCAGTAGCAGCAATGAAAGCAGGAGCATCATTGAAAGCAGTAGCAGCAATGAAAGCAGGAACATCATTGAAAGCAGTAGCAGCAATGAAAGCAGGAGCATCATTGAAAGCAGTAGCAGCAATGAAAGCAGGAACAACATTGAAAGCAGTAGCAGCAATGAAAGCAGTAGCAGCAATGAAAGCAGGAGCAGCAATGAAAGCAGGAGCATCATTGAAAGCAGTAGCAGCAATGAAAGCAGGAGCAACATTGAAAGCAGTAGCAGCAATGAAAGCAGTAGCAGCAATGAAAGCAGGAGCAGCAATGAAAGCAGGAGCATCATTGAAAGCAGTAGCAG
>NC_069466.1:22071106-22076106 GCF_026875155.1 Cherax quadricarinatus
TGTGAACGACACCTGGAAGGCTTGAACAACGCTGTGAACGACACCTGGAAGGCTTGAACAACGCTGTGAACGACACCTGGAAGGCTGGAACAACGCTGTGAACGACACCTGGAAGGCTGGAACAACGCTGTGAACGACACCTGGAAGGCTTGAACAACGCTGTGAACGACACCTGGAAGGCTTGAACAACGCTGTGAACGACACCTGGAAGGCTTGAACAACGCTGTGAACGACACCTGGAAGGCTGGAACAACGCTGTGAACGACACCTGGAGGGCAGGAATAAAACCAAACCAACGCAGGTGAAGGGTTATCGTTATTAGCATCGCGAGGAGGCGTTGATAGAGCAAGCTTTGTAAGAGTGAATGTTAATGTGTGGCTCTGCAGGCTTGGGTTGGGTGGGTTAAGCCTGGGGTGGGTTGGGTGGGTTAAGCCTGTGGTGGGTTGCTTTGAAGGTGTGGGTTGGGTGACCTCGTAAGATATTAAGAGGTTACAAAAGTCTCAGTCTTTTCTTGACAAAAAAAGGTTAAAATTAAAGACTATTCTTGAAAAAACAATACAAACAGTAAATACTTTTATTCTGTTAAACAATGCAAACAGTAAATACTTTTATTCTGTTAAACAATGCAAACAGTAAATGCTTTTGGCAGCACCGTGTAAATGCCGAGCATTTCTCACAGCATTGCAGCATCAGCAAATGTTTCCTGCAGCATACAGTCAACACAGCCTGCAACACCTGCAACACTCTACCCAGCACTACCTCCTCTCAACACTTCACACATCTCTCACATCATCTCAACTCTAACACTTCTTTTAAAATTGGATTTTACAATATACAAATTTCTATGAATAATTCACACATAATCTTTTTTCACTTGGACTAATAATTGTTCCTTTTGTCCACACCTTGAATACAACTTTCCAAGGTTCCTTTAGTTAAGAAATTATATGCTGTAAATCACCGTGTTTATATGAGAATATATTCATATGTATATATCTCTCATTGTATATACATAGAGAGGTGTATATCCCATTGTGTATATTTTTCAGGGATTAAAGGTATTCCTGACTGGTATTGTACAGGTAATCAGCTGTCTTAATGACCCCTAGTGCAGTAGATAGGCTTTAAACCCAACAAAATAATCAATTTAATATTAGTATACGGGTGAACTGAGGTCTTAAAGACCCTCTTACAGCCAATTTGTCTTAAGAACATAAGGAAGGAGGAACACTGTAGCAGGCCTACTGGCCCATAGTAGGTAGGTTCTTCTCAAACCCAAACCCACTAGCAAATAAACTAGAATGAAAGTAACATTCACATACACACACCTTGATGCTTTACATACACACACCTTGATGCTTCACATGCACACACCTTGATGCTTCACATGCACACACCTTGATGCTTTACATACACACACCTTGATGCTTCACATGCACACACCTTGATGCTTCACATACACACACCTTGATGCTTCACATACACACACCTTGATGCTTCACATACACACACCTTGATGCTTCACATACACACACCTTGATGCTTCACATACACACACCTTGATGCTTTACATACACACACCTTGATGCTTTACATACACACACCTTGATGCTTCACATACACACACCTTGATGCTTCACATACACACACCTTGAGCTTCACATACACACACCTTGATGCTTCACATACACACACCTTGATGCTTCACATACACACACCTTGATGCTTCACATACACACACCTTGATAATTCACATGCACACACCTTGATACTTCACATGCACACACCTTGATGCTTCACATACAAACACCTTGATGCTTCACATACACACACCTTGATAATTCACATACACACACCTTGGACTCGACCCCTACAACCTCAACTAGGTGAGTACAACTAGGTGAGTACACACACACACACACACACATATATATATAATATATATATATATATATATATATATATATAATATATATATATATATATATATATATATATATATATATATATATATAATATATATATATACACACACAGAAACTGAAGGCTCAGATGAGTCAAAAGGGATGTCAGGAAGTATTTCTTTAGTCATAGAGTTGTCAGGAAGTGGAATAGTCTGGCAAGTGATGTAGAGGAGACAGGAACCATACATAGTTTTAAGACGAGGTATGATAAAGCTCATGGAACAGGGAGAGAGAGAGGACCTAGTAGCGAGCAGTGAAGAGGCGGGGCCAGGAGCTGTGAATTGACCCCTGCAACCACAAATAGATAAGTAAATAGATGAATACACACACACACACACACACACACACACACACACACACACACACTCGACCCCTGCAACCACAAATAGGTGAGCAAATAGGTGAGTACACACACACACACACATACACAAACTCATACACACACGCACACACACTCATACCGGTGAAGAGCAACCGGTGAAGAGGCGGGGCCAGGAGCTAAGACTCGACCCCTGCAACCACAAATAGGTGAGTACACAGGAAAGACGACCTTGCTTATCACTATATACCTCACAGCTCATGTCTTTTCCACTTCTCTTATCATAATTGGCTGTGGTCATCACACATCTTAGTGGCGTTACGGGTGTGACTCGTAATTTGAATAATCTCCTCACACCGCCTCAGAATAGTTTTTTCCCCATTCTTTGATAACATTTCAAACAATCTTCCTTTGGATCCTTCTAAGAACTGCCTCACCATGATCACATCTAAGCATATCGATATTTCGAGGGGAAATTAAGGCCTCTCCGGCGTGTTGTCTACAGGGAAGATGAGAATAAGATAACTCACGGAGAATGCTTATAACCTTGGAAATAAATGGTATAAAATACCGACACAATGGCAATATAAACACAAATGCAGTATAATGTGATCCTTTATTGACTACGTTTCGCCCACACAGTGGGCTTTTTCAAGTCACAAACAGTTCTGTTTGTGACTTGAAAAAGCCCACTGTGTGGGCGAAACGTAGTCAATAAAGGATCACATTATACTGCATTTGTGTTTATATTGCTTATAACCTTGTTATTGCTGTATTTTTTCCTATATTGGCTATCCTTAATTGCGAGAATGGCTATCGCAGTTCACGGAAAGGTGTTTATAGTTGAAAATTACGTTGAGAATCCAGGATTATCAAATTTAATAGTGGGAATTTATGTGCAGGGTTTAAGTATCTTTATTGATAAAACGTGTCGCCTACACAAGGAGGCTTCTTTAGTCGACTGCTAATGGAGCAGGAAGTGACCTAGTGGCGGCCAGTGATGAGGCGGGGCCAGGAGCTGTGACTTGACCCCTGCAACCACAACTAAGTGAGTACAACTACGTGAGTACACACACACACACACACACACACACACACACACACACACACACACACACATATATATATAAGGCAGTAGTATGTGTATTATTAAGAGGTTAGAAGGGATTCGACTCCTGCCAGTCCCAGAAAAAAAATTTGTGGAGAAATACGTCAGAAGATGAGGTCTCTCTCTCTCTCTCTCTTTAAAAGCTCCATCGATTTCCCTAATGGTAATAAGGTAATTCATAATGGTGTGACTCTGATTCCACTTTGTGGTAGGTTAGCGTCACGTTCTGTCTGGTATTACCTGCTGGGCTAACTTGACAATCAGAGGTTGAAGAGGTAATTACAACTGTTATTGTTATTTTCAGAATAATTAGAGTTAAGGACCCGCTAATAATGATGTAGGTCAAAAGGTGAGCTCTGGGAATGGTAGTCATGTATGTATATATATATATATATATATATATATATATATATATATATATATATATATATATATACATGCAAAACAACCACTCTGAAAGAATAGAGAAATTCCAAGCGCTTTCGTGACTACTCACATTATCAAGGAACATAGTTCCTTGATAATGTGAGTAGTCACGAAAGCGCTTGGAATTTCTCTATTCTTTCAGAGTGGTTGTTTTGCATATTCTGAAATCACCTGTTTACTGTGATCTTATTGCATATATATATATACATATATATATATATATATATATATATATATATATATATATATATATATAATATTATATATATATATATATATATATATATATATATATATATATATATTATATATATATATATATATATATATATATATATGTTGTGCCGAATAGGCAGAACTTGCGATCTTGGCTTAAATAGCAACTCTCATCTTGCCATGTAGGACAAGTGAAAATTTATGTATGCAATAATTTCGCCAAAATCGTTCTGAACCTAACGAAAAAAATATATTTCGCTGTGTTTGTTTAGTATTAAATTATTGTAAACAAATCTAAAATATATTTAGTTGGGTTAGGCTAAAATAAATTGTTCTTGTTATAATAAGGTTAGGTAAGTTTTCTAAGATTCTTTTGGTGCAAAATTATAAATTTTTACATTAACATTAATGAAAAAAATATATCTTTAAACGTATAAGAGAAAATTTCAGAAAAGACTTAATTTTAAATGAGTTCTTGCCAATTGACCAATTTTACATATTCGGCACGACATATATATATATATTTATTTATTTATATGTAGATAGATTATGACATGATGTTTTTTCCGTAATAAAAATTTAAAAATAAAAATAATAAAAATAATAATAAATAATAATAATAATAATAATAATAATAATAATAATAAAAATTTAAATAATAATAATAAAAAAAAAAAAGAAGAAAAAAGGAAGAAGAAGAAGAAAAGGATTAAGAAGAAAAAGAAAGGGGAAGAAAATTTAAAAACGATGTCTTTGCCTGACATCGGGGTTTTAAATGCGTGTTTCTTTTGATGTCATAACAGCTTCAATGGGAAAGGGTGGGGGCACTGTTAATGGCATGACAATGGGGCAAAAAATTTTTGAATTCAAAGTCGGAAAAGAAAAACTTTGGGAATCTCGGGTAAATTACAGAATGTGTAACAGGACAAGAATATTACTCAGGAAAAATACAGGAAAAACCTAATTT
>NC_069466.1:22083606-22103606 GCF_026875155.1 Cherax quadricarinatus
CCATCAATCCCGGCTGCCTTACCCCCTTTCATTTTACCTACTGCCTCACGAACTTCCCCCACACTCACAACTGGCTCTTCCTCACTCTACAAGATGTTATTCCTCCTTGCCCTATACACGAAATCACAGCTTCCCTATCTTCATCAACATTTAACAATTCCTCAAAATATTCCTTCCATCTTCCCAATACCTCTAACTCTCCATTTAATAACTCTCCTCTCCTATTTTTAACTGACAAATCCATTTGTTCTCTAGGCTTTCTTAACTTGTTAATCTCACTCCAAAAACTTTTTCTTATTTTCAACAAAATTTGTTGATAACATCTCACCCACTCTCTCATTTGCTCTCTTTTTACATTGCTTCACCACTCTCTTAACTTCTCTCTTTTTCTCCATATACTCTTCCCTCCTTGCATCACTTCTACTTTGTAAAAACTTCTCATATGCTAACTTTTTCTCCCTTACTACTCTCTTTACATCATCATTCCACCAATCGCTCCTCTTCCCTCCTGCACCCACTTTCCTGTAACCACAAACTTCTGCTGAACACTCTAACACTACATTTTTAAACCTACCCCATACCTCTTCGACCCCATTGCCTATGCTCTCATTAGCCCATCTATCCTCCAATAGCTGTTTATATCTTACCCTAACTGCCTCCTCTTTTAGTTTATAAACCTTCACCTCTCTCTTCCCTGATGCTTCTATTCTCCTTGTATCCCATCTACCTTTTACTCTCAGTATAGCTACAACTAGAAAGTGATCTGATATATCTGTGGCCCCTCTATAAACATGTACATCTGAAGTCTACTCAACAGTCTTTTATCTACCAATACATAATCCAACAAACTACTGTCATTTCGCCCTACATCATATCGTGTATACTTATTTATCCTCTTTTTCTTAAAATATGTATTACCTATAACTAAACCCCTTTCTATACAAAGTTCAATCAAAGGGCTCCCATTATCATTTACACCTGGCACCCCAAACTTACCTACCACACCCTCTCTAAAAGTTTCTCCTACTTTAGCATTCAAGTCCCCTACCACAATTACTCTCTCACTTGGTTCAAAGGCTCCTATACATTCACTTAACATCTCCCAAAATCTCTCTCTCTCCTCTGCATTCCTCTCTTCTCCAGGTGCATACACGCTTATTATGACCCACTTCTCGCATCCAACCTTTACTTTAATCCACATAATTCTTGAATTTACACATTCATATTCTCTTTTCTCCTTCCATAACTGATCATTTAACATTACTGCTACCCTTCCTTTGCTCTAACTCTCTCAGATACTCCAGATTTAATCCCATTTATTTCCCCCCACTGAAACTCCCCTACCCCCTTCAGCTTTGTTTCGCTTAGGGCCAGGACATCAACTTCTTTTCATTCATAACATCAGCAATCATCTGTTTTTTTGTCATCCGCACTACATCCACGCACATTTAAGCAACCCAGTTTTATAAAGTTTTTCTTTTTTCTCTTTTTTAGTAATTGTATACAGGAGAAGGGGTTACTAGCCCATTTCTCCGGCATTTTAGTCGCCTCATACGACACGCATGGCTTACGGAGGAAGATTCTTTTCCACTTCCCCATGGACAATAGAAGAAATAAAAAGAACAAGAGCTATTTAGAAAAAGAGAAAAACCTAGATGTATGTATATTATATATGCATGTGCGTGTCTGTGAAGTGTGACCAAAGTGTAAGTAGGAGTAGCAAGATATCCCTGTTATCTTAGCGTGTTTATGAGACAGAAAAAGAAACCATTATATATATATTTTATATATATATATATATGTCGTGCCGAATATGTAAAACTGGTCAATTAGCAAGAACTCATTTAAAATTAATTCCTTTCTGAAATTTTCTCTTATACGTTTAAAAATATATTTTTTTCATTAATGTTAATGTAAAAAATTTTAATTTTGCACCAAAAGAGTGTTAGAAAACTTACCTAACCTTATTATAAAAAGAGCAATTTATTTTAGCCTAACCCAACTAAATATATTTTAGATTTGTTTACAATAATTTAGTACTAAACAAAAACAGTGAAATATATTTTTTTCGTTAGGTTCAGAATGATTTTGGCGAAATTATTGCATAAACAAATTTTCGCTTGTCCTATATGGCAAGATGAGCGTTGCTATTTAAGCCAAGATCGCAAGTTCTGCCTATTCGGCACGACATATATATATATATTATATATATATATATATATATATATATATATATATATATATATATATATATATATATATATATATATATATATATATATATATATAGGGAAGTACCACCTCCTCTATGGCTGGAATGGGGACCCTCATCCTCAGAGAAGACAATAAACGTACCTCAGGGAAAACTCAAGGTTCTCCCTGAATATTTTCTTCTCCTACCACCCCCTATATATTTTATATTCTATGTGAACACTTATTGATAAACAGAATACATGTGCAGAAAAACACAAATATGAATACAATGGTACAATGTATTAAAGATCATGAATCTCCTCCAGTTCCTCCGAAGCCGGACGCGAGCCCAGTATGCAGCAAGCATTTTTCCTCTGGATGGCTACGCTGAGGCGCTGGAACAAGAAAGTGGCTGCCCTTGGGTCCCTGGTGGTGTCGATGTGTCTGGAACCCAGTTCTTCAAGGAAACGTGTGGCATTTTTTTCCCGATGATCCCAAGGTCTCTGATCCCACTGGGACAAATTGATACTGTTGGCTTATGTACCTGTACTTGCTGATCTTGTACTCCTCCCTGTGGTCAGCAGCTCCTCCCTGTCGCCCCACACTGTGATGGATGTAGGTGTCAGCCGGTGTGAACACTCAGGTATAGTCCCATACTAAGAGCTTGCCATTCTTCCAAGGATAGATGGTGATCCCGTCGGGGCGGTTTGCTGGGTTGTGGGTATTGTTGGCTGTATGTATTCGGGCTCTCTCTCGGCTGGGCATCCAGCTGTAGCAAGGGTTCTCTTTATGATGTCGTTGACATCATATATATATACATATATATATATATATATATATATATATATATATATTATATATATATATATATATATATATATATATATATATATATTAACAAAACCAGTAAACGAATGGTTTTAAACGTAGATATTTACAATTCTTTGGGCCAAAAAAACTGAATCATATTTCTGGTGGTTTTTGTGACGTTTAGTGCTTATGTGGGAGAAAAAACGATAATACCGAGAAATTCGATGTTGCAGCGCAACAAGAAGCAATTTAATTGTTGAAATATACTCGGTTGGCAGCATTCTGGCGAAACACGTTTCCTGTTTTCCCTTTCTGACGCTAACGTGCGGAGATCTGGTGAAAAATATGCGCACCTGCTTTTTTTTTGTATTTCTCAGGTGAAACAAGCGAGGGAATGCAATTTTTGCAACACCGTCGTCATTGGCTGGAATAAAAAATGTATATGAGTATAAACTCTTGCGATGGATGTATATAAATATTTCTTGTTATCTGCCGAAGACGACCCCTGGTAGTGAGGCTCTGTGGGCGGAGCAAGAGTGTGTTGTGAGAGTTTCGCTCTATAGCCAGAGGAGTATCAAGGTCGATCAAGCTTCATCGTGTTCTCCTTACAGGCGAAACGAAGTCATTAATTGAAGGTTTGATAAGTACACAGTGTTTTCTGCCATACTTGTGAAGTAATGCTTCTCCGATTTTACGACCTCGACTCAGACTTAGACCTAGACTACCATATAATTTTCCCCTGTTCATTCATATTTCCAAGTAAATATATTCATTACTGAGTTCCCCAACCTTTCCAAGGCGACGTTTCGGCCTGTGTAGGGCAAAATGTTGCCCATAAAAGAGGTTCGTTTTACACGTCAAGTATAGCTACCTATCGCCCCTTCTCAGCGTGAATGGAAAGAATTTGTAGCATCGATTTTCGTGGTGTTACTCAGAGTCTGAGTTCAGGGTTCGGTGGAGCAGAGAATTTCTGACAATTGTCGTGAGCTCAGACACAATTATTGCCCTCGAGACGTGAGATCCTGGACACCTGCCTTGCCCACACCTGCCCTGTCCACACCTGCTCGTGGATCCACCCTGCCCGCAAGCCTTCGCTCTATGCAGAGTTTTGCAACACGTTGATGCTCTACACAGAGCGAAATGTTTCTGATATCAAAGCCACTTCTGACTATCCTCCCTCTGGCTTCCACGTACCCGATGGACAATACTATCCTCAAAGACCCCTATCCACTATGGTGGTTCTATCCTCAAAGACCCTATCCACTATAGTGGTTCTATCCTCAAAGACCCCTATCTACTATGGTGATTCTATCCTCAAAGACCCTATCCACTATGGTTCGTCTATACCTCAAGAGCCCTATCTACTATGGTGATTCTATCTCAAAGACCCTATCACTATGTGGTTCTATCCTCAAGACCCCTATCTACTATGGTGGTTCTATTCTCAAAGACCCCTATCTACTATGGTGGTTCTATCTCAAAGACCTATCCACTATAGTGGTTCTATCTCTCAGACCTATTTACTATGGTGGTTCGATTCTCAAAGACCCTATCCACTATGGTGGTTCTATCCTCAAAGACCTATCCACTATAGTGTTCATCCTCAAAACCCTATTACTATGTGATTCTTCCTCAAGACCTATTCCACTATGGGTTCTATCTCAAAGACCCTATTACTATGGTGTTCTATCCCAAAGACCCTATCCACTATGGTGGTTCTATCTCAAAGACCCCTATCTACTATGGTGGTTCTATCTCAAGACCCTATCCACTATGGGTTCTATCCTCAAAGACCCTATTACTATGGTGGTTCTATTCTCAAAGCCCTATCACTATGGTGGTTGATCTCAAAGACCCTATCCACTTGTGTGGTTCTATCCTCAAAGTGCCCCATCATACTGGTGGTTTATCCTCAAGACCCTATCCACTATGATGGTCTAGCCTCAAGACCCTATCTACTTGGTGGTTCTTCCTCAAAGACCCTATCCATTATGCGGGTTTATCCTCAAGACCCCATCCACTATGGTGGTTCTACTCAAAGACCCTATCACTATGGTGGTTCTATCCTCAAAGCACCTTATCCACTATGGTGGTTCTATCCTCAAAGACCCCTATCTACTATGGTGGTTCTATCCTCAAAGACCCTATCCACTAAGGTGGTTCTATCCTCAAAGACCCCTATCCACTATGGTGGCTCTAGCCTCAAAGACCCCTATCTACTATGGTGGTTCTATCCTCAAAGACCCTATCCACTATGGTGGTTCTATCCTCAAAGACCCTATCCACTATGGTGGTTCTATCCTCAAAGACCCCTATCCACTATGGTGGTTCTATCCTCAAAGACCCTATCCACTATGGTGGTTCTATCCTCAAAGACCCCTATCTACTATGGTGGTTCTATCCTCAAAGACCCCTATCTACTATGGTGGTTCTATCCTCAAAGACCCTATCCACTATGGTGGTTCTATCCTCAAAGACCCTATCTACTATGGTGGTTCTATCCTCAAAGACCCTATCCACTATGGTGGTTCTATCCTCAAAGACCCCTATCTACTATGGTGGTTCTATCCTCAAAGACCCTATCCACTATGGTGGTTCTATTCTCATAGACCCCTATCTACTATGGTGGTTCTATCCTCAAAGACCCTATCCACTATGGTGGTTCTATCCTCAAAGACTCTATCCACTATGGTGGTTCTATCCTCAAAGACCCCTATCTACTATGGTGGTTCTATCCTCAAAGACCCTATCCACTATGGTGGTTCTATCCTCAAAGACCCTATCACTATGGTGTTCTATCCTCAAAGACCCTATCCACTATGGTGGTTCTATCCTCAAAGACCCCTATCTACTATGGTGGTTCTATCCTCAAAGACCCCTATCTACTATGGTGGTTCTATCCTCATAGACCCCTATCCACTGTGAGGATTCTATCCTCAAAGACCCTATCCACTATGGGGATTCCACCCACTCTGGGATTTATTCCCTTTAAAGGATTTTTACCCTAAACCCGGTCCTTCACATGGATATTTCCTTCCCCCAGTGACTTTATCCTTCCTAAGGATTCCATTATCCGAAAGAACCCTATCATCCGCAAAGATTCTACCCACGAAAAGAGTTCTATCATATCCAAGACCGCGTCTTTCCTAGGATTTTATCCTCATGGTTCCTTTTCTTCCCCAAGTATCCTATCCTCACCAAGGCTCATATCCTCATGGGGGGATAAGAGCCCCCAAGGTTCCTTTTCTTCCCCAAGTATCCTATCCTCACCAAGGCTCTTATCCTCATGGGGGATCTTTTTCCTTCCCATTATCCAAAGCGAAGGACTGCAGGATAACGGTAATCCTGGGAGGAACTAGAGGATAATGATAACAGTGAGAGTGGACTGTAGAAGTTGATCATTTCTGGGAGGAGTATAGGATATTAGTCTTCCAGGGATGCAGGATTTTGACAATCTCGAGAGATTGTAGGCTGACTGTAATCCCGGAAAGGAAAGGAGGATAACGGCATAATCTCGAGGAGCAGCCGTAGGATGCCGATAATTCGGGGGAGGGGGAAGGATAATGACATTCCTGGATAAGGGTTGCAGGATAATTGTTATCCCACGGTGTTTGAGGGCTGGAAAGCGCCCTTGCATGATACGTGTGGCTGAAGAATTGTGTTTTAATGCGTGTGTATCCCTGATGGAGGCCCTGGAGCTAGAGGTGAGGGAGGGAGGGAGGACATGGTGGGAGCATGAGAGGAAGGGGGGAAGAGAGAGAGAGAGAGAGAGAGAGAGAGAGAGAGAGAGAGAGAGAGAGAGGTAAGACAGAGAACAAAGCAGGACGTGGAAATTAACGAATGCAATTCACTCTCCACAAACAGAGACGCTTCACTCAGTTTTTCTCGGCTGTAATAAACAAGAGGTGAGTTTACCTGTAGAAAAACACACTCGTGGTCTTCCCACTCGTGTTTTTCTCATCAAGATTGATGGACTGGTCACACTGACTCCAGGCTGAGGGACTGATTGCCTGAAACTCCTCTTTATATACCAGGACTCGTCCTGGTGAACCTACCTGTGCCTGTATTCGCCTCGTCTTTCATCTTTCTCTGCATTGGACTGAAGACGCCACTGGCTGGCCATTTATCTACACACTCGTGTACTGTTCAAGACGTCTGTTACGAGTGGCCTCACCACTCGTGAAGAAGGCGAAACGCTTCCTGTAAGATTTGAGCTTTAAGACACATGTGTCACACTTAGGTGTAACACATAGTGTCTTATGCATCAATAACACATGTCTTAGAGACCATGTGACTGAGTGTATTGATACTGGCATATTGTCTGTATTTATAGTTTTTAATCACGTAAACACAAGTGGTAAATATTTGGTTACTGGTCAGAGGGACCCGGTGAATAAAAACACTTCTCGCTCATCTGTGGGAACTGATAATGTCCCTGGTGGGCGAAACGTCTTATTAAAAAATACCATAACTCTGATATTGTGTTTTATTAACATGGGACCTACCTGGAGAAAATAAAGACTTCAGGTATCCCAGAAAGACTTACCAAGACACAAGGGACCACCACGCGAGGAAATAAGACCTCTGGTACTCCAGAAAGACTTCCTGACTCACGAAGGACCACCACATGAAGGAAATAAAGACCTCTGGTACTCCAGAAAGACTTGCTGACTCACCAGGGACCACCACACGAATGAAATAAAAACCTCTGGTACTCCAGAAAGACTTCCTGACTCACGAGGGACCACCACATGAAGGAAATAAGACCTCTGGTGCTCCAGAAAGACTTCCTGACTCACCAGGGACCACCACATGAAGGAAATAAGACCTCTGGTGCTCCAGAAAGACTTCCTGACTCACCAGGGACCACCACATGAAGGAAATAAGACCTCTGGTGCTCCAGAAAGACTTCCTGACTCACAGGGACCACCACATGAAGGAAATAAGACTCTGGTGCTCCAGAAAGACTTCCTGACTCACGAGGGGCCACCACATGAAGGAAATAAGAACTCTGGTGCTCCAGAAAGACTTCCTGACTCACGAGGGACCACCACATGAAGGAAATAAGACCTCTGGTACTCCAGAAAGACTTCCTGACTCACGAGGGACCACCACATGAAGGAAATAAGACCTCTGGTACTCCAGAAAGACTTCCTGACTCACGAGGGACCACCACATGAAAGAAATAAAGACCTCTGGTACTCCAAGAAAACATCTCTCACCAGTGTCAGTGCAGAAGAAATCTCAGTGCAGCGTCAGAGTTATGTGTTTCGACGAAGGTGGCAAAAACGTTCGTATATCAACGTAAACAATAATCTCCCAGCATTAGGACACAAATCAAATTCCTCTTATTTACGAGGTGTTGCTGGGGAGCGGGTAAAGGGGGAGTCTGGGGGTGCGAAGGGAAAGGGGGAAGGAGGAGGAGGAGGAGGGGTGGAAGATGATGAGAGGGGTGAGAGAATGTCTTGAAGGAGGGAGTTAAACCTTGGAAGGTGTGAAGTTTCCAGTCGAGAAATTGATGGAGAGAGAGAGAGAGAGAGAGAGAGAGAGAGAGAGAGAGAGAGAGTTACTTTCAACCTGTTCTAGTTATTTCCTATCTTTCCTCTAGATAGAACTCCTACTCTAGTTACTTGCCCCTCTTCCCTGGTTAATTCCACAACTCTCTTGATCAATTCCCCACCTCCAGTAACTAATTATCCACCTTCTCTAGTTATTTCCCCGTTTCCAACAGTTAATTCTCCACCTCCTTTTGTTACTTTCCCCTTTCTCCTCTAGTTACTTTCCCACCTACCTTTCTCCCCCACTCCCTTCGTTGCACGTCAATCACCGGTTATCCTCCCTCTTCCCCGCTTCATCAGCCTCCCCGGTGATGCTGTTAGCCCAGCCTGGGGGAGTTACTACCAGCTGCTCCACACCTGACGATGCAGATGACAAACATGATGTTAGCATGCTAACCTAACATGCTAGCCTCACCTTCCTCAATGCCAGGGGGTCTCTGCCCTCCCCACATCCCTCCCCAGCACCTCTAGCCAGAACCCCTCCTCTCCCCTGATTGGTAATTCCAAACTAATAGCAACTCCAGCTCTGCAGGAAGAAAAGCTTTGAAGGTGTCGTAGCTGGTGAATCTTTTAATGGGATATTTGACGATATCCCCATCGCCCTACTGAAGTCTCACAGCTCAGGCTGACGCAACTCAACATTATGTATGTAACCCATCCTGTGTGATGGAATATGGCAGGGAAACCCATCCTCTGTGATGGAATATGACAGGGAAACCCATCCTTTCTGATGTAATATAATAGGGGAATCTTTCCTATTTGATGGAATATGGCAGGGGGAAACCCATCCTATGTAATGGAATATTACAGAGAAACCCATCCCGTGTGATGGAATATGACAGGGAAACAAAACTGTTCCCATTATGTAACTATCATATAGAATTGGGAAGCATCACACTGTTGATGTATACAATATAATTTGGACCAGCTGTCGGCCTGAGAGAGTCTAACCTGCTAGAAAGATTCCCCAAAGGACATAAACAAACTATCCGGACATCCTTCCTTTAAGTCCGAATGCCACATACTATGGTCTCCAGACCAACTAGGGTCGTATACTAACACTAGATGGCTCTGATTACCGTGCTTACACAATTACGAAGAGCTTTGCGAAGAGTTGATCAAGCTCTAACCTGAGCGAAACATTGTCCCTATAAAAGACTGTTGAATTTTTGCCTCTTTTTTTATTCATATGTGATTCTTTTCTCGAATTTCTTTTCAGTATTTTTATTGGCCTGTATAGGGCAGGAGGCTTACTTACTTGCCTAGCATGGACCAGGAAGCCTACTATAGTTTGAGTGCCTGCCTAACTTGGGCTAGGAGGCCTACTACAGAGTGGGGACCTGCCTAGCATGGGCCAGGAGGCCTACTACAAAGTGAATACCTGCCTAGCATGGGCCAGGAGGCCTACTACAAAGTGAATACCTGCCTAGCATGGAGCAGGAGGCCTACTCCAGTGCGAGAGAGACCTGGACACTCGTGCAGCACTACTAACAATAGTGAAACACAACAAGACACAGTCTTCTCCTCACTGATCGTCCCCTCTCAACCAAACAATAATTCTTCTTTCTTTCAACATACCAGCCATATCCCACCGAGGCAGGGTGGCCCAAAAGAAAAAACTAAAGTTTCTCCTTTTAAATTTAGTAATATATACAGGAGAAGGGGTTACTAGCCCCTTGCTCCCGGCATTTTAGTCGCCTCTTACGACACGCATGGCTTACAGAGGAAGAATTCTGTTCCACTTCCCCAATAATTATAATCATAATTTTTTAAGGGGTGGAGGGTAAGCCAGCGGAAAGCCTCGGTCAGATGACCAAAAGCTCCAGCTGCTGGTCATCATAGGATTAAGACCCGCGTCAGGAAACAGTTGTTCTATTTCCTGACGAACCTAACCTAACCAAACCTAACCTAACCTAACCTAACCTAACCAAACCTAACCTAACCTAACCTAACCTAACCTAACCTAACCTAACCTAACCTAACCTAACCTAACCTAACCTAACCTATCCTAACCTAACCTAACCTAACCTAACCTAACCTAACCTAACCTAACCTAACCTAACCTAACCTAACCAAACCTAACCTAACCTAACCTAACCTAACCTAACCTAACCTAACCTAACCTAACCTAACCTAACCCGTCAACCAACCCCGTTCACTCCCATACATTCCTTACCCACCGACCCCCCTACCCCTTCCCTTCCTTCTTCCCTCCCTCTCTCGTGCACCTCTCACCCTCACTCATTCCCCACTCCCTATCTCCCTGATCCTTCTCCTCTTCCCTCCACTGCCTCATACCAAGCTTGGGAATTATGATGATGGCGTTCTTCGCCTTTTTTCTTGCAGAAATTTGTGTTTTCGATGACTTTTACGAGATCATCAGAGGCTGGAGTTGCATATGTATTTTATTGTAATATATAGAAATGCTGGGAGAGGAGGGGAGGAAAAAACGACTGGCTTAGTAGTGAAGAATACTGAGGCCTGATGATGCTTACAGTCTCCTGACTACCAGCCAGATCTGTGTGATCTTGTGTGGGGTGGTGGTGTGAGCGGTGGTGTGAGTGGTGGTGTGGTGTGAGTGGTGGTGTGGCGTGAGTGGTAATGTGAGTGGTGGTGTGAGTGGTGTTGTGGTGTGAGTGGTGGTGCGAGTGGTGGTGTGGTGTGAGTGGTGGTGTGAGTGGTGGTTGTGAGTGGTGGTGTGAGTGGTTGGTGTGAGTGGTGGTTGTGAGTGGTGGTGTGAGTGGTGGTGTGGTGCTGGTGGTGTGGTGTGGTGTGGCTGGTTGTGTGGTGTTGTTGGTGGTGTGGTGTGAGTGTTGGTGTGAGTGGTGGTGTGAGTGGTGGTGTGGTGTGCTGTGGTGTGGTGGTTGTGTGGTGTTGTTTGGTGGTGTGGTGTGAGTGGTGGTGTGAGTGGTGGTGTGAGTGGTGGTGTAGTGGTGGTGGAGTGGTGGTGTGAGTCGGTGGTGTGAGTGGTGGTTGTGAGTGGTGTGGTGTGAGTTGGTGGTGTGAGTGGTGGTGTGAGTGGTGGGTGTGAGTCGTGGTGTGAGTGGTGGTGTGAGTGGTGGTGTAGTGTGAGTGGTGGTGTGGTGGTTGGTGGTGATGTGGTGTGGGTGGTGGTGTGGTGTGGGTGGTGATGCGGTGTGGGTGGTGATGTGGAGTGGGTGGTGGTGGGTGTTGTGGGTGGTGGTGTAGTGTTGTGGTGGTGTGGTGTTGGTGGTGATGTGGTGTGGGTTGATGATGTGGTGTGGTGGTGATGTGGTGTGGGTGGTGGTGTAGTGTGGGTGGTGGTGTTGTATGGGTGGTGGTGTGGTGTATGGTGGTGATGTGGTGTGGGTGGTGATGTGGTGCGGTGTGGTGTATGTGGTGTGGGTGGTGATGTGGTGTGGTGGTGGTGTGGTGTGGGTGGTTGGTGTGGTGTTGGTGGGTGTGGTGTGTTGGGGGTGGTGGTGTGTTGTGGGTGGTGGTGTGTTTGTGGTGTGGTGGTGTGTGTGGGTGGTGGTGTGTTGTGTGGTGGTGATGTGGTGTGGGTGGTGATGTAGTGTGGGTGGTTGGTGGTGGTGTGGGGGTTGGGTGGTGTGGTTGTGGGTGGTGGGTGTTGTGTTGTGGGTGGTGGTGTGTTGTGGGGTGGTGGTGTGTTGTGGGTGGTGGTGTGTTGTGGGTGGTGTGTGGTGTGGGTGGTGGTGTGTTGTGGGTGGTGATGCGTGTGTGGGTGGTGATGTGTGTGGGTGGTGGTGTGGTTGTGGGTGGTGGTGTGGTGTGGTGTGGTGGTCTGCGGTGGTTGGGTGGTGATGGTGTGTGTGGTGGTGGTGTGGTGTTGGTGGTGGTGTGGGTGCGGGTGGTGGTGTGTTGTGGGTGGTGATGCGGTGTGTGGTGGTGATGTGGGTGTGGGTGGTGGTGTGTGTGTGGTGGTGTGTGTGGTGGTGGTGTGGGTTGGTGGTGTGTTGTGGGGGTGGTGTCGGTGGTGGGTGGTGGTGTGGTGAGGGTGGTGTGTGGTGTGGGTGGGTAATGTGGTGTGGGTGGTGGTGTGGTGTGGGTGTGGGTGTTGTGGGTGGTGGTTGGGTGTGTGGTGGTGGTTGTGGTGTGGGTGGTGGTGTGGTGTGGGGTGGTGTGTGGGGTGGGTGGGGGTGGTGTGGTGGGGTGGGGTGGTGTGTGTGGTGGGTGGTGTGTTTGTGGTGGTGGTGTGGGTGGGTGGGGTGTGGTGTGGTGGGGTGGTGGTGTGGTGGTGTGGTGGTAGTGGGTGTGTTGGGTGGGTGGTGGTGTGGTGTGGGTGGTGGTGTGGTGTGGGTGGTGGTGTGGTGTGGGTGGTGGTGTGTTGTGGGGTGGTGGTGGTGGTGTGGGGTGGTGGTGTGTGGTGGGTGGTGGTGTGGTGTGGGTGGTGGTGTGTGTGGGTGGGTGGTGGTGGGTGGGGTGGTGGTGTGGGTGGGTGGGTGTGGTGTGGGGTGGTGGTGTGGTGTGGGTGGTGGTGGGTGTGGTGTGGGTGGTGGGTGTTTGGTTGTGGGTGTGGTGGTGTGTGTGGGTGGTGGTGTGTTGTGGGTGGGTGGTGTGGTGTGGGTGGTTGGTGGTGGTTGTGGGTGGTGGTGTGTGGTGTGGGTGGGTGGTGTGTTGTTGGGTGGTGGTGTGTGTGGTGGGTGGTGTGGTGTGGGTGGTGGTGTGGTGTGGGTGGTGGTGTGTGTGTGGGTGGTGGTGTGTTTGTGGGTGGTGGTGTTGGGGTGGTGGTGTGGTGTGGTGGTGGTTGGTGTTGTGGGTGGTGGTGTGTGTGGGTGGTGGTGTGGGTGGGTGGTGGTGTGGTGTGGGTGGTGTGTGTTGTGGGTGGTGGTGTGTGTTGTGGGTGGTGGTGTGTGGGTGGGTGGTGGATGTTGTGGGTGGTGGTGTTGTGTGGGTGGTGGTGGTTGTGGGTGGTGGTGTGGTGTGGGTGGTGTGGTGTTGTGGGTGGTGGTGTGTTGTGGTGGTGGTGTGGTGTGGGTTGTGGTGGGTTGTGGGTGGTGGTGTGTTGTGGGGTGGTGTGTGTGTTGTTGTGGGTGGTGGTGTGTTGTGGGTGGGTGGTGTGGGTGTGGGTGGTGGTGTGTTGGGGTCGTGGTGTGTTGTGGGTGGTGGTGTGGTGTGGGTGGTGGTGTGGTGTGGGTGGTGGTGTGTTGTGGGTGGGTGGTGTGTTGTGTGGTGGTTGGTGTGGTGTGGGTGGTGGTGTTGTGGGTGGTGTGTTGGTGTGGGTTGGTGGTGTGGTGTGGGTGGTGGTTGGTTGTGGGTGGTGGTGTGTTGTGGGTGGTGGTTGTGGTGGGTGGTGGTGTGGTTGTGGGTGGTGGTGTGTTGTGGGGTGGTTGGTGTGTGTGTGGGTGGTGGTGGTGTTGTGGGTGGTGTGTGTTGTGGGTGGTGGTGTGTTGTGGGTGGTGGTGTTGTGTGGGGGGGTGGTGTGTGTGGTGGTGGGGTGGGGTGGTGGTGTGTGTGGGTGGTGGTGTGTGGTGTGGGTGGTGGTGTGGTGTGGGTGGTGGTGTGGTTGTGGTTGGTGGTGTGGTGTGGGTGGTGTGTGTGTGGGTGGTGGTTGTGGGTGGGTGGTGTGGTGTGGGTGGTGGGGGGTGGTGTGGGTGTGGTAGTGTTGTGGGTGGTGGTGTTGGGTGGTGTGTGGTGTGGGTGGTGGGTGTGGTGTGGGTGGTGGTGTGGTGTGGGTGGTGGTTGTTGTGTGGGGGTGGTGTTGTGGGTGGTGTTGTGTGTTGTGGGTGGTGGTGTGGTGTGGGTGGTGGTGTGGTGTGGGTGGTGGTGTGGTGTGGGTGGTTGGGTGTGGTGTGGGTGGTGGTGGTGTGTTGTGGGTGGTGGTGTTTGGGGGTGGTGTGGTGGGTGGTGTGTGGTGTGGGTGGTGGTGTGGTGTGGGTGGTGGTGTTGTGTGGTGTGGTGGTTGTGGTGGTGGTGTGGGGTGGTGTGGTTGTGGAGTGGTGGTGTGTTGTGGGTGGTGGTGTGTGTGTGGGTGGTGTGGTGTGTGTTGTGGGTGGTGGTGTGGTGTGGGTGGTGGTGTGTGTGGGTGTGGTGTGTTGTGGGTGGTGGTGTGTGGTGTGGGTGTGGTGTGGTGTGGGTGGTGGTGTGTGTGTGGGTGGTGGTGTTGTGTGGGTGGTGGGGGTGGGTGGTGGTGGTGGTGTGGGTGGTGGTGTGGTGTGGGTGGTGGTGTTGGTGTGGGTGGTGGTGTGTGTGGGTGGTGGTGTGGTGTGGGTGGTGTGTGGTTGTGGGTGGTGGTGTGTGTGGGTGTGGGTGGTGGGTGGGTGTGGTGTGGGTGGTGGTTGTGTGGGTGGTGGTTGTGGGGTGGGGTGTGTTGTGTGGGTGGTGGTGTGTGTGGGTGTGGTGTGGTGTGTGGGTGTGAGTAGTGGGGTGGTGGTGTGGTGTGGGTGTGGGGTGGTGTGGGTTGTGGGTGTTGTGTTGTGGGTGGTGGGTGTTGTGGGTGGTGGTGGGTGGTGTGGGTGTGGTGTGTGTTGTGGGTGGGTGTTGTGGTGTGGGTGGTGATGTGGTGTGGGTGGGTGTGTGGTTGGGTGTGGTGTGTTGTGGGTGGTGATGGGTGTGGGTGGTGATGTGTGTGGGTGGTGGTGTGGTGTGGGTGGTGGTGTGGTTGGGTGGTGGTGTGTTGTGGGTGGTGATGGGTGTGGGTGGTGTGTGGTGTGGGTGGTGGTTGTTGTGGGTGTGGTGTGGTGTGGTGTGGTGTGTTGTGGTGGTGTGTGTGTGGGTGGTGTGTTGTGGTGTGGGTGGTGGTGTGGTGTGGGTGGTGTGTGTGTGTGGGTGGTGGTGTGGTGTGGGTGGTGGTGTGGTGTGGGTGGTGGTGTGGTTGTGGGTGGTGGTGTGGTGTGGGTGGTGGTTGTGGTGTGTGTTGGGTGGTGGTGTTTGGGGTGGTGATGGTGTGGTGTGGGTGGTGGTGTGGTGTTGGGTGGTGGTGTGTGTGGGTGGTGTGTATGGGTGGTGTGGGGGTGGGTGGGGTGTGGTGTGGGTGGTGGTGTGTGTGTGGTGGGTGTGGTGTGGTGTGGGTGGGGGTGGGTGTTGTGGGTGGTGGTGTGGTGTGGGTGGTGGGTGTTGGTTGTGGGTGGGTGGTGATGGTGTGGGTGGTGGTGTTGGTGTGGGTGGGTGGTTGTTTGTGTGGGTGGTGGTGTGGTGTGGGTGTGTGGGGGTGTGGGTGGTGGTGGTTGTGGGTGGTGGTGGATGTGTGGTGGTGGTGGTGGGTGGGTGGTGGGGTGTGTGGGTGGTGGTGTGGTGGGGTGGTGGTGGGTGTGGGTGGTGGTGTGGTTGGGTGGTGTGTGTGGTGGTGGTGGTGTGGGTGGTGGGTGGTGTGGTGTGAGGGTGTGTTGGTGTGGTGTGGGTGGTGGTGTGTTGTGGGTGGTGGTGTGTGTGGGTGGTGGGTGTGGGGTGGTGGTGTGTTGGGGTGGTGGTGTGGTGGGGTGGTGGTGTGGTGTGGGTGGTGTGGTGTGGTGGGTTGGGGTGGGTGGTGGGTGTGGGAGGTGGTGTGTGGGTGGTAGGGGTTTGGTGGGGGTGGGTGGTGGGGTGGTGGTGTGGTGTGGGTGTGGGTTGTGTGTGTGGGTGGTGGTGTGGTGGGTGGTGGTGTGGTGTGTGGGTGGTGGTAGTGTGTGGAGTGGTGGTGTGTTGTGGGTGGTGGTGTGGGTGGTGGGTGGTGGTGTGGTTGTGGGTGGTAGGGTGTGGGTTTTGGGTGGTGGTGTGTGGGGTGGTGGTGTGTGGTGGTGTGTGGTGGGTGGTGGTGTGGTGTGGGTTGGTGGTGTGGTGTGGGTGTGTGGGTGGTGTGGGTTTGGTGTGGGTGGTGGTGTGGTGTGGTGGTGGTGTGTTGGGGTGGTGTGGTGTGGGTGGAGGTGTGGTGGGGTGTGGGGGTGTGGGTGGTGGTTGAGTGTGGGTGGTGGTGTGGTGTGGGGTGGTGTGGTGTGGGTGGTGGTGTGTTGTGGGTGTGGTGTGGTGTGGGTGGTGTGTGGTGTGGGGTGGTGGTGTGTTTTGGGTGGGTGTGGGTGGGTGTGTTGTGGTGGGGTGGTGGGGTGTTGTGTGGTGGTGGTGTGGTGGTGGGTGGTGGGTGGTGGGTGGTGGTGTGTGGGGTGGTGGTGGGTGGTGGTGGTTTGGGGGTGTGGGGGGGTGGTGTGGTGTGGGTGGTGGGTGGTGGGGTGGGGGTGTGGGTGGTGGGGTGGGGGTGGTGGTGTGGTGTGGGTGGTGGGTGGGGGGTGGGTGGTGGTGTGTGGTGGGGTGGTGGTGGTGGGTGGTGGGTGGTGGTGGGGTGTGGTGTGGGTGGGTGGGGGTGTGGTGTGGGTGGTGGTGTGGTGTGGGTGGTGGTGTGGTTTTGGGTGGTGGTGTGGTGTGGGTGGTGGTGTGTGTGGGGTGGGTGGTGGGTGTTGGTGTGGTGTGGTGGTGTGTGGTGTGGTGGTGGTTGTGGTGTGGGTGGTGGTGTGTTGTGGGTGGTGGTGTTTGGGGGGTGGGTGGTTGTGGTGTGGTGGTGGTGTGGTGTGGGTGGTGGTGTGGTTGTGTGGGTGTTATGGTGGGGAGTGTGGGGTGGTGGTTTTGGTGTGGGTGGTGGTGTGGGTGGTGGTGGGTGTGGTGTGGGGGTGGTGGTGGTGGTGTGGGTGGTGGTGTTGTGTGGTGGTGGTGGTGGTGTGGGTGGTGGTGTGGTGTGGGTTGGTGTGTGTGTGGGTGGTTGGGTTGTGGGTGGTGGTGTGTTGTGGGTGTGGTGTGGGTTGGTGGTGTGGTTGTGGGTGGTGGTGTGTGTGTGGGTGGTGGTGTGGGTGGTGTGGTGGGTGTGTGTGTTGTGGGTGGTGGTTTTGGTGTGGGTGGGGGTTGTTGTGGGTGGTGGAGTGGTGTGGGTGGTGGTGTGGTGTGGTGGTGGTGTGGTGTGGGTGGTGGTGTGGTGTGGGTGGTGGTGGTGTGGTGGTGTTGTGTGGGTGGTGGTGTGGTGTGGGTGTGGTGTGTTGTGGGTGGTGGTGTGGTGTGGGTGGTGGTGTGGTGTGGGTGGTGGTGATGGTGTGGGTGGTGGTGTGGTTGGGTGGTGGTGTGGTGTGGTGGTTGTGTGTTGTTTGGTGGTGTGTGGTGTGGGTGGTGGTGTGGCGTGGGTTGGTGGTGTAGTTGTGGGTGGTGGTGTGGTGTGGGTGGTGTGGTGTGTGTGGGTGGTGGTGTGGTGTGGGGGGGTGGGGTAGTGTGGGTGGTGGTGTGGTGTGGGTGGTGGTGTGGTGGTGGGTGGTGGTGTGGTGTGGGTGGTGGTGTGGTGTTGTGGGTTTTTGGGGGGTGTGATGTGGGTGTGGTGTGGTGTGTGGTGGTGGTGTTGGTGGGTGGTGGCCACCGTGGACGTAATTTTAGGGTGTTTAATAGTTCACAACACAGTTGGGCGCCACCTGGCCGCCAACCCGCCACAACACCGCCCACAACACCCGTGGGTGCCATAACTGCTAGTATGGATGCCAGACAGGTGCCCATCCTGCTGGGCAATTTGGGCATCTTGCTCTTGTTTTCTTGTGGTTTGCTTTTGTTACTTTGTTTTGTTTTCCTTTTGTTGTTGCTTTTGGTTTTGGTTTTGTAATGTTTTGTTTGTTTTGTTGGTGTGTTGTTTGTTTTGTTTTGTTGTTGCTTTTGTTTGTTTTGTTGTTGCTTTGTTTTGTTTGTTGTGTTGCTTTTGTTTTGTTTGTTTTGTTGTTGTTTTTGTTTATGTTTTTTTGTTGTTTTTGTTATGTGTTTGGTTGTATTATTGTTGTGTTGTGTGTTGTTGTTGTCTTCTCTTTTCTTCTTCTTCTTCTTTCTTATTATTATTATTATTATTTATTATGTTTATTATTATTAGTTTGTTTGATTTATTATTATTGTTATTATTATTGTCAATATGTTTTATTAGTATTGTCATTTTTTTTATTATAATGATGATGATTTAAATTTTTGATTTTGTTTGGGGGGGGAAAGACAAAAAAATGTGATAAAAAAATTCTTTGAGATTTCGTTTTTCTGTGAGGACGTCTTCGAAGAGCGAGAATTAGATATATAATTGCGAAATAAATTCTCTTAGAAGGTCGCCAGAAGTAATCGCGACGTACGATAACGTATATCCGATGTGTAATAAACGTCGATCCGACCACGACAGCGCAGCAACGCACACAGGAACTCCACGACGCACTAGAAGCATCAACCCAACACGCAAGACATCAATCGTTACACACAACAGCATAAACCCACACACAACAGCTAAAAACACAGACAGCATCAATCCAACAACAACGCATCACCAGACACTCAACATGCATCACCAACACAGTGCAAAGTAATCCAACACACAACAGCATCATCCCAACACTAAACAGCATCAACCAACACACAAGCATCAACCCAACCACAACAGCATCAACCCAACACACAACAGCATCAACCCAACACACAACAGCATCAACCCAACACACAACAGCATCAACCCAACACACAACAGCATCAACCCAACACAAAACAGCATCAACCCAACACACAACAGCATCAACCCAACACACAACAGCATCAACCCAACACACACATGAACATCAACCCGATCCACCAACAACATCAACCCAACATCCAAAGACTAACTCCAACTAAACAATTTCTCGTGGCTGAGGGAGACAGCGCTGGAACAACAGCCAGGCAATAGCGTGTACCAGCTGGCACAATGTACAAGACAGCCATTTAAATTCCGGACGGACTGGGAAAGGAGGCAATCACTAGTGTACTAATTAGATCATTAACAAAAGGGAAAACACTGAGCCGGACGATAGTGGAATGCGCGTGACGGACGCCACTAATGGTCGTACACCTCGGGATGTACACACAGGGAATACGTGGGAGTACGCTGGAGTACCTGGGAGTACGCTGGAGTACCTGGGAGTACACCGGGAAAGACACTGTGACGGCTTTCGCCTCCACACCGTGGCCATCTGCTGAAAAAAAGTTTTTATATTTAGATTAAGAACTGTTGTGTGTTTTGTAGGTTAGGCTAGGTTATGTTAGGTTAGGTTACGTTAGGTTACGTTACGTTACGTTAGGTTACGTTACGTTACGTTACGTTACGTTACGTTACGTTACGTTGGGTTGGGTTAGGTTAGGTTATGTTAGGTTAGGTTTAGGTTAGCTTAGGTTAGGTTACGTTAGGTTAGGTAAGGTTAGGTAAGGTTCGTCAGGAAACAAATGTTTCTAGACGCGGGTCTTAGTCATATGATGACCCACAGCTGGAGCTTTTGGTCATCTGACCGAGGCCTTTTATAGGTGAGGAATTAGACACAAGTGTTACACCTGGGTATGGAGAATTAAATACATGTGCAGCAACTAGGTATCTTTATGGTGTAGATGTTTCGCTAACAATGATTTTATCAGTACAACAAAGGGACGGAAACAGATGGGCGAAAGAGGTTGAAGATTGAGTTAATCAGTCCCTGAGCCTGGGAGCAGGTGTTCAGAGTATCTTTATTTCAAGACGTTTCGCCA
>NC_069466.1:22108606-22111106 GCF_026875155.1 Cherax quadricarinatus
CCCCACCTCTACAGTGATGCCATACCTACAGCACCACAATAGTGCCATACCCCACCTCCACAGTGATGCCATACCCACAGCACCACAATAGTGCCATACCCCACCTCCACAGTGATGCCATACCTACAGCACCACAATAGTGCCATACCCCATCTCCACAGTGATGCCATAACCAAAGCACCACAATAGTGCCATACCCCATCTCCACAGTGATGCCATACCCACAGCACCACAACAGTGCCATACCCCACCTCCATAGTGATGCCATACCCACAGCACCCCAACAGTGCCATACCCCACCTCCACAGTGATGCCATACCCACAGCACCACAACAGTGCCATACCCCACCTCCACAGTGATGCCATAATCACAGCACCACAATAGTGCCATACCCCACCTCCACAGTAATGCCATACCCACAGCACCACAATAGTGCCATACCCCACCCCCACAGTGATGCCATACCCACAGCACCACAACAGTGCCATACCCCACCTCCACAGTGATGCCATACCTACAGCACCACAATAGTGCCATCCCCCACCTCCACAGTGATGCCATAACCACAGCACCACAATAGGGCCATACCCCACCTCCACGGTGATGCCTTACCCACAGCACCACAACAGTGCCATACCCCACCTCCACAGTGATGCCATACCCACAGCACCACAATAGTGAAATACCCCACCTCCACAGTGATGCCATACCTACAGCACCACAATAGTGCCATCCCCCACCTCCACAGTGATGCCATAACCACAGCACCACAATAGGGCCATACCCCACCTCCACAGTAATGCCATACCCACAGCACCACAATAGTGCCATACCCCACTTCCACAGTGATGCCATACCCACAGCACCACAATAGTGCCATACCCCACCTCCACAGTGATGCCTTGCCTACAGCACCACAATAGTGCCATACCCCACCTCTACAGTGATGCCATACCCACAGCACCACAATAGTGCCATACCCCACCTCCACAGTAATGCCATACCCACAGCACCACAATAGTGCCATACCCCACTTCCACAGTGATGCCATACCCACAGCACCACAATAGTGCCATACCCCACCTCCACAGTGATGCCTTGCCTACAGCACCACAATAGTGCCATACCCCACCTCCACAGTGATGCCATACCCACCGCACCACAATAGTGCCATACTCCACCTCCACAGTGATGCCATACCCTCAGCACCACAACAGTGCCATACCCCACCTCCACAGTGATGCCATACCCACAGCACCACAATAGTGCCATACCCCACCTCCACAGTAATGCCATACCCACAGCACCACAATAGTGCCATACCCCATCTCCACAGTGATGCCATACCCACAGCACCACAACAGTGCCATACCCCGCCTCCACAGTGATGCCATACCCACAGCACCACAACAGTGCCATACCCCACCTCCACAGTAATGCCATACCCACAGCACCACAATAGTGCCATACCCCATCTCCACAGTGATACCATACCCACAACATCACAACAGTGCCATACCCCACCTCCACAGTGGTGCCATACCCACAGCACCACAACAGTGCCATAACTTGACCACCATCATCATGGTTACCATTATATTTATGGAAACTGCCATGTAAAGTGGCTTGCGTATAGAAACCCAGAATTATATGCAAATGAGGCAGCGGAACAACGTCGCGATTATATGCTCTTAGGAATTATACAATAATTATAATGCTCTTTTAGCTATATAATAATTTTGTGTGGAAGGAAAATAGAGTTGGAATTTAAAAATTATTTTTTTTTTCAGATATTTTCTGCCATTTTTTCACATATTTTTACGTTTTACAAATTCTTGATTTTTTTTTTACATTTTTTTCGGAATTTACAAATATGCTGAATTAATAATTTTTTTTTACAATTTATTTAAAAATATTTACAGGTTTAACAAGTTTTTTTTTTACGGTTTATTTACAATTTTTTTTTAAATTTAATTTTTGTTTACAATTTTTTTTTCAGATTAAATTTTTTTTGTTTTTTTTTTACAAATATCTCCCATATTTACAAAAAAAATATTCATTGTATTATATACGTAAGGATATATACACTTAAAGGTGTGTATATCTGTGTATATCCCTTCATAATAATAATAATAATAATAATAATAATAATAATAATAATATTAATAATAATAATAATAATAATAATAATAATAATAATAATAATAATAATAATAATAATAATAATAATAATATTTATCTGGACTACCTCTTAATGCTTGAGGTGATAACACCAGCTGACCCAGATATCACCAGCTGCCAGAGGTGATAACACCAGCTGACCCAGATATCACCAGCTGCCAGAGTGATAACACCAGCTGACCCAGATATCACCAGCTGCCAGAGGTGATAACACCAGCTGACCCAGATATCACCAGCTGCCAGAGGTGATAACACCAGCTGACCCAGATATCACCAGCTGCCAGAGGTGATAACACCAGCTGACCCAGATATCACCAG
>NC_069466.1:22121106-22148606 GCF_026875155.1 Cherax quadricarinatus
CTATACAGGCTTAAACCCCAATTCAACACATCAACAAAGAGAAGTAGAGACAGAGAAACAGAGAGAGAGAGAAAAAAAAAAGAGAGAGAGAAAGAGAGAGAGAAAGAGAGGCATCCTTAGAAGAGGACAATAGAAAAATTACGTTAAACCAATGGTAAATACGTAATAACATTTAGTGAATGCGTCATCCTGGACTAAAAAATCAAAACGTCACAATACACAAGTAACCCGCACACAGGAGAGAAACGAGCTGCCCACGACGTTTCGGTCCGACTAGGACCATTTACAATGCAAATTCCAGTACTTAATAAGCCATAATGGTCGGGGGCTTTTAAATACTCCCTCTTGAACTAATCAAAAGGACAATAATTACATTCATAAAAGCCTTTTAAGTCTGATGAAATATGGAAGTCGTAAATAACACCTGTAGGCCTTTTTTTCGAAATGTGACTGTCATCAATCATGTCTAAAATTGATGTGCCAGAGTCGGTGCGGTGCTTCCTCTCGTGGCCTCACAACCCAGAGGACCCGGTTTCGATTTCCGGGGAAGGGCGAAATGTCTCTGCGTGAGTTTCCTGACACCTGCTGTCCCTCTTCGTCCAGCGGTAGATGAGTGAGACACGTGTGCGTCAGTTGGGTATCTGTAATGTTGGAACGGTTTCCTGTGCTCCGCAGGTATTATTCTACCTCAGCTGTTGCTGCTGTTATTACTGCTGTTGCTGTTATTGCTGTTGTTTTAGTGCTGTGTCTGTTGTTATTGCTGTTGTTTTAGTGCTGTGTCTGTTGTTATTGCTGTTGTTTTAGTGCTGTGTCTGTTGTTACTGCTGTTGTTTTAGTGCGTGTCTGCTGTTATTACTGTTGTTTTAGTGCTGTATCCTGTTGTTATTGCTGTTGTTTAGTGCTGTGTCTGTTGTTATTGCTGTTGTTTTAGTGCTGTCTGTTGTTATTGCCGTTGTATTAGTGCTGTGTCTGTTGTTATTGCTGTTGTTTTAGTGATGTGTCTGTTGTTATTGCTGTTGTTTTAGTGCTGTGTCTGTTGGTATTGCTGTTGTTTTAGTGCTGTGCCTGTTGTTATTGCTGTTGTTTTAGTGCTGTGTCTGTTGTTATTGCTGTTGTTTTAGTGCTGTGTCTGTTGTTATTGCTGTTGTTTTAGTGCTGTGTCTGTTGTTATTGCTGTTGTTTTAGTGCTGTGTCTGTTGTTATTGCTGTTGTTTTAGTGATGTGCCTGTTGTTATTGCTGTTGTTTTAGTGCTGTGTCTGTTTGTTATTGCTGTTGTTTTAGTGCTGTGTCTGTTGTTATTACTGTTGTTTTAGTGCTGTGTCTGTTGTTATTGCTGTTGTTTTAGTGCTGTGTCTGTTGTTATTGCTGTTGTTTTAGTGATGTGTCTGTTGTTATTACTGTTGTTTTAGTGCTGTGTCTGCTGTTAATTACTGTTGTTTTAGTGCTGTGTCTGCGTTATTGCTGCTGTATTTAGTGCTGTGTCTGTTGTTATTGCTGTTGTTTTAGTGATGTGTCTGCTGTTATTACTGTTGTTTTAGTGCTGTGTCTGCTGTTATTGCTGTTGTTTTAGTGCTGTGTCTGCTGTTATTGCTGTTGTTTTGTGCTATCTGCTGTTGTTGAGGATGCTGTTCCTCACACAAACAGCACAGACAGCACTGTCTAAAATAAGTTATCACTGGAGAAAAAATGGATAGTGCTCTCTGTCTCTGTCTGTCTGTCTGTGTCTGTGTCTGTGTCTGTGTCTGTCTCTCACTCTGTCTCTGTGTCTGTCTGACTGTCTGTCTGTCTGTCTGTCTGTCTGTCTGTCTCTGTCTGTCTGTCTGTGTCTGTGTCTGTGTCTGTCTCTCACTCTGTCTCTGTGTCTGTCTGACTGTCTGTCTGTCTGTCTGTCTGTCTGTGTCTGTGTCTGTGTCTGTGTCTGTCTCTCACTCTGTCTCTGTGTTCCTGTCTGACTGTCTGTCTGTCTGTCTGTCTGTCTGTCTGTCTCTGTCTGTCTGTCTGTGTCTGTCTCTCACTCTGTCTCTGTGTCTGTCTGACTGTCTGTCTTCCGTCTGTCTTTTCTTTTCTGGTCTTTTTTGTTTTGTGTCGTCTCCTTTTTCTGTTTTCGGGTTTTTCTGTCTAAATGTCTTTTCTGCTTTTCCCGGTCTGTGGTCTTCGGGATTTGCGGGCTGTCTGCCCTTTCTTTTCTGGTCTTCCCCTTTTTCCCCCTTTTTTCTTCCCCCCCCTTTTTTCCTCTCTCTCTCTCTCTCTCCCCCTCCTCTCCCCTTCCCCTTCCTTCCCCTCTACTCCCCCTCTCTCCCCTTCCTCTCTCCCCTTCTCTCTCCTCTCTCCTCACCCCCTCCCCCTTCCCCTCTCTCCCCTCTTCTCCCCCTCTCTCTTTTTCTCTCCTCACCTTTTCTCTCTCTCTCTCTCTTTTTCACCATCTAACTTCCTCTTTTCCCCTTCTCTCTCCTCCTCCTCCTCACTCTTTTTTTTTTTTTTTTTTTCTTTCCCTTTTTTCCTTTTCCTTTTCCCCTCTTTTTCCTCTTTCCTCTTTCTCTTTTTTATTTTTTCTCTCCTTTTCCTTTTCACCGGGGGTTTTTTTTTTTTTGTTACGGGGTTAAGGGGACCCCTGTTTTTTTGAAAAAGGCCCTTTTTAAAAATTTAAGGACCCAAAACCCCCCTTTTAATCCCGCTAAGACGCCCCCCTTCCAACCGGGCAAATTTGAAAGCTTTTTTTTTTATAACACCCCCAAGTTGGGGGGGGAACAGGAAAAAAAAAGGACCCATCTGGTTTTTAACCCGAAAGGCCCTGCTTTTTTGCCCCCTTTAAAAAAAAAAGCGTTTGCGCTTCCCGAAGTGTGTTTTTAAACCCCCTTTTGGGGGGGCCTTTTGGCCCCCCCCCCCTTTTCCTTTTTTGAAGGGTTTCCGGGTTTTAAATTTTTTGGAAAATTTTCCCCCCAAAGGATTAAACAAGGGGTGAACCCCTTCCCTTTCCCCCTTTACTCGGGCAAGCATTCCAAATAAGGGGGGCCAGAAACGAAATTTTTTGGGTTTCTAAAGGGGGAAAAGCGACTTTTCCCTCCCCCCCATTTTTTTTCCCCCCTTTTTCCCCCAAAAATGGGGCCTCCAATTCCTTTTTTTTAACTTCCTCTGGCCTTTTCCTTTTCCCCTTTCCTTAAATTTGTTTGGATCTTTCCCCTTTCAACATCCCCTTTTCCTCCCATCCCCCCTTTCCATCCTTCAATTTTCCCCCTTCCCCCCTTTTTTAAAGCCCCCTATTTTTCTTTTCCTCTCCTTTTTTCCCTCTCTCTCCCCCCCCCCCCCCCCCCCCCCCCCCCCTCCCCCAAAACCCCCCCCCCCCCCCCCCCCCCCCCCCCCCCCCCCCCCCCCCCCCCCCTCCCCCGCCCCCCCCCCCCCCCCCCCCACCCCCCCCCCCCCCCCCCCCCCCCCCCCCCTCCCTCTCCTCTCTCTCTCTCTCCCCTCTCTCTTCTCTCTCTCCCCTCTCTCTCTCACTCTTTTCTCTTTTTTTTTTTTTTTTTTTTTTTTTCCACGGGGTTTTGACAAGGTTAAGGATCCCTAGGCTTTTTTTGACACTTTTTTACATTTTTAAATTCCTAATTTTTATTTGGCAAGCAAGAGCGTTACCTACATCCTCATTTAAAAAAGCATTTTTTATTGTTATGGGGACATACAAGGGGGAACGGGAAGAATTGGGGAGCCACTGGGGGGCCACTTTTTCTTTTGACAACTGACGTTATCTCGGTGCATCTTTTTATGCTGTACGAATGGTTCCAAAAACCCCGAGTCATCCTGGGAAATGTAAAATCTCAGATGGAGTGATTTTCGGAAAAGGGGGAAAGCCAAAATGAAGTTCCCGCTTTTTTTGCCCGTCTTGGGGGCAAAAAAGCTTGTTTAAACCTGTCCTCAAAAAGTGGACCAAGTGTGGTATTTTGAAAATTTGGGGGGCCTTAAACATAACAGAAAGGGCCAAACCCCCACCCTCCAAATTGGGCTCTGCTGAAATGACAGATCTTCCAGGAGGGTTTCCCCGGGCGAGAGAGGGGGAAAACGTTTTGCTCTGTTCTCTACTCTGTAAAGGGCGGGTCGCAGATGAGGGGGGGGCAGCAAACCAAAAAATTTGGAGCATACTCAAGGTGTGAGCGTATTTTGTGCCTCGTACGGGTCTTGAAAACCCCTACGTAAACCAGTTTGCGAGATGGGCGAAGTGCTTAAGCTTCCGGCTGCCTTTTTTTTGCAAGATTTACAACAGGGGGTTTTTTCATTTTTAGTTTGGAGTAAAATTTTCCCCCAAAGGAGATAAAACTTTTTCCTCCGGGTTTGCCAACATCCCCCCATTCACCCTTTACTATTTCCCCCACATTACCATAAAGGTGCCTAAGACGATCATCATTTGCTTTTTTCCCCCTCAGGTGAAAAAGGGTTACTTGCCATCTTTTTCCCCAAGCGATATACCTCACCCTGGTGTTTGGATGTACAAGAGCAGCTGGCATTTTTTTCTTTTGGGGATAAGTAAAATGCAGTGTACAGGCCCGTCTGCAAAGGCATGTTTTTCTGGGTTTAGTGAGAAGGTCGTTGAAGTAAAACATTCCAAAAACAGTGGACCCACACACTTCCTTGGGGAACGCTTTCCCCCCAAAAAGGATGCCTTGCTGTTTTCCTTTTCCCTTTTGAGGACTACACTTAGAGATCACCATGAAGGAAAACCTGAGAAAACATACGTAGACCCAATTCCCAGTGCTTGAAGTTTTTGCTAAGAGGCCCCGTGCCAAAAACCCCCGGGTCAAAAGGGCGCCAGAAATGTCCAGTGCTACCACCCGCTCCCTTTGGATTCATCCAGTGAGGGGTGCCATTAGGGAGAGGTTAAAAAACAATCAGCGGGCAGAGAAACCCTTTTTCCTGAAGCCAAATTAAAGATACAAATAGTGAGTGGTATTCAAAAAAATCTGCCCCATTTGCCTTGAGATTTTTGGGTCTCAAGGATCTTACCAGTAAATTGACGGGGAGTACACGGGGACCTGTAGTTGCTGATTTTTTGCTCTGCTCTTTTTTTTTGTGAACAGGACTACTTTTGGCCTCTTTCCAGGGAGGGGGCCCAAATTTACATTTACTGGGGCAGTGCTGAAAAAATTGGATTTAGGGGTGCTGCTAGCTGGTCTGCACACTTCCCCAACAATTTTGGGGCTCAATTTGGGCCTGGGCCCCCCCACCCTTTTTCCGGGTCAATTTTAATTTAAAAAGAAAGCCACCTCCTCCTCCCTTTAAATTGCCCACCACTGACATTTTGACACAGTTCTTGCAGCAGCCAAGGGTCCCTTGCGGGATCGGGAAATTTGGGCTTTTTGGGGGCAAATTTGTTCACAAAGGGTCCGCCTTCTTTTAAACTACTAGTAGAGGGGGTCCCATCCTGTCGATTTAGGGGGTGGAAAAATTCATCGGGCAGATAACCTTGTCTGTCCTTGCCCCAACCACCATTTTTTGGGACCCCTACCCACCTGATGCTAATTTTCCCTTTTAAGTGTCCCCCCCTTTCCATTTAGCAATGGCCCATTTTTTAAAACATCACCCTATGCCTACGGGCTTGCATGTGCAATTTTCCTGTTATAGGTGGTAGGATTCTCTTATACCTTCCCCCTTTCTTTGGGACTTAACAGTAGCAGCCTCCAAAAACGGGAAAGGGCCCAAAACCCAAAGGGTGAAACCCGTAGGCTTTGGGCCATATTTCCGGGGAGGAATGGGGTTTTTGTTGCAATTAAGGATGTGGCCAGTGAAGGCTTTTACTTGGTTGCAAAATCCCCCGGAGGGAAAAGCATTCCATCGGGGGGCGAGCTCAGAGCAAAAAGGGGTGGTCAAATTTCCCCCTTTCCCTAGCCAGGTTTTTCGTGTGGACCCCCCACCTCGGCTGTTGGGATCTTAAGTGTTGGGAAAAACACCCTTTTGGTCCCGAAAGATCCAACGTAGCCGAGGGGTTTAAAAAGTGACTAGCCCCTGCCAATCACTCACAAATGGGGCCCAAGGGGGGGAGCCAGAGATATGATAGGGGGAAAACAACAAAGGTTTTTCCCTGTCAAAAAACGCAAAAAGGGCATCAAATCCCCCTGTATTAAGGGCTGGTTGAGGCACCAACAATTATAATATGTTCAGTTGGGGATTTTAGCAAAAGGGGTCAAAATTTTTTCCCTTAGGAATTGAAAAGGGGCTGCATGTTGCCACTCTCTCCCCCTCTCTCCCCCCTCTCCCCTCTTTCTCTCTCCTCTTTTCCCCTCCTTCCTCCCCCTCTCCTCTCTACCTCCTCCCCCTTTTCTCTCTCTCTCCCCTCTCACTCTCTCTCTATCTCTCTCTCTTCTCTCTCCTTCTCTCTCTCTCTCCTCTCTCTCTCCTCCTATCTCCCCTCTCTCCTCTCTTCACATCTTTTCTCTCTCCTCTCTCTCTTTTATCTCTTCTCTCCCCTCCTCACTCCCCCTCCCCCTCCTTCTCTTCCCCTCCCCCTTCCTCCCCCTCTCTTTCTCCCCCCTCCCCTTCCCCCCTCCTCTCTCTCTCTCCCCCCCTTTTCCTCCCCCTCTACCCCTCCTTTTCCCCTTTTTCTCTCTCCCCTTTTCCCCTCTCTCTCCCCCCTTCTTTTCCCCTCTCCCCCTCCCCCTCTCCTCTCTCTCTCCTTCCTCCCCCTCTTTTCCTCTTCCTCTCTCTCTCTCTCCCCCTCTCCCCTCTTTTCCCCTCTCTCCCCTCTCTTCTCTCTCTCTCTCGTCCTCCCCTCTCTCCTCTCCATCCCCTCTCCTCTCTCTTCCTTTTCTCTTTTCTCTCTTTTCCTTTTCCCCTCCCTCCCCTCCTCTCTTCTCTCTTTTCCCCTTTTCCCCCTCTCTCTCTCTCTTTACTCTCCTTTCCCCTATCCCCCTCTCTCTCTTTTCCCCCTTTTCCCCTCTCCCCCTCTCTCTCTCTCTCTCCTTCCCTCTCCTCTCCTCTCTCTTCCCTTTTCTTCCCCCTCTAAATTTTTCTCTCTCTCCTCTATTTTCTCCTCTCTCTCCCCTCTCCTTTCTCTCCTCTCTCTCTCTCTCCTCCCCTTTCTCCCTTCCCCTCTTCTCTCCTCTCTTCTATTTTCTCTCCTCTTTTCCCCTCTCCTCTCCCCCTCTCTCTATCTTCTCTCACCCTCTCTCTTTTTCTCTCCCCTCTTCCTCCCTCTCTCTCCTTTTTCTCTCCCCTCTCCCCTCTCTCTCTCTCTCCCCTCTCCTTTTTCCTCTCTCTCTCTCTCTCTCCTCTCTCTCTCTCCTCTTCTCTCTCCCCCTCAATTTTCTCTCTCTCTCTCTCCTTTTTCCCCCCTCTCCTTTTCTCTCTCCTCTTCTCCTCCTTTTCTCTTTTCTCTCCTCTTTTCCCCTCTCTCTCTCTCTTTTTCCTCCCCCCTCTCTCTCTCTCCCCCCTCCTTCCTCTTCTCTCTCCCCTCTCTCCTCTTCCCCCTCCTCTCCCCCCCCCTCCCCCCCTCTCTAAACTATCTCCCCCTCTCTCTCTCTCTCTCCCCTCTCTCTAACTCTCTCTCTCTCTCTCCGCTCCTCCTCCCCTCTCTCCTCCCTCTCTCTCTCTCCTTCTCTCCCTCTCTCCCCTCTCTCCCCTCCCCTATCTCTCTCCCCCTTTTCTCCCCCACCTCTCTCCCCTCTCTATCTCCCTCTCTCTCCAACCTCCCCTCCCCTCCTCCCCCTAAACCCTCTCTCTCTTTTCTTCCCCTTTTTCCCCTCTCTCCCATCTCTCTCCTCCCCCTCTCTCTCCCCCCTCTCTCCCCCCCTTCTCCTCCTCTCTTCTCTCTCTCTTTTCCTCTCCCCTCTACTCCTCTCCTCTCCCCTCTCTCTATCTCCCCTCCTCTCTCTCTCTTCTCCTCTATCCTCCTCTCACTCTCCCTCTCTCTCTCTCTCTATCTCTCTCTCTCTCCTCCTCTCCTATTCTCTCCTCTCTCCCTCTCCAACTCCCTCTCTCTCCTCCTCCTTTTCCCCCCCCTCTTTCCTCTCTCCTTTTCTCTCTCTCTCTCTCTCCCCTTTTCCCCCCTCTCTCCTCCTCTCTCTCTCCTCCTCTCTCTCTCCCCTCTCTCTCTCCATCTCTCTAAACTCTCTCCCCCTTCCCTTCTCTCTCTCTCTCCCCCCTCCTCTCTCTCTCTCCCTTTTCTCTCCTCTCTACTCTCTCTCTCATCTCTCCCCTTTTCTCTCCCCCTCTCTCTCTTCTCTCTCTCCCCTCTCTCATCCTCTCTTTTTCTCTCCCCCTCTCTCTCTCCTCTCATCCCTCTCTCCCCCCTCTCTATCTCCTCTCTTCTCTTTTCTCTCTCCTCTCCTCCACTCTCTCTCTCCCACTCCTCTTCCCCCTCTCTCTCTTCCTCTCCCCCCTTTTCTCTCCTCTTCTCTCTCCTCTCCCCCCTTCTCCCCTCTCTCTTCCCCCTCCTCTCTCTCTCTCTCTTCTCTCTCTCTCTCCCCTCTCCCCTTCCCCCTCTCTCTCTCCTCTCTCCCCCTCTCTCTCCTCTCCCCTCTCTCTCTCTCTTTTCCCCCCACTCTCCTTCCCTTCCTTCTTTCTCTCCTCCTCCCTTTTCCCCCCCCCCCCCTTTCCTCCCTTTTCCTCTAATCACTCTTCCCTTAAAAAACTTGGTGAGAGAAAACTTAGCATGGTATCTCTCCTCCTGGGGGGCACAACCCCCTTTGGCTCACTTTAATACTGGGTAAACACTGGAACTGGTTAGCCCGGAGGACTGGCTGAGCACTGGCTGAGTAAATCTGGCCCCGAGCACTGGCTGAGCCACTGGCCCTAAGGGACTGGCGAGACTGGGGGCCCCACTGTAACTCCCTTCCAATTAAAAAGGGGGCCCGTCCCCTTTTTTTTAAATGAGGTTGTTTTTTGACCCTTTCCATTGATTTTTAATTTAAAAAATTTTTTTAATAATTAAAAAAATAATAATAATAATAATAATAATAATAATAATAAAAAAATAATAAATAATAATAATAAAAATAACAAAAAAAATAAAAAATAATAATAATAATAATAATAATAATAATAATAATAATAATAATAATAATAATAATAATAATAATAATAATAATAATAATAATAATAATATTATTATTATTATTATTATTATTATTATTATTATTATTATTATTATCATTATTATTATAATTTCTATATATCGTGATAAATTCTCTTTTTCTATGTCTCCTCTTTATCACAATTTGCTTCTTTCCAATTATAATTTTTTACACTTAGTAAATTCTAGATTATATTGTCTTTATTTTCTAGCAAAGAAAGGAAGTATTTTATTAATCTTTATTCTTCTTTACTCATTTTTCTCCCTCTCTTCTTTATCACACTTCTTTATTGTCCTTTTCCTTCTTGATTATACTATGTCTGCTTTCTTTTTTCCTCTTTTTATTCCTGAGTTTCTTCTTGGTGTCTGACATATTCTCTTCTTTCTCTTCTTCTTCTTCTTCTTCTTCTTCTTCTTCTTCTTCTTCTTCTTCTTCTTCTTCTTTCTTCTTCTTCTTCTTCTTCTTCTTCTTCTTCTTCTTCTTCTTCTCTTCTTCTCCTCTCTTTCCATCTCTTCCTCTCTCTCCTTTTCCCCTCTTTTTCACTTCTTCCATCCCTCTCCCTCTCTCTTCTTCCTCCTTTCTCTCTTCTTCCCCTCTGTCTCCTCTTCTCCTCTTTCTCCTCCTCGTCTCATTCCTCTCTTCCATCTTTCATCATATCTTATCTCTCTTCCTCCATCTCTCATTATTTTGTCTTAAATGTTCCTCATATCTCTGTCTCTCCAGGATTTCTTTTCCTCACTTCCTCTCTTTGTTTCCTTCTTCACTATGCCACTCTTCCTTTCTTCATCATATCTTCTTCGTCTCTCTCTCTCTCATCTACTCCTTTCCCTTTTAAGTCTTTCGTGCTTTCCCCCTCCTCCCCCCTCCTCCCCCTCCTCCCCCCTCCTCCTCCTCCTTCTCCTCCTCCTCCCCCTCCTCCTCCTCCTCCTCCTCCTCCTCCTCCTCCTCCTCCTCTCTTCCTCCTCCCCCCTCCTCCTCCTCCTCCTCCTCCTCCCCCTCCTCCCCTCCTCCTTCTCCTCCCCCTCCCCCTCCTCCTCCTCCTCCCCCTCCTCCTCCTCCTCCTCCTCCTCCCCTCCTCCTCCTCCCCTCCTCCTCCTCCTCCTCCTCCTCCTCCTCCTCCTCCTCCTCCTCCTCCTCCTCCTCCCCCTCCCCCTCCCCTCCCCCTCCTCCCCCTCCCCCTCCTCCCCCTCCCCCTCCTCCTCCACTCGGCCGACCACAGAAGAGTCAGCCATGAATCTCAGGTCAGTGGACGGCAACGTTTCTCTGGGATGAAGTAGACGCTATAAAAGGAGAAATATTTGTTGGTCCTGATAGCTTTATGACGGATCTTACTTCAGGCTGGACCACCAGTCATATCTGGCCCGGGCCAGCTGGATTTGTGGCCATATCTTGCCTTATCTCAACCTCCCCTCCTTCCCCTCTATCTCCCCTTACCCCCCCTCCTGGTTCCTTTCCCTCTATCCCCTCCCTATGGTTTTTCCCTCTATCCCACACACGTTCCTTTCCTTCTATCTGGCTTCTCAAGTTCCTTCTATCTGGCTTCTCAAGTTCCTTCTATCTGGCTTCTCAAGTTCCATCTATCTGGCTTCTCAAGTTCCTTCTATCTGGCTTCTCAAGTTCCTTATATCTGGCTTCTCAAGTTCCTTCTATCTGGCTTCTCAAGTTCATCTATCTGGCTTTCAAGTTCCTTTTATCTGGCTTTCAAGTTCCATCTATCTGGCTTCTCAAGTTCCTTCTATCTGGCTTCTCAAGTTCCATCTATCTGGCTTCTTAAGTTTCTTCTATCCGGTTTCTCAAGTTTCTTCTATCCGGCTTCTCAAGTTTCTTCTATCCGGCTTCTCAAGTTTCTTCTATCCGGCTTCTCAAGTTCCTTCTATCCGGCTTCTCAAGTTCCTTCTATCCGGCTTCTCAAGTTCCTTCTATCCGGCTTCTCAAGTTTCTTCTATCCGGCTTCTCAAGTTCCTTCTATTCGGCTTTCCCTTCGCTCTTCTATACTTCTTATATTGTTGTTCTGTCTGCTTCTTCTCTCCTTTCTTTCCGTGTGCTTTATTGCCCTCTATTTTATTTCACTTTTGCTTCTACTCAGTTATCTTCCAACATCATTTCTATCTACGGCCTCCTCCTCCTCCTCCTCCTCCTCCTCTCCTCCTCCTCCTCCTCCTCCTCTTCTTCTTCCTCCTCCTCCTCCTCCTCTCCTCTTCTTCCACTTCCTCCTCTTCCACTCTCTCTAAACGACAGTAAATGGAAAATTAGCCTTGGCATTAAAGCTAATTATCCTTGTTATTGTTAGTGTTTCCCAATTCTCTCTCTCTCTCTCTTTTCTCTCTCTCTCCCCTCCTCTCTCCTCTCTCCTCCTCCTCTCCCCTCCTCTCTCTCTCTCTCTCTCCTCTCTCTCCAGTTATTAACATAAATCAAATATATACACTTTATGTTTGAGAATCAAAATAAATATAAATGAAGGCTTTTGTTTTTATCAGCAAAGTACTGACAGCCTGCTGACAGCACTTGAACAGCCTGCTGACAGCACCGGAACAGCCTACTGACAGCACCGGAACAGCCTGCTGACAGCACTTGAACAGCCTGCTGACAGCACTTGAATAGCCTGTTGACAGCACCGGAACAACCTACTGACAGCACCGGAACAGCCTGCTGACAGCACTGGAACAGCCTGCTGACAGCACTGGAACAGCCTGCTAACAGCACTCCGTACACCTGAACTCTCCAATGATTCAAAATCGATACAGAGAAACTGCTTCGAAACCCAAAGATGGAACCCCAGCCAAGTGATACATTAGGGTCATGTGAGAGATCAAACGCTAAGGAGATAAGAAGACAGACATTAGCAGTGTTAAAGAATAATGTATTACGTAGATTAGCACTGGCGTTGTACTCTATTATAGAACCTTAATGATGCTCATTGTTGGTGTGTTTGTGAGATGTGTCTCGCTCAGAACTATGGATGAACAAGATATTTCTGGCTGTCTCTGTGATATGTGTCTCGTCTCAGAACTATGGATGAACAAGATATCTCTGGCTGTCTCTGTGTCTCAGATGTGTCTCGTCTCAGAACTATGGATGAGCAAGATATCTCTGGCTGTCTGTGTGTCTCAGATGTGCTCGTCTCAGATCTATAGATGAACAAAATATCTCTGGCTGTCTCTGTGTTTCAGATGCGTCTCGTCTTAGAGTTATGGACGAAGACATCTCTGGCTCTGTCTGTGTCTGAGACGCGTCTCGTCTCACAGCTTTGGAGAAACAACCACTCTCTGGATTTAAGTTAAAGCTGTGCAGTAAATCTGCTTGTGGTCTTGTGAATCTCGCCTTCCCTTGTTGCACCAATGGCTTGCATGGTTCTTGCTCCTTTGACGTATTTCTTGCAGACTATAACTAGCTATTGCCTCTCTTCGCTCCCAGTGTTGAACAAAGCTTGTACTCATTCTTACCTCATTCTTGGTTGATGCAAAAATAATGGTGGCAGTTCAAAACAGTTCCTGGGTTAATAATGTGTTAGCCTTCAGCTCCTGGGCCTCTTGAGGATGCTGACCCACAGCTCAAGCCATAGACGACTAAGGTTATTGCAGACAGGGATATCTAGAAAACTAGATAACAAGGAAAATATCTGGTTATCTTTAATATACTTGCTTGAATACGTAATCCACTAACTCAAGAGCAGTTATCGATTGTTTGTATACAGTTTACGATAGGGGTGTTTTGTTTGTCAGGAAAAATTAGATAATGATGACTTGGACACCTGTGCAACATCTGGGAATCTTTATACGTCTACAGAATAAAGATACCCAGATGTTGCACATGTGTCCAATTCATCATTTTCTCATTTCTCCTGACAAACAAAACACCCCCATCGTAAACTGTGTGTAGACAATCGGTAGCTCCTCTTGGGCTGATGAGTTGCATCTTCAAACAAGCATATGTAAGACAATTAGATATTTTTCGGCTGTGCGGTTGAGATAGACATCCCCGTCTGAGATGTCACACAGGTGCCTAGTTCAGTCAAAATATCGATGTTACCTACCACTATATATACACAAATGAGATAATGTACCCTTAGCGATAACTAAGACACATGTCCAACAGTTAGGTAGGTATATTTATTCCGAAACATTTCGCCTACACAGTAGGCTTCCTCAGTCGAGTACAGAATGTTAGAAGAAACAGGAGACTGACCAATATCTGATGCGGGTGTTAGGAACTCGGACCCGCTCATAGGAACTTAAGGTGATCTCTGGCTGCCTTATCGATGCTAACTGTAACAAAACTCAAGTATCTTATCCTAGATGTTAAGTGAGCCTTATATACTAACCTTTAAAAATTGTACCCAAATAATGCAAAAGTTCTCGGTCTAGCCGGAGATAGATCCTCTTCAGGCGTCGTTTCTGTACTATTCAATGTGGTTTATTAAGAGCAGAAAATGGGATATTGGGATTTCAACTCCACTTAAAGAAAGAGAGGATCACAGAATAGCTTTCGTCGAGGATCACTATAAAGCGTCCTTCAAGGACCACCACAGAGAAGCTTCCTTCAAGGACCACCACAGAACAGAATTCTGTGACCCAGGCACCCTATGATATACAGAAGTTATTAAAAACTCTCGCATTACATACTCAAATCGCCTAGACAAGTTCCACCAACGTTATCAACCCATCTAACACACTGGAGCATTTAACAACCCTTTGTATACTCCACTTAGCAGCTACAAACAACCAACCTCGGAGGTCCACGTTCCATTAGCGTCCCTACGACCTCGCTCTTTATAGAGATTGTCCAGGGGGAGGCATGGAAGCTCCCTGGCTCACAAACACACAGTAAGTAAATAGCAGTAGCGTCCTGCGTGACGGCTTCTTCCCCCCCACCCTCTTACCTGTCTCTGTATATTGTGAGGGGAAGTCTTATTTAATGACCTTCCTGTTATATGACTCGTTCAGGCTACCAGCAAACATATCCGGCCAGCATGCATATTATCTCCGCCTGCCTCTGTTTGCATTGCCCAAAACTGCGTAGTTCTCATTTTTCCTGCATGTTTCCATATATATATATATATATATATATATATATATATATATATATATATATATATATATATATATATATATATAATATATATATAATATATATATATATATATATATATATATATATATATACGTGCGCTTCTGGTAAGACAGCTATTAAATGAGTGATGGTGAATTTGTTATTGAAAGAACGCGTTATGCTACATTTGCCTCTATCCTAGGCCTAGTGATGCTCAGTCATTGAGTGAGATTAGGCTGAGAAAGTATGTGTACAAGAATTGTTAGATTTGAAAAGGACCTGCCAAGTACGGGCTAATAGGCCTACTTCAGTGCTTTTCCATCCCTACGTTGTGTTCCTAACTCCTGTAAGAGACAGAGGAAGCAAGATTATTAAGAACAACATGAAGAGCTGGAAGACAGTTAGAGCCATGAGATCAGACTGGCAAGAAATGATTTGATGAATGTTCTTGAAACCGCCTCCTCCCACTTCGACTCACCTGACTACAGTATGCAAACCACTTCGGCCATATGCTGTACTTCCTACAAGAGTGATGGACTGAACACATCGATTCCAGGCTGAGGGACTGATTACCTCAAACTCCTCCTCCCCATATCCATTTCTACTTCGTATTGGACTGATGAAGCCACTGTGTGGCGAAACGTTTCCTTAATAAAGTGTCTAGATCTTCAAGAAATAATTTACATAGCAAAGTCATAAAGACGAAAACATATCAATAACGAGAGGAAGTATTACGAAATATTCCGAATTAAAATGAGTTATTATATGGGACAGCGAATTGCAACAGTTTGCGAGACAAATGTATGATTTCTTGTTATGTTTCGATCACTGAGAGTTCATAATTGTTCCATGATTGTGTATAAAGTGATGCAGGAGTTTTCTGTACCTATCCTGTTACGGCAGAGTCATTTTTTCCCAATTGTCTGGTACTCTTATACACTAATACCGCTCCCAAGAGGCATTGCATACGTGTACTCTGACGTTCCAGAGTGCAAATATGTGGTAATTATTAAACTGTTGATCAGGAAACTACACGTTATCAGTCCCTCTGGAGGGTTGAGTCCCTCAGAGGGCTTAAAGGGGGTGAAAGGGGCTAATATCCTCCCTCCTGGGGAAATTTTCTCCACACCTCGCGTCGGTACCAAATGTCTGAATAAAGACACAGTCGAATAACAACAGGAAGGACGTCAGCGGGAATAAACTTAAGTAATGAGTTAGTAACTTGATGACTGAGACACAAGTGCAACATTTAGGTGCTTTTATTATGGAGACGTTTCGCCCCCCATATTTTATCCTTTCAACCAGAGATTACTTTCATCAATACAGAGCGCAGGTGTGGTGGTGAAATGAAACGTTGTCATCACCCATCAATCTTGGAACAAAAAATTTTTGAGAGCAGTCCCTAAACTGAGAGAGTTCGCTCTTCCTCTGTTTTTGATGAAGAAAACACTGTGGGGGGAAACTTTTTCAGCAAAAACATACCAACGGGGTTATTCTAACCATTTTTAAGTAGAAATTAGTAAAGAGAAATGTCTCATCAATTTTTTGCCCCCATAAGACGTTTTTTGGGGGACGAGTTTTCAATTAGCCAGGAAACAAAGGCTACCAAAAACCTGAATAAAAATTATTGTAAACCCGTGGGGGTCAACACGAGGCGGGTGAAGAACGACCCTCCGTCCCCCAAATGCAAGACGATAACCACTTCTCCAAATACTGAAAACTGAATGAAAATATGAAGAGCAAGACCCAAGATCGACACAAACCCCCCAATGGGATCACGAAACCCGGGATGGGGAAAAAAAGCAACAAAACCCCGGATCGGATCACGGAACCCAGGATCGGACACAAACCCAGGATCGGATCACAGAACCCAGAGATTCTTGTGGTTCCAGGACAGGACCACAAAAGAGAATGGGACCAAAAATTTTTGGAAACCAAAATTTAAGTGACTTGGGTAAAGATCAAAAATCCACCCCCCCAAAAGGGAAACCGAAACCGGCCGAGGGGAAACGAAACCAACTTAAAGACTAATTATATTATATTATCATTATTATTATTATTAATTTTTATTATTATTTTTAAATTTATTTTTATTATTATTATTATTATTATTATTTTTTAAATTTTATTATTAATTTATTATTATATTTTAATTACATAAAACGCAAACCCGTGTGGTTTTTATGTCCGACATTTTCCTCCCTGTCAAAAACCTTTCCCACCACCCCACCACACCCCTCACACACACCCTCCCACACACCCTCACTCACCCCCTCATACACACCCCACTACAACACCCTCCCCAAACCACACCCCACCACACCCCTTCACCTCACCCCTTTCACCACACACCTCACCACACCCCTCACCACACACCCTCACACACCCCTCACCACACACCTTCACCTCACCCCTTCACCACACCCTCACCACACACCCTCCCCAACACCCCCCCCACCACCCTCCCCACACCTTCACCCACACCTTCACCACCACCTTTCACCACAAAACCCTCACCACACCCCTCACACCCCCTCCCACACCCCTTCACCCACCCTTCACCACACCCCCTCCCCACACCCCCACCCCAAACCACACACCCTCACCACACACCCCACCACCACCCTCACCACACACCTTCACCTCACACCTTCACACCACCTTCACCAAAACCCCAAACCACACACCCACCACACCCCTCACCACACACCTTCCCCCCCCCTTCCCCACACACCTTTCACCACACCCCTTTAAACCACACACCCTCACCACAACCCCACCACACACCTTCCCAACACCTCACCACCACCCCCCACAACACAACCCTCACCACACCCCTTCACCACACACCCTCACCAACCCCTCTTCCAAAAAACCCTCATCACAACCCCACCACACACCTTCACCACACACCTAAACCCAAAACCCTCACCACACACCCTTCACCACACTCCCTCTTCCCAAATCCTCACCCACACACCCTCACCACACACCCTCACCACACACTCTCACCCACACCATCACCACACTCCTCTTACCAAAACCCTACACACACTTCTCACACACACCCTCACCACTCACCCTACACACCACCCTCACAACCCCTCACTCACACCTCACCACACACCCTCACTACACCCCCCCCCCCACCGCCACTACACACCCTCACTACACCACCCTCACACAACCCTCACCAACACCCTCCACTACACACCCCTTACCACACACCCTCACCATACACCTCCACCACACACCCTCACCCCAACCTCACCACACACCGTCACCACACACCCTACCACACACATCACACACCACCTTCACCAACAGCTCTCACCAACACCCCCCTCACCATCCACTCTCTCACCCACACCCTCGCCTCACACCCTCACCACACACCTCACCACAACCCTCACCACACTCCTTTCAAACCTTCACACACACTCTCTCCTCACACCCCCACCTCTTTACCCTCACCACTCACCCTACCACACACCCTCACCACACACCCTCACTAAAACACCCTCACCACCCACTCCCCACCATCTCACCCTCGCACCACCTCACCACACACCTCATCGCTCACCTTCACCACTCGCATCAGCTCACATCCCTCAGCCACACCTCACCACACACCATCACCACCACACCCTCATTACTCACCCTAACCACTCACCTTCACCACTACCCTCACCACACACCCTCAAAACCACTCACCCTCACTACGCACCCTCACCACACACCTAACCACGATGCCCTCCCCACATACCCACACCACCACACTCTAACCAAACACTCTCATCACACACTCTCACACACACTCTCACCACACACTCTCCCACCACTTCACATCACACTCTCACCACATACTCTCACAACACACTCTCAACACCACTCTCAACCACACACTTCACCACACACCCTCACACACAACCCCTCCCACTTGCCCTCACCACATACCTCTCACCACACACTCTATCCATCATCATCCACACTTCACCACACACATCACCACACCACTCTTCACCACACACTCTCAAAACACAACTCTCCCCCACACACTCTCTCTAACACACTCACCACACACTCTCACCACACTCTCACCACACATTCTCACCACACCTCTCACCACACACTCTCCACCACACACTCTCACACACACACTCTAACCACTACTTCACACACACTCTCACCACACACTTCACCCACACACTCTCACCACACACTCTCACAACCACATCTCACACCCACTCTCACAAACACACTCACCACACACTCTCACACACACTCTCACCACACACTCTCACCACACACTCTCACCACACACTCTCACCACACACTCTCACAACACACCTCATCACAACTCTTTCACCCACACACTCTCACCACACACTCTCACCACACACTCTCAAACACCCTCTCACCACACACTTCACAACAACACTCTCACCCAGTTACACTATCACCACACACTCTCACCACACACTTTACCAACACTTCACCACACCACTCTCACCACACACTCTCATTAAAAACACTCTCACACCACACTACACAACACACTCTCACCACACACTCTCACAACACACTTAAACACCACTCTTCACCAACACTCACACCACCACTCTCACAACAACTCTCACCACACACTCACCAACACACTCTCCCCCACACTCTCAAAACCCAACTCTCACCACACACTCTCACAACACACTCTCACCACACACTCTCACCACACACTCTCACCACACACTCTCACAACACACTCTCACCACACACTCTCACAACACACTCTCACCACACACTCTCACCCCCACCCTCTCACCCACCCCTTACTTTCTTCCACCCTTAAAATAGGTGCTGTAAAATCCCCCTTTACCGTACAACCCCCTCCAAACCCCCAAAACCTCCGACCCCTTGTAAAGATTTAGAAAAAAAGACACGACTTTTCCCCCAAGGGGCGTCGATTCACGGGGCGAAACGTTGTTTACTTTAATTGGCCGTTGGGCTAGTGCGTATCCCTTACCGGGGGCTTACCTGGGGGTTGTGGGGAGGGTTCGGGGGGAGTCGACGCCCCCGGTGGAGACTTAAAAACCCAGGTGTTGGTGCTAGCAGTCCCAAGAAACCCACACAGTTTAAAAACGGGAAATCCCCACTGCTTTGGCCAATTTTTTAAAAATAAAAGAGATGTTGGGTCAGCATAACACCCTGGTCGGTCAGCTTTTGTTACTAGGGGGCCTGAGCTAGGAAAGGTTTTATATCCTGGTGCATTCTGATGCTTGAAAGAGAAAAAATGGGGTTTAGGGTTGCCCCCGGGGCCGGAAGAGGAAGGTTTTTTGGGGGGGGGGATTTCCCCCTTCCTTTCCCCCCCCTAACAAAAAAAGAAAGGGGGGGGAGAGGAGAGAGGGAGGAGAGAAGGGAGGGGGGAGGAGAGAGAGAGAGAGAAAAGAGGGAAGGGGGAAAGGGGGGAAGGGGAGAGAGATGAGAGGAGAGGGAGAGAGAGAGAGAGAAAGGGGAGGAAGAGAGAGGGGAAGGGGGAGGGGGAAGAGGGGGGAGAGGAGGAGAAGAAGGGAAAAGAGGCTTTGGGAATGAGGGGAAAAGCAGGGAAACCCCGTTTTAAAAATTTTTTGGGGGGGCCCGCTTTTTGCTCAGGGGGGCCCCCCCGGGGTAGATTTGGAAAAAATTTTTTTTTTTTCCCCCCCCCCCCCCCCCCCCCCCTTTTTTTTTTTTCCCCCCCCCAAAAACCCCCCTTTTTGGAAAAAAAAGGGGGGTTTTATCCCCCCCCCCTTTTTTTTTTTTTCCCCCCCCCTTTTTTTTCCCCCCAAAAAAAAAAGAGTGAAACAAGGAAAAAAAAAAAGGGTTTAAAAGCGGGGGAATGAAAAAAAAAAAAAGGGGGATAAATTGGGGGGGGGGGTTTTTTTTTAAAGGGAAAAGGGGGGAAAAGTTAGAAGCCCCGGGGGACGGGAAAAATGAAAACCCCCCAATAAGACAAAAACAAAAAAGAGGGGGAAAAGGAGCGGCTTTTCCCCCCGGGAGAAAAAAAAAAAAAAAAAAAAAAAAAAGGGGAAAAAAAGGGGGGGGGAAAAAAAGGGCGGGAAAAAAGGGGGGAAAAAAACGAGCAAAAAAACAAAAAGAGGAGGGAAAACAGGCCCAACCCCGAAAAAAAAGCGAAAAACAGAGAGAGTTAAAAGAGGGCAGGAAAAAACAAAAAGAGCGGGGGCCCAGGGCCCCCCCCGGGGAGAGGCCCAAAGAACGAGCAAGGAGAGAGAAGAAGGAAAAACAGCAGAGGAAAGTGTGAGAGAGAGAGAGAGAGTAGAGAGAGAGAGAGAGCAGAAGAGAAGAGAGATTGGCTTGGGTAATGAGAGAACAGCCAGTGCTTCTGATAATACCTTCCGTTGTCAAATTATGTCGTAAATCCTGTTTACATTCTGTTTGCTGCAGCAGTGGCCCCCTCTGAGAGTTACGATACTTGTCAGCCATACATTGTTTCAGTCTCCCCCTCTCTCTTTTCTCTCTCTCCCTCTCTCTCTCTCCCTCTCTCTCCCTCTCTCTTCTCCTCCCCCTCATATATCACCCTACCTCCCTCTGCTCATCCCTGTTTCCCCTCACCCCTCTAACTCTCTCTCCTCTCGCCTCCCCTTTTATGCATCTTTTCTCTCTCTCTCTCTCTCTCTCTCTCTCTCTCCCTCTCTCTCTCTCTCTCTCTCTCTCTCTCTCTAATTCATAATGTATCACCCTGACTGTGACAACAGTGTAAAATCAGAATCTACTACTGACAGGGGTTTGAACTCTGTCTTTGGGGAGATGTAAAAAAAAAAAAAAGGCTGGCATCATCAATCTCCCCAGGATTCTGGTCATCTCCCTTCTCCCCAGCCTCTTTCCAAGACGCCCCAGGATGCTGGACATACACGTCCTCCCCAGCCTCAGCCCCCAGGATGGATTCGGTGACCATAAATGAACTCCCAACCCCCAGCATTATTTTTACACTGACAATAAACACAAATTTAGTTTATTGTGGCAGCATCCTCGCAGCCTGGCATTTACTGCCCTGCTCCGAGCCTTCCTTAGCAGCACCACCAGGAGGACAGCAGAGGCAGGCTACTTCTGCAGCAACCGTAGCAGTAGCAACAGTAACAGCAGCAGCAGTAGCAGCAGCAGCAGTAATAGCAGCAGCAGTAGCAGCAGCAGCAGCAGTAGCAGCAGCAGCAGCAGCAGCAACAACAACAACAGCAGCAGCAGGAGTAGCAGCAGCATCAGCAGCACCAGCAGCAGCAGCAACAACAACAACAGCAGCAACAGGAGTAGCAGCAGCAGCAGCAGTAGCAGCAGCAGCAGCAGCAGCAACAACAACAACAACAGCAGCAGGAGTAGCAGCAGCAGCAGCACTACCAGCAGCAGCAGCAGCAGCAGCAGCACTACCAGCAGCAGCAGCAGCAGCAGCAGCAGCAGCAGCAGCAGCAGCAGCAGCAGCAGCAGCAGCAGCAGCAGCATAATTGCATTTATTTCTCTGTTCCCGTTGTTTCTTAACAACAGCAACAAAAACAACAACAACAGCACTAGTTAGAAAACCTTTACGACAAACAGTATTTGTTAGTGAGATGATTTTTTGTGTTAGCAAACGAGAGCATATTATAAAACTTTGCTAACTTAACATATAGACGAATTAGAAATGTTAGAGATATATCAGCAGTGTGTTGCTAGAAAACTCTACATGACAGCTACGCAGTGGGAACTACAGCAAGTTGTGCTTCCCTCTCATATTCCATCACACAGGACGGGTTCTGTTATGTTCCATCACATAGGATGGGTTCTGTTATGTTCTATCGCATAGGATGGGTTCTCCTGTTATGTTCCATCACATAAGATGGGTTCTGTTATGTTCTATCGCATAGGATGGGTTCTCCTGTTATGTTCCATCACATAGGATGGGTTCTGTTATGTCCATCGCATAGGATGGTTCTCTGTTATGTTCCATCACATAAGATGGGTTTCTGTTATGTTCCATCGCATAGGATGGGTTCTCCTGTTATGTTCCATCACATAAGATGGGTTCTGTTATGTTCTATCGCATAGGATGGGTTCTCCTGTTATGTTCCATCACATAAGATGGGTTCTGTTATGTTCTATCGCATAGGATGGGTTCTCCTGTTATGTTCCCTTACACAGGATGGGTTCTCCTGTAACGTTCCATTCCATCACACAGGATGGGTCACATACACAGTGTTGAGATGTGTCAACCTGAGATGGTAGAGTTCAGTAGGGCAGTAAAGACATCGTTAAGTATTCCATTAAACTCTCATTAGCCATACCAGCTTCAGAACATCCTTCCTGCACACCTGGCCTTGCTATTACTTTGGAAGGTATGACTGGAATGTATGACTGGAACATTTGACTGGAAGGTATAACTGGAAAGTCTGACTGGAAGGTATAACTGGAAAGTCTGACTGGAAGGTATAACTGGAAAGTCTGACTGGAAGGTATAACTGGAAAGTCTGACTGGAAGGTATAAAATGGAAAGTCTGACTGGAAGGTATAACTGGAAAGTCTGACTGGAAGGTATAACTGGAAAGTCTGACTGGAAGGTATAAATGGAAAGTCTGACTGAAGGTATAACTGGAAAGTCTGACTGGAAGGTATAACTGGAAAGTCTGACTGGAAGGTATAACTGGAAAGCCTGACTGGAAGGTATAACTGGAAAGTCTGACTGGAAGGTATAACTGAAAGTCTGACTGGGAAAGGGATAACTGGAAAGTCTGACTGGAAGGTATAACTGAAAGTATGACTGGAAGGTATAACTGGAAAGTCTGACTGGAAGGTACAACTGGAAAGTCTGACTGGAAGGTATAACTGGAAAGTCTGACTGGAAGGTATAACTGGAAAGTCTGACTGGAAAATATGCCTGAGAGACACACGCACTGCATACACACACACTGAGATATATACATCTTTCAGTGTATATATATACTCGCCCCCCACTCCTCTTCCTCCCCTCCCCCCCCCCCCCCCGTCTCCCCAGCAGAGCCATCAGGCTGTAGCGGGACTTGACCATAACAAGCAAGCATATTTAGATACAGGTACACATAAATACGGTTACAGAAAATATCATACATGGAAACATATGTATAAATTACCCAGGATAACCCCTCCCCCCCAAAAAAAAAAAAAACAGTCGGGCAAAGTAACTTATTACCATTGGAGCCTTTGTGATATTTATATAAGCCTTAATAGTTAGAATAAACCAACACTTCCGTGAGCTAATTAGCCAACTTTATTCTTAATAGTGGACTAATAACTAACAGGTTGATGAATAAGACGTTTCGCCCACCAATGGCTTTATAAATTCAATGTGTGGAAGGCAGAGTGGAAGATGTAGTAATCAGTCCCTCGGCCTTGAGAGACGGGGGTCAATCCCTCAGCCTTGAGAGACGGGGGTCAGTCCCTCGGTCTTGAGAGACGGGGGTCAGCCCCTCGGCCTTGAGAGACGGGGGTTAGTCCCTCGGCCTTGAGAGACGGGGGTCAGCCCCTCGGCCTTGAGAGACGGGGGTTAGTCCCTCGGCCTTGAGAGACGGGGGTCAGTCCCTCGGCCTTGAGAGACGGGGGTCAGTCCCTCGGCCTTGAGAGACGGGGGTCAGTCCCTCGACCTTGAGAGACGGGGGTCAGTCCCTCAGCCTTGAGAGAAGGGGATTCAGTCCCTTAAGCAATGTTAGAAACATTAATTTATCATTGAAAATAACTCGTTCATCAGGGTTAAAAGTCTCGTTAATCAAGGTTGAAAGTCTCGTTAATCACAGTTAAATCACTCGTTAATTAGGGTTAAACATATAACGAAGAGAAACGTTGACCTGCAGTGAAGCCTCAAAGAACACTCGTTTCGCGCAAGCGTTGGCGTCTGCCTTGCAACATTATCCCAGCCAGGACTGGCATGCGTTATCCTGCAGGAGTCCTGCAGGAGTTTATGGCGACAGAGGCGCAGACACTCGATGAAGGAGAGAAATGTTCACAATCACATAAGTTGCAGTCGTCGGCCAATATATAAACCCGGAGGGGCCTTGACAATAAACATGATGATTTGGGTGCATGAGGAGAGAGCGGAGGCATGGGGTTGTAATGTTGAGAGAGAGAGAGAGAGAGAGAGAGAGAGAGAGAGGGAAGGAAGGAGAGAGAGATCTATACAGGTTTAAAACCAGTTGCCACACATCAACAAATGTGAGGCTGGGCTAAGTGCTAGCGCATGATAATTACAGGCATGATGTGCATTGCGAGTTTCAAGTCTCTTGATGCGCGTTACGAATTACTGTAGACAGTGGTGGCGTCATAACACACTCAGCTGAGAGGTGCACTCGTGCCTTCACTCTTGAGCTAAGAAGGCACTCGTAGACACAGAGAAACACAGATCAAACATCACTTGGAGCATAGAAAACCTTCAACATAGACATAGTCTGACTGTGTGTGAAACTCTTTCAAGTACCGATAAACTCGGTAAAGCTCTAACCACAGAGAGTGAAACGTTGTCTCAACGAAAGCTCATTTCAGAAAGATAATCTCACTATCTCAGACTCCATGCCACTTAAATCCAACCCACTCCAGTAAAGTAAGTCTGTGACTTGTTAGAGACCATCGGAACACACGGAAGCCCTCTACATCACAGCTGTAATACCAAGTTTAATAGATAATAACAGAACCGACACTTCCTCAGCACGTAACAGAGCCGATTACGTCTTACTAAATTCAACACAGCGCTCGTGATGGGCTACTTTTTTAATATATATATTAATTATTTCTTCCCTAACAGCCTTTCCGCCATGACCAGGGGGAAGTGGTAAGAATATATGTTCTCGGAGAACATTGCCAGTGTTCACAATGAACATTTTCGCCAGTGGTTGAAAATGGTGGTTATGTTTTGCGACTTTCCACCTCCACCTCCTCCTCCTCCGGGGACTGCGGAACACATTCGTAAACGGAATGGATTGCGATGGAAAGCGGCGTTCCTACGTAAGTTACGATTCCGCATCATCGGAAACGAGAGGTTGGGGTCAGGCTGGAGGCCGCGAGGGCGGCGCCGGGAGCGATTTTATTAACATCATTACCGACAATGAAGGAGTAACAGGAGGCGCTATCCTGGAGTAGCCCATCACACACACACACACACACCACACACACACACACACACACACACACACACACACACACACACACACACCTAAACAAACAGATGCAATGTTTTTATCTTTTCGCAGCGCTTCCAGCGTCTTGCAAGTTCCTTGCTTCTTTCTGCGATGTTAACTAGCTTATGGTGGTAGGTTTGACTGACTTAGACGCAGTGAACGGCTATTGTTAGCGCCTGCCCAGAATTAACGAATCGCTGTTGTAGTATCTGGGAGGAATAAAAGTCACAGTTCCGTGGATGGAACAGTTCACAACTGAAACACAAAAACAGTCATAATGGAACTATTCACAACTAACAAGAATGTTAAAAGTAACAGTACCTCGGCTGGAACAATTTGTAAGTAACCCAGGAGTCGTTCCACTTCCTGTGTGGAACGACGTAGCTCAGGGGTAGGTCACTGGGGAACCATGGGGAGAAGCGCAAAACCCACAAGAGCCATACAACGTCTTGGACAACAGGTGAAAGAAACCAGTACCTACGAGGGAGGAGGAAGGGGGGGGGGTAAAAAAAAGAGAGAGGGAGTGTGCTTAGCTCCGATTCCACGGATCAGAAGCCCTTCATTAGCATCATGGGTGTGGTGTCAGGATAATCAGTCATCAGATTACCGCTACGGACATTCTCTCATGGTACATAATTATCACTCTCACGGTACATAATTATCACTCTCACGGTACATAATTAGCAACACTTGCGTCTTGTGTAAATCTTAAGTGCTAAAAGATTTTTATTTTATATATGGATTATGTTGCCTCTATTTCGGTTCTATAATAATGAATATATATATATATATATATATATATATAATATATATATATATATATATATATATATATATATATATATATATATATATATATATATATATATATATATATATATATATGTCGTGCCGAATAGGCAGAACTTGCGAATTTGGCTTAAATAGCAACGTTCATCTTGCCATATAAGACAAGTTAAAATTTGTGTATGCAATAATTTCGCCAAAATCATTCTGAACCTAACGAAAAAAAATATATTTCACTGTGTTTGTTTAGTATTAAATTGTTTTAAACAAATCTAAAATATATTTAGTTAGGTCAGGATAAAATAAATTGTTCTTGTCATAATAAGGTTAGGTAAGTTTTCTAAGATTCTTTTGGTGCAAAATTAAAAATTTTTATATTAACATTATTGAAAAAATATATCTTTAAACCTATAAGAGAACATTTTAGAAAGGACTTAATTTTAGATGAGTTCTTTCTAAATGACCAGTTTTACATATTCGGCACGACATATATATATTTAATATATATATATATATATATATATATATATATATATATATTATATATATATATATATATATATATATATACTATATATAATATATATATATATATATATATATATATATATATATATATATATATATATATAATATATATATATATATTATTTTTTTATTATCACACTGGCCGATTCCCACCAAGGCAGGGTGGCCCGAAATTGAAAAACTTTCACCATCATTCACTCCATCACTGTCTTGCCAGAAGGGTGCTTTACACTACAGTTTTTAAACTGCAACATTAACACCCCTCCTTCAGAGTGCAGGCACTGTACTTCCCATCTCCAGGACTCAAGTCCGGCCTGCCGGTTTCCCTGAACCCCTTCATAAATGTTACTTTGCTCACACTCCAACAGCACGTCAAGTATTAAAAACCATTTGTCTCCATTCACTCCTATCAAACACGCTCATGCATGCCTGCTGGAAGTCCAAGCCCCTCGCACACAAAACCTCCTTTACCCCCTCTCTCCAACCTTTCCTAGGCCGACTCCTACCCCGCCTTCCTTCCACTACAGACTGATACACTCTTGAAGTCATTCTGTTTCGCTCCATTCTCTCTACATGTCCGAACCACCTCAACAACCCTTCCTCAGCCCTCTGGACAACAGTTTTGGTAATCCCGCACCTCCTCCTAACTTCCAAACTACGAATTCTCTGCATTATATTCACACCACACATTGCCCTCAGACATGACATCTCCACTGCCTCCAGCCTTCTCCTCGCTGCAACATTCATCACCCATGCTTTACACCCATATAAGAGCGTTGGTAAAACTATACTCTCATACATTCCCCTCTTTGCCTCCAAGGACAAAGTTCTTTGTCTCCACAGACTCCTAAGTGCACCACTCACTCTTTTCCCCTCATCAATTCTATGATTCACCTCATCTTTCATAGACCCATCCGCTGA
>NC_069466.1:22153606-22168606 GCF_026875155.1 Cherax quadricarinatus
TCTGGATGCTCATATCGTACCACTAACAACAGTTAAGACACGTTACAAAACAAGCTTTTATTAGGACAAGGTATCGCTCTAAGTAGAGCTTTTGTCAAGTTATGAATACGAGAGGCCCCAGAAACCCCAACAGCCTGGGTTTGATGCAATGTCTGAACGATATCATAAATTCCGCTTACTGCAGGTGATTTACACGAGCAGGCACCAGCAGGCGATTTGATGACGTGAGAAAGAAAATTAAGGTTAATGAGGGTGTGTTCACGCTAGCTAAACTTAGGTGAGGATAAACGTAGCAAGCCCGACGTTGACACAGAATTTTGAGGCAGGATAGTTAATGCATGAGCGAAAACATAATTATCAACATATAATGTGTAAGGGTTTTAGCGAGTTTCAGGGAGTCTGAAGTTATTGTTATATTAGTCTAGATTTGAAAACCGTAATAGTGTATCATTGCGAAAATAAGAACAATAAAGCCCATGGCTGGGGTCGGCTTTACTGATTTTATTTTTCTACAAAAGAAATCATTCTTTTTCGAGTAGTAAATATGAGTCAATTGTCAACAAAGATTTAGACCCAGATTTTGTTTTTTGCTGTTACGGTCTAATTTGGCTTTTATTTTCCTTGCAGTAGCTTTTCTTTATTCATTAAAGGAGGCTGCCTTGACGCTAGTGTACAATTGTTGATCCAAGAGGCTGGAGTTATTTTCTGCTTAATTTCAAGCCTGGTTTTATCCCATTCCCCAGGTATTGTGTGACACATTTTGACTTAGCGCTCCCCGTTCAATATTACTACTACTATTACTACTACTACAACCACCACTACCACTACTACAACAACTACTACTCCTACTACTGCTGTTGCTGCTGCTACTACTACAACTATTACTACTACTACAACAACTATCATTACTACTTCTACTACCCAATAATAATAATACACAGATATAATTGTCTACGAGTATATCTCCCCGTTCCGTCTCGTAGGTACACTACTGGAGTTTGATTCGCATTATACGACTCAAGTCGTGATGTTGCCTTGTGTCTGTTCCATTCTTGTGCTAATGCTGAGTGCTACACGTTGTTCCGTGGTTCTGGCCGGGGACCAGACGCCTCACCCACCACCGCAGCGATACCAAGCCACTTTAGTTATTCTGAAATTTCAACTATTTCACTCGTGACCCGGAAATTCGTGTTTTCGAAAGTTGAAATCATTCGTTTCCTCCTTGAAAATTAATACGTGTAATAAGTTTTGTGATTGAGAGACAAATGTAAGTGTATGTGTGTGAGGTTACAGAAGGTTGCTAATCATCATTTAGCAACGAGACGAGTGAGGCAGTAGAGTCGAGCGAGGCTGAGATGTGGGCGCCGCGAAGAGGCTGGAGTCTTGCTGGCGTTTACTACCGATAAGTTAGCCTTGCTGGGCCGTCACACTGAAGCCACACCAACGTTGAAATGGCTCACCAGATTTATCGATGCTTGGACCTTTTATACATCAGACTTAGCAGGGCGTTCATAAAAATTTGGTCTTGCCTTTTGGTGGTGCCTTCGGTCGGGTCTGGGGAGTGGAGTGCATGATTTAGAGCGTCATGCCTTTGGTTTTACGGACTGGAGTTTTGTTGCGGGTTTAAGAGTGTAACGTTGAAATGGACTTTGTTATTACACTCCCTTGGATTTATGTCTCAACATGAAGATGACATTTATACCTGGGGGATAAAGGGAGACAGGACTCAAAGCTGGGAGAACTTAAAGATATGATATTACTGCATACAACCTTTAACTCCCTCCACTGCAGTATCTCCCTAGCATTTTCTAGTTGTATCCCTGGTGTTCGTTTACTTTGCCGTCAACACGAGGACATTTATACAGTAGAAATGAAGGATTACCGTATCTTACGGCGAACAAGACGCCCCGGTGTCGAGGACGCCCCATTCCCCAATTCTAATTGGCTAAATTTTGGGGAAAAAAATAGATAAACGATACTTTGGCCTCCAAGGTGCTGGATAAATTTTCGAGACTTATTTTTGGGGAAAAAATAGCGTCTTCAGCGTCGTAAAATAAGATAATTGATAACTATTCACAACTCGCTAATCTACATTCATTTCAGATGAGGATGCTGTTTACGCTAAAAAGAAGGGAAAGCAGGATTATCACCTGGGTAATTAGGAGTAATTATGAGTCTAATTACCAGTTAACCAACAGATGGGGGAGTAACACATATATCGTACACTCTGTAGCAGAGTCTACATAATTGTTGACTTCTATAAACACTTTGTTACCGTCACACACTAAAAACAACCTCGTGGACATGACTGATGGATAGTTGATCCGATCTTTCATTCATAAACCCCGTGTGGTGTCGGAAACTATTCCAACGATCTTTCATCTATGAACCCCGTGTGGTGTTGGAAACTTTTCCAGCGATCTTTCATTTATGAACCCCGTGTGGTGTTGGAAACTCTATTCCAGCGATTTCCCATCCATGAACCCCGTGTGGTGTCGGAAACTCTATTCCAGCGATTTCCCATCCATGAACCCCGTGTGGTGTCGGAAACTCTATTCCAGCGATCTTCATTCTGATACCCAAATTTAGAAGACAGAAATAGTTTGTTTATATTCAAACGCTCTACAACCATCGAAATTCGAGAATTCATTGATGATCTCCCACAATATAATGGGTAAATAATTAATATTTATGCTACTTTGAGTTTGATTTCAAGCTACTTGGGTCACGAAACAAATAAAAATTACCTCTATCTCAGTAGCACGTATTCCCAATGATACCAAGAATCAGCCAAATCGTATCGTTGATGACATACATCATCTTATTCCTTGTTGATAAATAAGACACATTAGTAATATCTGGATCATCTGAAGATATCCAAGTGCTGAGTCTGTATCATCTTATGGTCGTCACATCCTTGCACGTCCATCATTATCCTTCCAGACGAACACAATGTCACAATACCGTGACTGGAATATATGTATATATACACACATAACCCGCACATGGAAGAGAGGAGCTTATAACGACGTTTGAGTTCGACTTGGACCATTTACAAGTCACACTGATACACGAAGGTGAGGGAGCCGGTATTCATTGTACGTCTGAGAGAGTATCTGTTACTTGTTAACCCACTGTCTTGATGTTAACTCACTGTCTTGATGTTAACCCACTGTCTTGATGTTAACTCACTGTCTTGATGTTAACCCACTGTCTTGATGTTAACTCACTGTCTTGATGTTAACCCACTGTCTTGATGTTAACTCACTGTCTTGATGTTAACCCACTGTCTTGATGTTAACTCACTGTCTTGCTGTTAACCCACTGTCTTGATGTTAACCCACTGTCTTGATGTTAACATACTGTCTTGATGTTAACCCACTGTCTTGATGTTAACTCACTGTCTTGATGTTAACCCACTGTCTTGATGTTAACTCACTGTCTTGATGTTAACCCACTGTCTTGATGTTAACATACTGTCTTGATGTTAACTCACTGTCTTGATGTTAACCCACTGTCTTGATGTTAACTCACTGTCTTGATGTTAACCCACTGTCTTGATGTTAACTCACTGTCTTGATGTTAACCCACTGTCTTGATGTTAACTCACTGTCTTGATGTTAACCCACTGTCTTGATGTTAACTCATTGTCTTGATGTTAACCCACTGTCTTGATGTTAACTCACTGTCTTGCTGTTAACCCACTGTCTTGATGTTAACCCACTGTCTTGATGTTAACATACTGTCTTGATGTTAACCCACTGTCTTGATGTTAACTCACTGTCTTGATGTTAACCCACTGTCTTGATGTTAACTCACTGTCTTGATGTTAACCCACTGTCTTGATGTTAACTCACTGTCTTGATGTTAACCCACTGTCTTGATGTTAACTCACTGTCTTGATGTTAACCCACTGTCTTGATGTTAACTCACTGTCTTGATGTTAACTCACTGTCTTGATGTTAACTCACTGTCTTGCTGTTAACCCACTGTCTTGATGTTAACCCACTGTCTTGATGTTAACATACTGTCTTGATGTTAACCCACTGTCTTGATGTTAACTCACTGTCTTGATGTTAACCCACTGCCTTGATGTTAACTCACTGTCTTGATGTTAACCCACTGTCTTTGATGTTAATCTCACTGTCTTGATGTTAACCACTGTCTTGATGTTAACTCACTGTCTTGATGTTAACCCACTGTCTTGATGTTAACTCACTGTCTTGCTGTTAACCCACTGTCTTGATGTTAACCCACTGTCTTGATGTTAACATACTGTCTTCATGTTAACCCACTGTCTTGATGTTAACTCACTGTCTTGATGTTAACCCACTGTCTTGATGTTAACATACTGTCTTGATGTTAACCCACTGTCTTGATGTTAACTCACTGTCTTGATGTTAACCCACTGTCTTGATGTTAACTCACTGTCTTGATGTTAACTCACTGTCTTGATGTTAACTCACTGTCTTGATGTTAACCCATTGTCTTGATGTTAACATACTGTCTTGATGTTAACCCACTGTCTTGATGTTAACTCACTGTCTTGATGTTAACCCACTGTCTTGATGTTAACCCACTGTCTTGATGTTAACCCACTGTCTTGATGTTAACCCACTGTCTTGATGTTAACCCATTGTCTTGATGTTAACCCATTGTCTTGATGTTAACATACTGTCTTGCTGTTAACCCACTGTCTTGCTGTTAACCCACTGTCTTGCTGTTAACCCATAGTGAGTTAACATCAAGACAGTGGGTTAACATCAAGACAGTGGGTTAACATCAAGACAGTGGGTTAACATCAAGACAGTGGGTTAACATCAAGACAGTGGGTTAACATCAAGACAGTGGCTTAACATCAAGACAGTGAGTTAACCCACTGTCTTGTTGTTAACCCACTGTCTTAGGTTATTATTCTGTGATGGTTCTTCGCTTTTTAAACGGGGATCAGACCCAAGCTGAAGTAAGCCAGCGGATACTTAGCCACTAAACGGGTCATTATCCTACCAAGACGAGGGCCTGGAGACACTTGTCGTGTTTCCTGACGAACAAAAGCCCATCGTCAGCATCTCGAGTCTAAATGAAAGAAAACGAGAGTCATGAGTCAGGAGAAGAGTCGTGGGGGGTCACTAAGGTATACTGATTGAACGGCTATTGTATGGTAAACTTTTTTTTTTTTTTACGGTCAACATCTTGAGTTTCAATCGTTCGTCTGGTGACCCGATGCCAAGAGGACTATCCCCGCATGTTGGGTAGTTAAGTCAGTGGTTCATAACCTAACCAAACCTAACCTAGCCAAAGCTAACCTAGCCAAAGCTAACCTAATAACCTAACCTAACCGGCGTGGCTCTGGTGGCCTGGTGGTTAACGCTCTTGCTTCACACGGTGAGGGCCTGGGTTCGATTCCCAGCCAGAGTAGAAACATTGGACGTGTTTCTTTCCACCTGTTGTCTATGTTCCCCATCAGTAAAATGGGTACCTGGGTGTTAGTCGACTGGTGTGGGTCGCATCCTGGGACACTGACCTAAGGAGGCCTGGTCACAGACCGGGCCGCGGGGGCGTTGACCCCCGGAACTCTCTCCAGATAAACATAACCGAATCAAACCAAACCAGGCAGGAGAGGAAAAGAGTTTAACACAATGTAAGGGATTCTAACTTGGGAAATTGAAAAATACTAATGAATCGTAGCCAAGATTTGAGAATCACAATGTTAATTTATTGATTATATATTATATATAATATAAAATATATTATAAATATATATTATATAATATATATGTAATATAACATTTATAGTTTGTCTGTGTTGAGATATGTAGATTCACACAAATTCAAAACCTAATTGAAAAACCACGTGAAAAAATCTATTTACATTAATAAAATACAAATTTCGCAACTGACAATAACAATAATATATATAAATCTTTTATTTCAACAACGAAAATGATACCAGGGGAGGACAACATACATAAAAAAAGGAGAAACAAAATACACACCGATCATATATCATTATATTTTTCCCTCTGTGTGTGTGGCCAGGATTAGTCAACTTTTCCCCCCTGGGCCATGTAACTCAGGGCCATGTAACTCAGGGCCATGTAACTCAGGGCCATGTAACTCAGGGCCATGTAACTCAGGGCCATGTAACTCAGGGCCATGTAACTCAGGTGAGAAAAATTCCATCCTTCAGCTTGTCGCGTAGTGAGGTACTGTAACTCTGTATCCCTACTGTGGTATGTGACTGCGTCTCCCATAGCACATGAGCGTCTGTCCCGTTGTATATGTGTGTCTCCCACAGTATATGAGTGTGTCTCCTATAGTATGTAGTCTAGCAGCACACTGCTGGTGTTACCATTATGCAACTCTCGTATAGAATAGTGCAGCAACACACTGCTGGTGTTCCCACAATGTAACTCTGATACAGAATGGCGTAGCACCAACACACTGCTGGTGTTCCCGCAATGTAACTCTGATACAGAATGGCGTAGCACCAACACACTGCTGGTGTTCCCGCAATGTAACTCTGATACAGAATGGCGTAGCACCAACACACTGCTGGTGTTCCCACAATGTAACTCTGATACAGAATGGCGTAGCACCAACACACTGCTGGTGTTCCCGCAATGTAACTCTGATACAGAATGGCGTAGCACCAACACACTGCTGGTGTTCCCACAATGTAACTCTGATACAGAATGGCGTAGCACCAACACACTGCTGGTGTTCCCACAATGTAACTCTGATACAGAATGGCGTAGCACCAACACACTGCTGGTGTTCCCACAATGTAACTCTGATACAGAATGGCGTAAGCACCAAACACTGCTGGTGTTCCCACAATGTACAATCGATACAGAATGGCGTAGCACCAAACACACTGCTGGTGTTCCCACAATGTAACTCTCGATACAGAATGGCGTAGCACCAACACACTGCTGGTTTCCCACAAGTGAACTCTTGATACAGAATGGCGTAGCACCAACACATGCTGGTGTTCCGCAATGTAACATCTGATACAGAATGGCGTAGCACCAACACACTGCTGGTGTTCCTGCAATGTAACTTTGATACACAATGGCGGTAGACAACACACTGCTGGTGTTCCCACAATGTAACTCTGAACAGAATGCGTAGCACCAACAAATGCTGGTGTTCCCGCAATGTAACTTTGATACACAATGGCGTAGACCAACACACTGCTGGTGTCCCACAATGTAACCTGATACAGAATGGCGTAGCACTAACACACTGCTGGTGTTCCCGCAATGTAACTTTAGATACACAATGGCGTAGCACCAACACACTGCTGGTGTTCCCGCAATGTAACTTTGATACACAATGGCGTAGCACCAACACCTGCTGGGTTCCCGAATGTAACTTTGATACACAATGGCGTAGCACCAACACACTGCTGGTGTTTCCCGCAATGTAACTTGATACACAATGGCGTAGCACCAAGACACTGCTGGTGTTCCCGCAATGTAACTTTGATACACAATGGCGTAGCACCAACACACTGCTGGTGTTCCCGCAATGTAACTTGATACACAATGGCGTAGCACCAACACACTGCTGGTGTTCCCGCAATGTAACTTTGATACACAATGGCGTAGCACCAAGACACTGCTGGTGTTCCCGCAATGTAACTTTGATACACAATGGCGTAGCACCAACACACTGCTGGTGTTCCCGCAATGTAACTTTGATACACAATGGCGTAGCACCAACACACTGCTGGTGTTCCTGCAATGTAACTTTGATACACAATGGCGTAGCACCAACACACTGCTGGTGTTCCCGCAATGTAACTTTGATACACAATGGCGTAGCACCAACACACTGCTGGTGTTCCCACAATGTAACTCTCACAATGTTAATGTATCAGTCTTATTTACAATAGAAAATTAACTTCTGCTGTAGACTTAATTCCACAGATCTCACCACCTACGCCACTTTTGAACTCTGAACTTTGGGTACTGGTAGACCTTTACAGGATCCTGACCTGTCAGTCCAGCCTGCGAAGACACCTGCAGGACATCTCCATGCACTTTTTTTTTTTGAGAAAGACATGTCGAAAAAAACACAACTTGAAAACAAGTGCTTGATTGCCAGCGCCATGACAGCCGTAGTTTAGACAGGAAACGTGAAACGCTAAACGTAAAAAAGGCATTACCTTGACTAGCCTTGCGTAGTGCACGCTCTACGCCAGGGGTACGTAACCTATTTGCTATTACACATACCCAAAAGACTGCCCAATATGTCCTCATACCCCCCTTCACCAGACTGACGAAACCATCATCACCAGTCCTATTAGGTACCAGTATGACATCAAAAGATGTCAGTAGTTTGGTATGACTTTACATAATTTATTCTAATCTAACAACAACTATTTCTTTTAAATGGATAAGAGATTGAGTCCCATGCCCCCATTATTTGGTTCCCATATCCCATGGGGGTATGGATGCCCCCTGGAGTCTATGGTGATAGATTTTGATTCTATCTGGGTTAATAACCCCTGGGCTAAATATCCCATAAGATAATTTCCTCTCGTGTTGCAGTAGGGAGAGTAGATGAGGTGAAACAAGAGGGTGCCATAGGCAGAAGGGTGCCACGGGCAGAAGGGTGCCACATGAAGAAGGCTGCCACAGGCAGAAGGGTGGCACGGGCAGGAGGGTGCCACGGACACAGGGGTGCCACGGACAGGAGGGTGTCACGGACAGGAGGGTGCCACGGGCAGGAGGGTGCCACGGGCACAGGGGTGCCACGGGCAAGAGGGTACCATAGGCAGAAGGGTGCCATGGGCAGAAGGGTGCCATAGGCAGAAGGGTGCCATGGGCACAGAGGTGCCACGGGGACAGAGGTGCCACGGGCACAGAGGTGCCACGGGGTCAGTGCCACAGGAGGAGGGGGGCGGGCAGGCACCTTCCCGCTGGCCGTAACACTCCACAAAATATACTTTTGTCCTCCGGTTAATTCCCCTAATTAAATTCTGCCTGCGGGAATTTTTTTTCACCCCCGGTTCTAGTTCAATAAATAAAGGATCGTAAATTATTTTCAGATCCCGTGTAATTCACGTACGTTACGTGATTCATTTCAGAGCGTTCGAAATGCCTTTTGTATCTGCGGGGGAAGAGAGTTTTATTGCTAAGCCCAGCACATTATTTGTAAGCAGAGTGTACCTAAAAAAAATACATTACATACCTTATGTTGAAGCCGTGTAAGTTTCTTCATCGTTCGAGAGAAAGTCGCTTCTGTCGTCGTGTCAGCGGTGTGTCAGTAGGTTCCCTGATGCTGGCGAGGGAACTGGATCTGTACTCAAGTTCCTTGAATTAAGAATAAATCTCCCCCCCCCCACAAGCGCTTTATAATCCCTACGGGTTTAGCACTCCCCTATAATAATAATAATAATAATAATAATAATAATAATAATAATAATAATAATAATAATAATCACGTCTTCCACTGTCCCCAGCAGACATACCAAAACTGAGGGTAGACGGTAGTGGCCGGTTTACTAGGTATCTCAAATCCATTTGTTAGATGGTAGTAATGTTGGTAGAATTACTCACAATATGTTAGTTAAGAGGCCACAAGTGCAACTAATGTGACATTTTATTGTGGCAACGTTTCGCTCACCAGGAGCTTTGTCAATCCGTTACGCCTTGACAAAGCTCCTAGAAATCGAAACGTTGCCACAATAAAATGTCACATTAGTTGCCCTTGTGGCCTTTTACCTAACATATCCATCTTGCGGAGGGTAGGGCAAGAGCATATGGAACACAGAAAAGGCCTAAAAACTAGGCCTTTTCTTAAAAGTACATCTGAATTTACATCTACAGTTTATCGTATTTGTTGCAAGCAAATTTAACATAGCTGCATAATACGTCTGATATCTTATTTGCATTAATAAGATACCTTAACGCATCACGTAAGTTATTATACCGTCTAACTCTCCCGTTTTTATTGTTCTTCCTGTGTTGTTAACGAGGAGTGACAGCTGTCAGCCACTAAAGAGCTTCCGGTTATACCTTTCAATACATTATAATAGTAAGATAAGTGGAGAGAAGAGAGCAGGGAGGATTCACACAAGAGGACAGCAACACAGTGTTCCATTCGGTATCCATCAGAACTTGGCTCGTGTAATAATACTTATTACCAGGAACCTCTAAGCGCGGGGTTCAACACACTTTATACATTTTAAACTTTTTTAAGGGACAGAGACTGACAATCGGGGCGACAGCCAGACGGATGATATAACCGCATCTTTCTTCAATTGTAGGGTATTAGGATCACTTATACAACAAAGGCTGGATGTGGCTGGCTCTCACATACTCCTCCTTCGCCTCCACTACCACTGCTACTACCACCTTCGCCACCACCACTACCACCATCACCACTACCTTCAGCCTCACCCCCGGGGAGGTGAACTCTCAGATGTACTTTGAACCTCACTTCTTCTCCGTTGGTAAAAAAAGAAATCTGTATACAACAAAACTCGTTTATTTTAGTTAATCCTTCAATTATTTTTTACTGAAAATAAACAAAAGCTTTAATATCATCACATCAAAAGTAAACAATTTCACAATATTTTTTAAGTTGACAGCATCAACCAAGGATTTTTTTAAATAATAAAAAAAATCATCGTCTTGCGGGTGATTATCACTGGTTCAGCATCCACGAATTTTTTTCACCGTCTTGTAAGTGGCACGAAGACACTTATACATCATTACTTCTTATGTTGTGAATTATTCGTGGAAGACCGATGACTCGAGGGAAGAAAACTCGGTCACAAGACGAAAAAAATTCCTCAGAACGTGTCATTGTGTAGGAATGAAACCAAAGTTGGGGGATATATTTGTATCCCCTCCCGTTTCTTCTGGCGTAGCTCTCCCTGAACCCTGACTTGTACCTTGAAAGGACGGCGCATTCTGAAAAGCGTAAGTGCGTATACTCCTTATGTGTTTCACTCAGCAACACTGTACAAACTTTAACTCAGCAACACTGTACAAACTTTAACTCAGCAACACTGTACAAACCTTAACTCAGCAACACTGTACAAACTTTAACTCAGCAACACTGTACAAACCTTAACTTGGCAACACTGTACAAACCTTAACTCAGCAACACTGTACAAACTTCAACTCAGCAACACTGTACAAACTTTAACTCAGCAACACTGTACAAACCTTAACTCAGCAACACTGTACAAACCTTAACTCAGCAACACTGTACAAACCTTAACTTGGCAACACTGTACAAACCTCAACTCAGCAACACTGTACAAACTTTAACTCAGCAACACTGTACAAACCTTAACTCAGCAACACTGTACAAACCTCAACTCAGCAACACTGTACAAACTTTAACTCAGCAACACTGTACAAACCTTAACTTGGCAACACTGTACAAACCTTAACTCAGCAACACTGTACAAACCTTAACTTGGCAACACTGTACAAACCTTAACTCAGCAACACTGTACAAACCTTAACTTGGCAACACTGTACAAACCTTAACTCAGCAACACTGTACAAACCTCAACTCAGCAACACTGTACAAACTTTAACTCAGCAACACTGTACAAACCTTAACTCAGCAACACTGTACAAACCTTAACTCAGCAACACTGTACAAACTTTAACTCAGCAACACTGTACAAACCTTAACTCAGCAACACTGTACAAACCTTAACTCAGCAACACTGTACAAACCTTAACTCAGCAACACTGTACAAACTTTAACTCAGCAACACTGTACAAACTTTAACTCAGCAACACTGTACAAACCTTAACTCAGCAACACTGTACAAACTTTAACTCAGCAACACTGTACAAACCTTAACTCAGCAACACTGTACAAACCTTAACTCAGCAACACTGTACAAACCTTAACTCAGCAACACTGTACAAACCTTAACTCAGCAACACTGTACAAACTTTAACTCAGCAACACTGTACAAACCTTAACTCAGCAACACTGTACAAACCTTAACTTGGCAACACTGTACAAACCTTAACTCAGCAACACTGTACAAACCTCAACTCAGCAACACTGTACAAACTTTAACTCAGCAACACTGTACAAACCTTAACTCAGCAACACTGTACAAACCTTAACTCAGCAACACTGTACAAACCTTAACTCAGCAACACTGTACAAACTTTAACTCAGCAACACTGTACAAACCTTAACTCAGCAACACTGTACAAACCTTAACTTGGCAACACTGTACAAACCTTAACTCAGCAACACTGTACAAACCTCAACTCAGCAACACTGTACAAACTTTAACTCAGCAACACTGTACAAACCTTAACTCAGCAACACTGTACAAACCTTAACTCAGCAACACTGTACAAACCTTAACTCAGCAACACTGTACAAACCTCAACTCAGCAACACTGTACAAACCTTAACTCAGCAACACTGTACAAACCTTAACTCAGCAACACTGTACAAACCTTAACTCAGCAACACTGTACAAACCTCAACTCAGCAACACTGTACAAACCTTAACTCAGCAACACTGTACAAACCTTAACTTGGCAACACTGTACAAACATGTCACACTGTTTTTAGCAAATTACCTCATATAGAATAAAAAAAATCTTTGAGCACCAGTCGTTTACAAAGAAAAAAAAAATTACTGGGTCATATTTGTGCTTATAGTGTGACGTACACATAGAACGTCTGAATTTGTACGTTTACCAAGCAGTGGAGGATAGCTGTTGATTGCCCTTGTGGATGTAGAGGAATAACACACAGGTAGAGAGGGAAATAACGAGGGCAATGAGACTGTTGCGACTGCCTGATGGAGTCATCGTCAGTAGAATGTGCGAGGAACTCCAGTTTCAAGTTGAAATATAACTTGGTATCCCTAGCGGGTAAGGGGGGTCTCTCTAGCGGGTAACGATGTCTCAATAGCGGTTATGGAGGTCTCACAAGCGGATAACGATGTTTCAGTAGCGGTTATGGTGGTCTCACAAGTGGGTAACGATGTCTCAATAGCGGTTATGGAGGTCTCACAAGTGGGTAACGATGTTTCAGTAGCGGTTATGGAGGTCTCACAAGCGGGTAACGATGTCTCAATAGCGGTTATGGAGGTCTCACAAGCGGATAACGATGTTTCAGTAGCGGTTATGGTGGTCTCACAAGTGGGTAACGATGTCTCAATAGCGGTTATGGAGGTCTCACAAGTGGGTAACGATGTTTCAGTAGCGGTTATGGAGGTCTCACAAGCGGGTAACGATGTCTCAATAGCGGTTATGGAGGTCTCACAAGTGGGTAACGATGTTTCAGTAGCGGTTATGGAGGTCTCACAAGCGGGTAACGATGTTTCAGTAGCGGTTATGGAGGTCTTACAAGCGGGTAGCGAAGTCTTCCTAGCGGGTAATGCAGCCCCTCTCAAAGCGGGTAAACAAAACCTCTCTCTCTCTCTCTCTCTCTCTCTCTCTCTCTCTCTCTCTCTCTCTCTCTCTCTCTCTCTCTCTCTCTCTCTCTCTCTCACACACACACACACACAGGAAGTGGAACAACATTGAGAGTGATGTAGTGGAGGAAGGATCCATACATAGCTTTAAAAAAACGTTCGATAAAGCTCATGGAGCAGGGAGAGAGAGTTGCCCTAGTAGTGACCAACGAAGAGGCCTAGGCTAGGACCTATGAATCGACCCCTGCAACCACAAACAGGCGAACACAAATAGGTGAGTACACACACACACAGAAGAAGCCGCCAGCTAATAAACTCCGGTGGTTTAAGGCACAATCCATCACTGACTGAGTCGGACACAGCAGGCCAGAACTAAGCTACCGTACATCAGATAGACAACCCCAACTGCAGTAACTTCCACAGCAGAAGACAACCACAGAAATAATGATTCTTTTTGTCTATAAATTTTTCAGTTTATCTGCGGGCCTGAAGTACACTATTGCCGGTGTTGCTCTGTGAGAAAGTTTATTACGAACTTCCCTTTGATAAGACATGATTGAAAGAGGACATGCTCGATAATGGATAGCTAATCGTGGTTATTCCTAATTATATATATATATATATATATATATATATATATATATATATATATATATATATATATATATATATATATATATATATATATATTTATAGTTGGGTTGGGTAGAGGTATATTATCTTCTCATACTACAATAAACTTGCATAAAAAGCTTTTGTATATACTGTTTTTTTTAATTGTAATTGTAAAGATGTGTACGAAATTGAGGGTTTCTCACGTGTTATTCAGTTGTATATGTGTGCTTCTCATTTTGCAAATTAAAGAAATGCAGCTTAAAGTGTAATGAATTTAGACTATGTTTCGGTCAATCATGGGATCGAAATGTCTAATTTCTTTCTCGGGAATTTGTGGATTTGTTGCGAATTGCTAGAGGCAAAGTGATTTTATGGTCATATATGTGTGTATAGTGTGTGTGGTGTGTGTGTGTGTGTGTGTGTGTGTGTGTGTGTGTGTGTGTGTGTGTGTGTGTGTGTGTGTGTGTGTGTGTGTGATAAAACGATCAATGAAAAAAAATAAATCCCACATAAACAGAAATGTCAGAGTTCGAACCAGTTTTCTGCATCATGTCATTACGATTCCACGAATCTAAGACAATTTTTGTTTTTCTAATTATTTTTAACGAAGCAACTGGGATTATTGCTGCTAAAATCGTGATTCAAACACAACGTTTTTTGTGCACAATCTTTATTAAGGTTTAAAGTTTTCGCTCTGTGAAGAGCTTTGCGAATAGAGCTCCCACAGCAGAGCGTAACGTTTTCACGGCTTTTTTTTTCCACAACGTGTTTTTTTTATTTTTCCTAGAAACACACCATAGTCTTTATCTAAACAGGAGTAAAATAGTTCTTTTAAGGACCTGGAGGAAAGGGACGTTGACGCCCCGCAACGCTTTTCCAGTGTATGGATACCGTGTGTGGCGTCCCAAAGTCCTCCGCTGTTAGTCTTTCAGACCCAGGTACACCCCATGTACACC
>NC_069466.1:22173606-22176106 GCF_026875155.1 Cherax quadricarinatus
CAGACGGATATATGTTGGTATAACAGTGTATATACATTGAGAGCTTGTTTTAATTACTATTTTGGAATTTGTGGGTCAGTTGTGAATTATTTCTGCCAAAGTTTTGCGAGTTGTGAAATGCTGCAAGCCCCGGTATTGTGTTTCGTGGGCTGGAACAATTCACAACTAACCCGAAGTGACAGAGCTGGTACAATTCACAACAATTCCACAATACCCTAGCTGGAACAATTCACATAATTCACAAATTCGATATAAAACTGTGGACGACGTTTCGATCCACCCCATTGGTTAACTGGGTTTAAAACTTATCGACTATCGAGGGTCATTAAGGCTGCATGTCACCTGTATACCGCCAGTCAAATAACTACACTCATGAAGACAGACACTCAGGAGACTGATTGATCTGTATATTTCGACCCCCTTCTGGGACCCTCTTCAGCAGATGAGGATCCCAGAAGGGGGTCGAAATATACAGACCAATTAATCTTCTGAGTTTGTCTCCCTGTGGGTTATTATTGAGTATGCTGAGATATACACCCCTCTTGGTGTATATACACAGCTACTCCCAGGGTATATACACCAGGAGAGAAACATTCAGAAGAATTTGGACACAGTATTTACAAGCAGCGTAATTCATTTTGACTACTAAATTTTGTTTGGAAAAATGTTTACGTTTTTCTGTGCAGTTTGAGATACACGAAGGAATTTTAATATTCGACAGACATGACCTGCTAATTAATCACGACTGTCTTTAAGTCATTACTGCCCTCAAACTCCATTTAAGAAATCTACGAACTCTGGCGTCTTTCACGGGATAATCGACCCTGTTTGCTGCGTGGCTTGAGGCGAATATAGTGTGAGAAACCGGGGTGTTGTATAAAGCTTTTAGCACTTCGCTTTATATGATGACAGCGACTATTTTTGCGCTGTTACTGTTTCCTTTGTTTTAAGTCGCCTGACAGATTTGTGATGCTGTGGAAAAAGTGGATGTTTGCCAGTCTCGTGGCCTCAGTTCCATGCGGTGCCCACCTGGTCAATACACTCAAAGAATTTCTTTTATTTGTGGATAGACTTGAAAAATCAGTCTTGAATGCTTTTTCGGGACGGAAATGGGTTGAATTGGACGAACATGCGTTGCCTCCGCATCCCGATGAGATGTATGCCGGGTAGACGGCGATGAATGTCGAAAGTCGGGCGGAATAGGGCGAAACAGAACGAAACGGTGGGGAAAGTTGTCGCGGGGAGTCGTAAAAAGAGTAACATACAACCTCACCTGGGCCGGACATTTCCCTTACGCTCGCTCGAGGGCCGCTGAACCTCCCGTTCTCCCTGAACGATACTCACCGTATTCCTTCGATTGTTTTGTCAGTGCGAATGAGTTACCGCAGTCATCTGCCGCTGACATTTTCCTACATATCAAGGGACAGAAAATAGAAGAGGGCGCAAAGCAGGAGTGAAGAGCGCCTCCTTGCCAACTAGACCAGCTAGGAAAAAGCCGAGAGCACTGTCAACACAACTAGAAACTCAACTAGTCGAGCGATCCTAGGAGATTCCGTCTTCAAATGACACCTCTGAAATATACTCGGATATCATAACAAATAAAAGCGATCTGATACCAAAATATAGTTCAAAACATCGGATTTAAATATAGCCGGGATGAGTGAGTGTGGTGTTGACCTTGGCTCTTCACGGCGGACGGCAGGCAGACGTGAATTGCAAGAAATAATAACAATCTTGACAAAATCAATTGCAGAGGATGAAGGGGGTTAATCAAATGAATATCAGGAATAATACAGAGTCCGGCCATGATTGGCGGTGCAGCTGGGGATAAGAGTGTTTAAATTACTTTTCTATAACTCGAGGCCAAATTCCTAAAATTACTTTTTTCGCGATTACTCGCTTAAAGATATGGTGGATTGCGGCTTCAGTGGCGGCGCTTGATTGGCCCTTTCTAGTACTTCAGCCATTGGTCGTTGCTAAGTCGTTGTGTGATTGGTTGAGACGAGAGGGCCGAGCGAATGACGCCCGTAGACATCAATCAAGGGGGAAGAGATAGCCGATGTCACTTCAGTAATAGCAATGTGTGGGATGGGTGATGTCTCTAACTCAGGAGGGGAGACCAGTCTAAGTGGTAACTTCAACCGGCGTAATAAGAGGCATTTTGAATTACGATAATAAGTGCCCAGGAGAATACTAGTCATAAGTAGCATTATATCAATCGAATTTTCTGCCTTGTTTTTTTGGTGTGTGGGGGGGGGGAGGAGCAGGGAGAGGGAGGTTGGACCACTTTGTGAAGCAGCGAATGTGTAAGGAAGATATCACTAGAAATCCGGTTACCTGTCAGTCTATTAGTGACCTGCCAGTCATACATCAGGTACTAGTTACCTGTCTTAGTCATGCATCAGGACCTGACCACCTGTCAGTCACAGGTAAGAATCCGCTGACATTTGGAAAAGTGCAGCGTAATCAGGAAATAATATTTAATTTCTCAGCTAAGGGC
>NC_069466.1:22186106-22206106 GCF_026875155.1 Cherax quadricarinatus
CAACATGACTGTGTAAACATGACTGTGTAAACAACATGACTGTGTAAACAACATGACTGTGTAAATAACATGACTGTGTAAACAACATGACTGTGTAAACAACATGACTGTGTAAACAACATGGCTGTGTAAACAACATGACTGTGTAAACAACATGGCTGTGTAAACAACATGGCTGTGTAAACAACATGACTGTGTAAACAACATGGTTGTGTAAACAACATGGTTGTGTAAACAACATGACTGTGTAAACAACATGACTGTGTAAACAACATGACTGTGTAAACAACATGACTGTGTAAACAACGTGACTGAGTAAACATGGCTGTGTAAACAACATGGCTGTGTAAACAACATGGCTGTGTAAACAACATGACTGTGTAAACAACATGACTGAGTAAACAACATGACTGTGTAAACAACATGACTGTGTAAACAACATGACTGAGTAAACATGGCTGTGTAAACAACATGACTGAGTAAACAACATGACTGAGTAAACATGACTGTGTAAACAACATGACTGAGTAAACAACATGACTGAGTAAACAACATGGCTGTGTAAACAACATGACTGAGTAAACAACATGGCTGTGTAAACAACATGACTGAGTAAACAACATGACTGAGTAAACAACATGACTGAGTAAACAACATGACTGAGTAAACAACATGACTGAGTAAACAACATGACTGAGTAAACAACATGACTGTGTAAACAACATGACTGTGTAAACAACATGACTGAGTAAACAACATGATGGATCAACATGTAATATCTTGATGTTTAATATAATTAAGGTTGACGGGGGGGGGGCGGTACACCCACCACAAGTGAGTCATTAAGGTTGTAATTCACTAATACTTATCAAGCTCATTTTCTTCCTTATAATGATTACTATGACACTTCCTTTAAGATCCTTTAAATAGTCCTTAAAATAGTCTTCCTCTGACATCTCAATTCGTTTGAGTATGTTATGGGTTGTTAACGTTTTTATCCATGTTCTTGTATCTTCTAAGACCATCAGGATTAGCATTTCAAGTCTCGTCTCTGTTGACAGGTATCTCAGCTCTGGAGACCGTCTTCATGTAAGTGTAAGCTTCAAATAACTTCCTAACATGTGTGAGACATGTCTTCCAAGGACTGCCAGTTGAATACATCACGGTTCTAAACTCAAATACTCCTGTTCACTAGTCTAGGGAGTTGATACAACTAGAGATGTCAAGAAGAAAAAAGGCACAATACCGAGACTGGAACAGTACACAGATAACCCCTACATACGAGAGAGAAGCTCACGACGACGTTTCCGTCCGACTTGGACCATTTACAAAGTCATACTGAGGTGTAATGTGCACCAGTCCTCACAGAGAGTATCAGCACATTCTGATAGTTGTCTGCACTCCTCACTCTCTCCATTCAAAGGAGGTGTCACTTAAGGCTGATTTCTTAGACTCTACAGAATATATGACTATCAGTTCTATATTAGATTACAATAAAAAGGTTTATTTATCGGGCAGAAGTCATTTTTCTCTGGGGTTAAAGAGTGATACTGGAAATTTAATTTTTTTTTTCTTTGCTGGAAAAACTTAAATCTGGAAATGAATTTCTTTCCCATAGAGTTGTAAATAATATTGTTGGCAGTTCCAGTCAAGACAATTGTATAAAGGCTTTCGGAAGACAACCAGATGAAGACTGACCCTCGCAGGACTCCACGTAACCACTGTGACGAGGGTGACGCTGGACGAACAATGTTAAACACTGACCTCTTCAAAATATTGTATAGTTTATTGTGGTAGTTTTATTTAGAACCCTGAATGCACACATAATGTTGCCAGGGACTGCGATCCAGTCTATTTCCAGTTTATTAGGTCAAACTGGTAAAAGTCTCGAACTAAGATTAAAACAACATAAATATAGCATTAGAACTGGACAAGATTCCAATGCTCTATTTATTCATGTAAGAGATTTTAACCATCCAATTGATTTTCAAAAAGTTGAGAAAGTAGTATCAAGCAAGTCCATGGTCGACAGGAATATAATTGAATCTTGTTTCATAAAAAGCAGTTTTGACAATAATATGAATATTTTCTTTGGTTTATATAAATTAGAGCCATTTATAATTAATAGAATTTGGGAAGAATTTGATAATACATTAGACAAATAATAAATCTTAATTCTTGAGTAGAATTGTTTGTGGGTTGCCGCGAAGGACCTGTCTAGTTGGGTCAGCGGGCCTGCTGCAGTGTTCTCTTATGAGTCATGCGTCAGATGTTGCTTTGTTGTGGGATGTGATGGTGAGGTTTGGTCTAGACCCTTTATATTACCTGGAGTTTACCTGGAGAGAGTTCCGGGGGTCAACGCCCCCGCGGCCCGGTCTGTGACCAGGCCTCCTGGTGGATCAGAGCCTGATCAACCAGGCTGTTATATGCCTTCCTTTGATCCATTACTTTTATTGTTCCTTGATAATGTGAGTAATCATAAAAGCGCTTGGAATTTCATTATTCTTTCACAATGGTTGTTTTGCATATATATATATATATATATAATATTATATATTTATATATATATTATAATATATATATATTATATATATATATATATATATATATATATATATATATATATATATATATATATATATATATATATATATATATATATATATATATATATATATATATATATATATATATATATATATATATATATATATAATATAAATACTTATTTTCTGTATAAGAGATCTCATGTTTTCGTTTTATTCCAGATATCGTCGAGTTTTGCAAATTGTGGTAAAAGTGTCAGATTTTGTGGTGTCTCAGCGGTGGCCAGGGCCACCTGTGGGCCACCTGGGCGGGGTCCACCTCAAGGCCGCCATTTATCAATCTTACGGCCTCGTTTTCTTGATCAGTTTGCTCGTCGGCAATTTCCAAAGTCGATCGTTACTAGCCCCAGCGAAAACAATTTCTGGCCGGAGAGAGCGAGTGTCGTCACTGACGGGGCCATCTTGGCCCCCACATGACTGCGACACACTAGCAGCTGCTTCGACGCATTTCCCCGTTTGTTTAGCATTACGCAGTACATATATACACTGTCTTGCAGGGGAAGACATGAACGCTGGCGTTGAAGTGACTAGGGAGAAGGCGCTTGGAAGAGTCCGTTGTCATTCCCAAGGGAGAAAGAACGAAAGGAAACTGGACGAGTGATGCGTAAGGGCAAAAAAATGTTGATAGTGTATGAGGCGTTCGCCTCTAATGACCCACACTGTTAAGTGACCACGGGAAGGACCTCCTGGCGTAGGGGGAGAGAGGGGAGAAAGGAAAGAGGGAAAAAGACCTAGAGAGAGGAGGAAGGAAAGACGCAGAGAAGGGAGGAAGGAGATGTGCAAAGAGGGGAGAAGGGAAAGAGAGAGAAAGACGCAGATGGGAACGAAGGGGTAATGCACAGAGGGAAAAGAGGTAAAGGAGAGTAAAGCAGAGAGGGGAGAGATCGAGAGATGAATAAAGGGGAGAAGAAAGAGCGGGAGAAAAGAAAAGAGAGAGAGAGGGACAAAGACGGGAGACACAAAGAGGGAAGAAGGCGAAGAGGAGAGGAGGAATCAGAGACAGAAAGAGAAGGGGAGAGGGAATAGATGAGGCGGAGAAACGCCAGAAAAAGGGAAGAAGCAAATAAATTTCTACCAAGCCTGACGAAGCGCTAAACCAGTAGGGGCCATGCAGCGCCTGGGATCACATCTAATTCGAAGGAATAGATAGCGCCAGGTTCCTGGATCAAGAGCCCTGGTTTTTGGTAGCATCAGGGGGGGTTTTCCCCCCCCTTTTCCCCCCCCCTCCCAAAAAAGTGAGGACCTTTGGGTTTTTTCGCCAGTCTGATTATTTTTATTTTTTATTATTATTATATTATTTTATTTTATTTTTTTATTATTATTTTTATTATTATTTTTTTATTTTTATTATTTTAATTATTGTTTTTATTTTATTTTTTATTTTTTATTATTTTTTTATTATTATTAATTTTATTTTTTATTAATTATTATTATTATTATTTTTAAATTTTTTTATTATAGTTTATAAAGGAAAAAACCGTGGGGTCATCAGCACAGGGAGCGGTAAAGGTCGATCCGCCCAGGTTATCCCCCAAGAGTTTCTTCACCCCCTTCGTGTTGGCGGGGGTGATGTGAGTGTTCTTGATGGGCGGCGTGATGTGAGAGTGTTCCCTGAGTGGTGGCGGGGTGAGGGTGTTCTCGGTGTTTGGGGGCGTGATGTGAGGTGTTCCCCGGGTGGGGCGGCGGGGGGAGTGGAGGTTCCTGAGTGGTGGGGAGGTGAGTGATGTTCTCTGAGTGGTGGCGGCCCGGGGAGTGAGAGTGTTCCCCGGTGGTGGCGGGGGTGTGTGAGAGTGTTCCCTGGTGTTGGCGGCCCGGGGTGTGAGTTTTCTTGAGTGTTGGGGGCGATATGTGAGAGTGTTCCCTGAGTGGTGGCGGGGGGGTGATGTGAGGTGTTCCCGGTGGGGCGGAGGTGATGTGAGTGTTCTTGGGTTTGGGGCGGCGGTGTGTGAAAAGGGGTTTCCCCGAGTGGTGGGGCGGTGATGTGAGAGTGTTCCCCTGAGTGTTGGCGGCGGTGTGTGAGTGTTCCCTGGTTTGGGGGGGCGGGGTGTGTGAGAGTGTTCCCCGAGGGGTGGCGGCGGGTGTGAGAGTGTTCCCCGGGTGGGCGGCGGGTGATTGGTGTTCCCCGGGGGTGGCGCGGTGATGTGAGGTGTCTTGAGTGGTGGCGCGGTGATGTGAGAGTGTTCTTGAGTGGGGGCGGACGGTGATGTGAGAGTGTTCCCCGAGTGGGCGGTTGGAGTGAGAGAGTTTCCCCGAGTGGGGGCCGGGGGGATGTGAGAGTGCCCGGGTGGGGGCGGGGGTGATGTAGAGTGTTCCCCGGTGGTGGCGGGGGTGATGTGGAAATGTTCCCGGGTGGTGGGGGGGTGATGTGGAGTGTTCCCTGAGTGGTGGCGGCGGGTGTGGAGTGTTCCCGGGTGGTGGCGGCGGTATGTGAGAGTGTTCCCCGGGGGGGTGGCGGCGGGATGTGAGAGGTTCCCCGGGTGGTGGGGGCGGTGGTGAGAGTGTTCCCTGGGTGGTGGCGGCGGTGATGTGAGAGTATTCCTGGGTGGTGGCGGGGGGTGTGTGAGAGTGTTCCCTGGGTGGTGGCGGCGGTGATGGAGGTGTTCCCTGGGTGGTGGCGGCGGTGATGTGAGGTGTTCCCTGGGGGGTGGGGGGCGGTGTGTGAGAGGTTCCCGGGTGGGGGCGGCGGTGAGGAGGTGTTCCCCCGGGGGGGGGGCGGCGGTGATGTGAGATGTTCCCCGGGGGTGGCGGCGGTGATGGAGAGTGTTCCTGGGTGGTGGCGGCGGTGATTTTTGAGAGTGTTCCCTGGGTGGGGCGGCGGGATGTAGAGGTTCCCGGGTGGGGCGGCGGGGATGTGAGAGTGTTTCCCCCCGGGTGGGGGCGGGGGATGGAGAGGTTCCTGGGTGGTGGCGGCGGTGGGTGAGTGTTCTCCTGGGTGGTGGCGGCGGTGATGTGAGAGTGTTCCCTGGGTGGTGGCGGCGGTGATGTGAGAGTGTTCCCTGGGTGGTGGCGGCGGTGATGTGAGAAAGTTCCCTGGGTGGTGGCGGCGGTGATGTGTGGGACTCGAGGTGTGGTCGTCATCCTGACCTCTTCAAAGATGTCGGTAATGAAGGATCACTGCGTTGAAATGAAGGAGTTGGCATCAGAGACTTCATTAGCGGAGGCGCTCATCTCCCGTCACTGGGAGATGACCACAGCATCTTCAAGATTGGTGCCAAGAAGCCAGGCTGATAAAAAATTGGCAGAGAGGAGAGAGAGAGGAGAGGGGAGAAGAGAGGGACGAGGGGGAGAGAGGGGAGAGAGAGAGGAAGAGAGAGAGGAGAGAGGAAGGAGAGAGGAGTGAGGGAGAGAGAGAGAGAGGGAGAGAGGAGAGAGGGGAGAGAGAGAGAGAGAGAGAGAGAGTGAGAGAGAGAGGAGAGAGAGAGAGAGAGAGAGAGAGAGAGAAAGAGAGAGAGAGAGAGTGAATGTGTTTCAGAAAATGCACGAAAGTATATGGGAAACGGGAGACAACAGGAAAATAAATGGTCTGGTTGTATCTAGTTTTCTAGTTCTGTCTAGATAGTTTGACTTCTACTGCTGGTACTATCACTGATACTTCTACCACCACCACTACTCTACTACTTTCACCCCCTGCCACCACTTATACACTGTTACTATTGCATTCTGGGTAGTTCTCAATTAAGTGTGCGTATTTGAAGGCAGGTTCCGAACTATCGTCAGGATACCAGAGATCACAATAAACCTATACACGGTGTTAGTAAGCTTCTACACAGTGTCAGTAAGCTTCTACACAGTGTCAGTAAGCTTCTACACTGTGTCAGTAAGCTTCTACATAGTGTCAGTAAGCTTCTACATAGTGTCAGTAAGCTTCTACATAGTGTCAGTAAGCTTCTACATAGTGTCAGTAAGCTTCTACATAGTGTCAGTAAGCTTCTACATAGTGTCAGTAAGCTTTACATAGGGTTTAGTAAGCTTTTTTTAGTGTCAGTAAACTTCAACATAGTGTCAGTAAGTTTCCATAGTGTCAGTAAGCTTCTACATAGTGTCAGTAAGCTTTCTACATAGTGTCAGTAAATTTACATAGTGTCAGTAAGCTTCTACATAGTGTCAGTAAGCTTTTACATATTGTCAGTAAGCTTCTACACAGTGTCAGTAAGCTTCTACATAGTGTCAGTAAGCTTCTACATAATGTCAGTAAGCTTCTACACAGTGTCAGTAAGCTTCTACACAGTGTCAGTAAGCTTCTACATAATGTCAGTAAGCTTCTACATAGTGTCAGTAAGCTTCTACATTGTGTCAGTAGCTTCTACACAGTGTCAGTAAGCTTTACATAATGTCAGTAAGCTTTTACACGTGTCAGTAAGCTTCTACACAGTGTCAGTAAGCTTCTACATAGTGTCAGTAAGCTTCTACATAGTGTCAGTAAGCTTCTACATAGTGTCAGTAAGCTTCTACACAGTGTCAGTGAGCTTCAACACAGTGTCAGTAAGCTTCTACACAGTGTCAGTAAGCTTCTACACGGTGTCAGTAAGCTTCTACCATAGTGTCAGTAAGCTTCTACATAGTGTCAGTAAGCTTCTACATAGTGTCAGTAAGCCTCTACACAGTGTCAGTAAGCTTCTACGCAGTGTCAGTAAGCTTCTACACAGTGTCAGTAAGCTTCTACGCAGTGTCAGTAAGCTTCTACACAGTGTCGTAAGCTTCCCACACAGTGTCAGTAAGCTTCTACGCAGTGTCAGTAAGCTTCTACACAGTGTCAGTAAGCTTCTACACAGTGTCATTAAGCTTCTACAGTGTCAGTAAGCTTCTACACAGTGTCAGTAAGCTTCTACACAATGTCATTAAGCTTCTACACAGTGTCAGTAAGCTTCTACACAGTGTCAGTAAGCTTCTACACAGTGTCAGTAAGCCACTACACAGTATCCAGTTGAATCCGCTATTTTTAAAGTGCTTGTCCACTTGGCACTTAAATAAGTGTGTTATTGCCTCACTTTCCACTTCAAACAGGTCGCCGTGTTTAAGTAACCAGATCCGCTCAGACTGATTAAATACGCGTCGAGCGCCTTTCTGTGGACGTAAATATTATGGCATCGGAAATTGAGTAATCTTTCCTTTACGTAATTTTGATGTTCTCTCAATGGAGATATATTGGCTGTGGCACCTCACCCCTCCCTACCTTCGGCTGTGGCACTCCCCCCGGTCTGGGCTGGCTGTCGTGGCCCTGGTGGGGCGTGTATCGCTGCCAGTGCCAGCCTTTGAGCCGTGGGTCTGTAAGCGTGAAGGTAACCCGGTTTGACTCTCAGGGAAACATGTTGATTAACCCGTGGCCAGAGATGTGGTCAGAGGTGTGGTCAGAGACCCACTGGGGGGCAGACCGGCGATGGATGCCAGAGAGACATACCAGAAATTAGGAGAGACACTTTAGAGATGCTAGATGAGAGGCTCTGGATGCTGGAGGGAGGGATTTCAGCTTCGGATGAGGCGCTGAATGTTGGAGGGAGGGACGGGGGCTTAAGGCCAGGATGCTGGTCGAGGGCCTGGTGCTTGGAAGATAAGGTATGGATGCTGGTCGAGGGCCTGATGCTTGGAAGATAAGGTATGGATGCTGGTCGAGGGCCTGGTGCTTGGAAGATAAGGTATGGATGCTGGTCGAGGGCCTGGTGCTTGGAAGATAAGGTATGGATGCTGGTCGAGGGCCTGGTGCTTGGAAGATAAGGTATGGGTGCTGGTCGAGGGCCTGGTGCTTGGAAGATAAGGTATGGGTGCTGGTCGAGGGCCTGATGCTTGGAAGATAAGGTATGGATGCTGGTCGAGGGCCTGGTGCTTGGAAGATAAGGTATGGATGCTGGTCGAGGGCCTGATGCTTGGAAGATAAGGTATGGATGCTGGTCGAGGGCCTGATGCTTGGAAGATAAGGTATGGATGCTGGTCGAGGGCCTGGTGCTTGGAAGATAAGGTATGGATGCTGGTCGAGGGCCTGGTGCTTGGAAGATAAGGTATGGATGCTGGTCGAGGGCCTGGTGCTTGGAAGATAAGGTATGGATGCTGGTCGAGGGCCTGATGCTTGGAAGATAAGGTATGGATGCTGGTCGAGGGCCTGATGCTTGGAAGATAAGGTATGGATGCTGGTCGAGGGCCTGGTGCTTGGAAGATAAGGTATGGATGCTGGTCGAGGGCCTGGTGCTTGGAAGATAAGGTATGGATGCTGGTCGAGGGCCTGATGCTTGGAAGATAAGGTATGGATGCTGGTCGAGGGCCTGATGCTTGGAAGATAAGGTATGGATGCTGGTCGAGGGCCTGGTGCTTGGAAGATAAGGTATGGATGCTGGTCGAGGGCCTGGTGCTTGGAAGATAAGGTATGGATGCTGGTCGAGGGCCTGATGCTTGGAAGATAATGTATGGATGCTGGTCGAGGGCCTGGTGCTTGGAAGATAAGGTATGGATGCTGGTCGAGGGCCTGATGCTTGGAAGATTAGGTATGGATGCTGGTCAAGGGCCTGATGCTTGGAAGATAAGGTATGGATGCTGGTCGAGGGCCTGGTGCTTGGAAGATAAGGTATGGATGCTGGTCGAGGGCCTGATGCTTGGAAGATAAGGTATGGATGCTGGTCGAGGGCCTGGTGCTTGGAAGATAAGGTATGGATGCTGGTCGAGGGCCTGATGCTTGGAAGATAAGGTATGGATGCTGGTCGAGGGCCTGGTGCTTGGAAGATAAGGTATGGATGCTGGTCGAGGGCCTGATGCTTGGAAGATAAGGTATGGATGCTGGTCGAGGGCCTGGTGCTTGGAAGATAAGGTATGGATGCTGGTCGAGGGCCTGATGCTTGGAAGATAAGGTATGGATGCTGGTCAAGGTCCTGATGCTTGGAAGATAAGGTCTGGATACTGGTCGAGGGCCTGGTGCTTGGAGGATAAGGTCTGGATACTGGTCGAGGGCCTGGTGCTTGGAGGATAAGGTCTGGATGCTGGTCGAGGGCCTGGTGCTTGGAAGATAAGGTCTGGATACTGGTCGAGGGCCTGGTGCTTGGAGGATAAGGTCTGGATACTGGTCGAGGGCCTGGTGCTTGGAAGACAAGGTCTGGATGCTGGTCGAGGGCCTGGTGCTTGGAAGACAAGGTCTGGATGCTGGTCGAGGGCCTGGTGCTTGGAAGACAAGGTCTGGATGCTGGTCGAGGGCCTGGTGCTTGGAAGACAAGGTCTGGATGCTGGTCGAGGGCCTGGTGCTTGGAAGATAAGGTCTGGATGCTGGTCGAGGGCCTGGTGCTTGGGAGATGAAGTTTGGATGCTGAAGAGGATGCTTAAACTTGAGGAGATAGTGACGGGATGTTAGCTTGTTGCAGGAATTAGAGACACTGGGAAAAGTTCATTGTAGAATAGGCAACTGGACTTTATGAAACAAATGTATACATGTCCAGGGCTGTTACTGTTGTAGCCATATACAGGACTGCAAGAATACTTGTAGCCATGTCCATAACAGTCACAATACCTGCAACCATGTCCAGGACTATCACAACACCTGCAACCATGTCCAGGACTATCACAACACCTGCAACCATGTCCAGGATTATCACAACACTTGCAACCATGTTCAGGACTATCACAACACCTGCAACCATGTCCAGGACTATCACAACACCTGCAACCACTTTCAGGACTATCACAACACCTGCAACCATGTCCATGGCTATCACAACGCCTGCAACCATGTCCAGGACTATCACAACACCTGCAACCATGTCCAGGACTATCACAACACCTGCAACCATGTCCAGGACTATCACAACACCTGCAACCATGTCCAGGACTATCACAACACCTGCAACCATGTCCAGGACTATCACAACACCTGCAACCATGCCCCCACACACTGCAGAACGTTACTGAATATTATTCAGAACAGAGGCACACGTCCGTTCTAATATTTTATTTCCACCCTATTAAAAAAAGGAATAAAGTTTGCCTGTGTAATATGACTCAGAATTGTGAGAGCGAGTCTTGTCCCACTAACAATTGCTGCAACATTCAAAAGTATGGTAGGGGGGAAAGCGCCCCCGCCTTTCTCTTAGAGAACCAAAAGGGGGGCGTATCTAGTTTCCCTTTTTTTTCCAAAACATGAGACCGTAACGACTGCGCGTGTGGCCATTGGTCAGTCCCGGTTATAGGACTGGTTCGCGAATGTGAAAAATCTTGACCAACAAAGGGGACGGTAGAAATTGTGTCCGACATTTTATACAGGAGGGTGGGGTGGCCTCGCCCTCCGCTATCCACCACTGAAAGTTAAAAACTCTTTAAATATCGCCGATTTCCACTTCGTTGTTTTCTGCGAGGGAGAGAGAGAGAGAGAGTTTCGCTAGAGAGACGCATGCCGGTAGTGCAAAGATATTCTGCTGTGATTTGACAGTGGTCCAGAATAGGGCGAAACGTTGTCATAAGGTGGCTAGAATTTAATGCTGGCTGCTGCTGGAGTTTTGTTTGTCTGTTCCTGTTAGTGAGTAACAGAGGCCTGGCTGAACATCATACACCTGTCAACTAGTTGCCCCAACCACCACACCTGTCACTGTATGAACCTGTCACTGTACCACCACACCAGTCACTGTATGAACCTGTCACTGTACCACCACACCTGTCACTGTATGAACCTGTCACTGTACCACCACACCTGTCACTGTATGAACCTGTCACTGTACCACCACACCTGTCACTGTATGAACCTGTCACTGTACCACCACACCAGTCACTGTATAAACCTGTCACTGTACCACCACACCAGTCACTGTATAAACCTGTCACTGTACCACCACACCAGTCACTGTATGAACCTGTCACTGTACCACCACACCAGTCACTGTATAAACCTGTCACTGTACCACCACACCTGTCACTGTATAAACCTGTCACTGTACCACCACACCTGTCACTGTATGAACCTGTCACTGTACCACCACACCAGTCACTGTATAAACCTGTCACTGTACCACCACACCAGTCACTGTATAAACCTGTCACTGCATAAACAAAGCCTTGAATCATAATTTAAAAAGCCAAATTTCTCTCAAAAATCATGCTTAATATTGAGTGGAGAATAACAGAATGGTGTTAGGAATATAGATTACTATCCACACACACACTGAGTTAGCTTAGAGTTTACTACCCAAACATCTTTTATTGACTACGTTTCGCCCACACAGTGGACTTTATCAAGTCACAAACAGTACGTGAGTATATATATAGGGTGGAGAATGTTGGGTAGGTTGGATTTAAGACTGACCTGCAGATTTTTCTCAATTGAAAAGCAAAAATCATTAACATTGGCCGTAATCTCTTCTTAATTCCTCCACGTTAAGAAACATAGGCTTAATTTTTTAAGAAGAACTCTAGGCCTAGTGAGATTAGTGGACAAAACATTTGTTTGACTTTGCGAAGCTGTATCAGCGGGTGTTTTTAGTAGTGTTGTTGTGTTTCAAGGGTGACTGTTCGCGAGTGTTGCAGAAAATAGCTGCTAGTTTTCCAGAGCGTTGCAAAGAGCTGCTGTATTCTTCTCAGATCGGAAGCTAGTCTGGTCGTCAACTTTCGGATCTTATTCTCAAGCTTGTGCACGTGACCAGGTGGGCGTGGAGCTCCCACCTGTTCAAACACGTGTTGACATGAGACTCAGTTTTATATTGTTCCAGATCATAGAGCTGAACTCTTTTCCAGGCTGAGGGACTGACCACCTCAAATACTATACACCTGCTGCCTCTGTATTTGACTGAAGAAGTCTACTGTATGGGCGAAACGTCGTTTCAACAATAAAGATACCCAAGTGTTGCACATGTGGTTTAATCATGTGTATATTCTCAAACTATTGGTGTTAAAGAGTGTTGGAAGTGTTGTTGGTTGTGTTGACAACATGCTGGCGGTACTTCAAGATTCTAGAAGTGTTGCTGGTGGAGTTCCGGCGGGTTTTACTGGCAGTGTTGCTGGTGGTGTTCCAGTTTGCTTTACAGGAAGTGTTGCTGGTGGTGTTCCAGTTTGCTTTACTGGAAGTGTTGCTGGTGGTGTTCCAGTATGTTTTTACAGGCAGTGTTGCTGGTGGTGTTCCAGTTTGCTTTACTGGAAGTGTTGTTGGTGGTGTTCCAGTATGTTTTTACAGGCAGCGTTGCTGGTGGTGTTCCAGTTTGCTTTACTGGAAGTGTTGCTGGTGGTGTTCCAATGTGTTTTACTGGCAGTGTTGCTGCTGGTGCTCCAGTGTATTTTACTGGAAGTGTTTCTGCTGGTGTTACGGTGCACTAAGGCCTCTTGGTGGTATTTCCAAGTGTTGTAAGCATTTCTGTCGGTGTTGCAGTGTGCTAAAGCTACAAGGATGCTATCCCAAGGTGGTGTAAGTGTTGTTCCAGCAATGTTCCAGCAGTGTTCCAGAATGTTCAAGGGAGCAAGGACGCATTGCAAGTTCGTGTTCGTGCTGGAAAAGACTATGTTATTGTTCTTGACAAAGGGAGGGTGAGGGTGTTGCAACAAGAGATTATGGGTGTTCTGAGGGAGAAAGGGAGTGCATGTGTTGTGAGTGAGAGATGACGAGTGCATGTGTTGTGAGTGAGAGATGAAGAGTGCATGTGTTGTGAGTGAGAGATGATGAGTGCATGTGTTGTGAGTGAGAGATGACGAGTGCATGTGTTGTGAGTGAGAGATGAAGAGTGCATGTGTTGTGAGTGAGAGATGAAGAGTGCATGTGTTGTGAGTGAGAGATGACGAAATGCATTGTGTTGTGAGTGAGAGATGAAGAGTGCATGTGTTGTGAGTGAGAGATGACGAGTGCATGTGTTGTGAGTGAGAGATGACGAGTGCATGTGTTTTTGAGTGGGGAGATGAAGAGTGCATGTGTTGTGAGTGAGTGGGTGAAGAGTGCATGTGTTGTGAGTGAGAGATGACGAGTGCATGTGTTGTGAGTGAGTGATGAAGAGTGCATGTGTTGTGAGTGAGAGATGACGAGTGCATGTGTTGTGAGTGAGTGATGAAGAGTGCATGTGTTGTGAGTGAGAGATGACGAGTGCATGTGTTGTGAGTGAGTGATGAAGGGGGCATGTGTTGTGAGTGAGAGATGACGAGTGCATGTGTTGTGAGTGAGAGATGACGAGTGCATGTGTTGTGAGTGAGTGATGAAGAGTGCATGTGTTGTGAGTGAGAGATGACGAGTGCATGTGTTGTGAGTGAGTGATGAAGAGTGCATGTGTTGTGAGGGAGCGATGAAGAGTGCATGTGTTGTGAGTGAGAGATGAAGAGTGCATGTGTTGTGAGTGAGAGATGAAGAGTGCAAGTGTTGTGAGTGAGAGATGAAGAGTGCATGTGTTGTGAGTGAGTGATGACGAGTGCAAGTGTTGTGAGTGAGTGATGAAGAGTGCATGTGTTGTGAGTGAGAGATGACGAGTGCATGTGTTTGTGAGTGAGTGATGAGAGTGCATGTGTTGTGAGTGAGAGAAAGACGAGTGCACGTGTTTTTGAGTGAGAGATTTAAGAGTGCATGTGTTGTTTAGTGAGTGATGACGGTGCATGTTTTTGTGAGTGAGTGATGAAGAGTGCATGTGTTTGTAGGAAAATGACGAGTGCATGTGTTGTGAGTGAGTGATGAGAGTGCATGTGTTGTGATGAGAGATGACGTGCATGTGTTGTGAGTGGTGATGAAGAGTGCATGTGTTGTGAGTGAGAGATGACGAGGTGCATTTTGTTGTGAGTGAGTGATGAAGAGTGCATGTGTTGTGAGGGAGCGATGAAGAGTGCATTGTTGTGAGTGAGAGATGACGAGTGCATGTGTTGTGAGTGAGTGATTACGAGTGCATGTGTTGTGAGTGAGAGATGAAGAGTGCATGTGTTGTGAGTGAGAGATGACGAGTGCATGTTTGTGAGTGAGAGAAAGAAGAGTGCATGTGTTGTGAGTGAGTGATGCGATTGCATGTGTTTGTGATGAGAGATGAAGAGTGCATGTGTTGTGAGTGAGTGATGACGAGTGCATGTGTTGTGAGTGAGAGATGACGAGTGCATGTGTTGTGAGTGAGAGATGAAGAGTGCATGTGTTGTGAGTGAGAGATGACGAGTGCATGTGTTGTGAGTGAGAGATGACGAGTGCATGGTTGTGAGTGAGGAAAAGACAGTGCATGTGTTGTGATGAGAAATGAAGGTGCATGTGTTGTGAGTGAGAGATGACGAGTGCATGTGTTGTGAGTGAGAGATGAAGAGTGCAAAGTGTTGTGATGAGTGATGACGAGTGCAGTGTTTGTGAGTGAGAGATGAAAGAGTGCATGTGTTGTGAGTGAGTGATGAAGAGTGCATGTGTTGTGAGTGAGTGGTGACGAGTGCATGTGTTTTTGAGTGAGTGATGACGAGTGCATGTGTTTGTGAGTGAAGATGACGAGTGCATGTTGGTTGTGAGTGAGTGATGAAGAGTGCATGTGTTGTGAGTGAGTGATGAAGAGTGCATGTGTTGTGAGTGAGTGATGAAGAGTGCATGTGTTGTGAGTGAGAGATGACGAGTGCATGTTTGTAGTGAGAGATGACGAGTGCAATGTGTTGTGAGTGAGAGATGAAGAGTGCATGGTGTTGTTGAGGGAGCGATTTAAGAAATGCATGTGTTGTGAGGGGAGAGATGACGAGTGCAGTGTTGTGAGTGAGAGATGACGAGTGCATGTGTTGTGAGTGAGGATGAAGGGTGCAATGTGTTGTGAGGGAGCGATGAAAAGGTGCATGTGTTGTGAGTGAGAGAGAAGAGTGCATGTTTGTGAGGGGGCGATGAAGAGTGCATGTGTTGTGAGTGAGAGATGACGAGTGCAAGTGTTGTGAGTGAGAGATGACGAGTGCATGTGTTGTGAGTGAGAGATGAAGAGTGCATGTGTGGGAATACGAGTCTCTACGCTTAAACATTAACCTCGGGAAAATTGAATTAATATTTGACAATATCAAGAACTGTACGTGTCTAAATACTTGAGAATATTTAATATATATTGTTTTCAGATGAACACACACACACACACACACACACACACACACACACACACACACACACACACACACACACACACACACACACACACACACACACACACACACACATGAATGACATGACGGAAGGAATAGACTCTGAGGTGTCCCTGTTTGCAGATGACGTGAAGTTGATGAGAAGAATTCACTCGATCGAAGACCAGGGCAGAACTACAAAGGGATCTGGACAGGCTGCAGACCTGGTCCAGCAATTGGCTCCTGGAGTTCAATCCCACCAATGCAAAGTCATGAAGATTGGGGAAGGGCAAAGAAGACCGCAGACGGAGTACAGTCTAGGGGGGCCCGAGACTAAAAAACCTCACTCAAGGAAAAAGATCTTGGGTGAGTATAACACCAGGCACATCCCCTGAAGCGCAAAATCAACCAAATAACTGCTGCAGCTATGGGCCCTGGCAAACCTCAGAACAGCATTCCGACATCTTAATAAGGAATCGTTCAGGACCCTGTAACACCGTGTACGTTAGGCCCATATTGGAGTATGCGGCAAACCCGTTTGGAAACCCACACCTACCAAGCACGTAAAGAAACTAGAGAAAGTGCAAAGGTTTGCAACAAGACTAGTCCCAGAGCTAAGAGGTATGTCCTACGAGGAAAGGTAAGGGAAATCAACCTGACGACACTGGAGGACAGGAGAGATAGGGGGGACTGATAACGACATACAAAATACTGAAGAATTGACAAGGTGGACAAAGACAGGATGTTCCAAGATTGGACACAGTAAAAAAGGGGACACAGTTGGAAGTTGAAGACACAGATGAATCACAGGGATGTTAGAAAGTATTTCTTTAGCTACAGAGTAGTCAGTAAGTGGAATAGTTTGGGAAGCGATGTAGCGGAGGCAGGATCCATACATAGCTTTAAGCAGAGGTATGATAAAGCTCACGGTTCAGGGAGAGTGACCTAGTAGCGATCAGTGAAGAGGCGGGGCCAGGAGCTCGGACTCGACCCCCGCAACCTCAACTAGGTGAGCACACACACACACACACACCACACACACACGCACACACACACACTAACACTAACACACGGGCCTAGTGTCTAATCGACATGTGCCTAGTACAAAATGGTAACTAACACACATTGGAGGACAGGAGGGCCAGGGGAGACATGATAACGACATACAAAATACTGCGTGGAATAGATAAGGTAGACAGAGACAAGTTGTTCCAGAGATAGGACACAGAGACAAGGGGTCACAATTGGAAGCTGAAGACTCAGACGAGTCACAGGGATGTTAGGAAGTATTTCTTCAGTCATAGAGTCGTCAGGAAGTGGAATAGCTTAGCAAGTGATGTAGTAGAGGCAGGAACCATACATAGCTTTAAGACGAGGTATGACAAAGCTCAGGAAGCAGAGAGAGAGAGGACCCAGTAGCGGTCAGTGAAGAGGCGGGGGCAGGAGCGGAGTCTCGACCCCTGCAACCACAATTAGGTGAGTACAATTAGGTGAGTACAATTAGATGAGTACAATTAGGTGAGTACAATTAGATGAGTACAATTAGGTGAGTACAATTAGATGAGTACAATTAGGTGAGTACAATTAGATGAGTACAATTAGATGAGTACAATTAGGTGAGTACAATTAGATGAGTACAATTAGATGAGTACAATTAGGTGAGTACAATTAGATGAGTACAATTAGATAAGTACAATTAGGTGAGTACATTAGATGAGTACAATTAGGTGAGTACAATTAGATGAGTACAATTAGATGAGTACAATTAGGTGAGTACAATAGATGAGTACAATTAGGTGAGTACAATTAGATGAGTACAATTAGATGAGTACAATTAGGTGAGTACAATTAGATGAGTACAATTAGGTGAGTACAATTAGATGAGTACAATTAGGTGAGTACAATTAGATGAGTACAATTAGATAAGTACAATTAGGTGAGTACAATTAGATGAGTACAATTAGATGAGTACAATTAGGTGAGTACAATTAGATGAGTACAATTAGGTGAGTACAATTAGATGAGTACAATAGGTGAGTACAATTAGATGAGTACAATTAATGAGTACAATTAGGTGAGTACAATTAGATGAGTACAATTAGGTGAGTACAATTAGATGAGTACAATTAGGTGAGTACAATTAGATGAGTACAATTAGGTGAGTACAATTAGATGAGTACAATTAGGTGAGTACAATTAGATGAGTACAATTAGGTGAGTACAATTAGATGAGTACAATTAGATGAGTACAATTAGGTGAGTACAATTAGATGAGTACAATTAGGTGAGTACAATTAGATGAGTACAATTAGGTGAGTACAATTAGATGAGTACAATTAGGTGAGTACAATTAGATGAGTACAATTAGATGAGTACAATTAGGTGAGTACAATTAGATGAGTACAATTAGGTGAGTACAATTAGATGAGTACAATTAGGTGAGTACAATTAGATGAGTACAATTAGATGAGTACAATTAGGTGAGTACAATTAGATGAGTCAATTAGATGAGTACAATTAGGTGAGTACAATTAGATGAGTACAATTAGATGAGTACAATTAGATGAGTACAATTAGGTGAGTACAATTAGATGAGTACAATTAGATGAGTACAATTAGGTGAGTACAATTAGATGAGACAATTAGGTGAGTACAATTAGATGAGTACAATTAGATGAGTAGGTACAATTTAGGTGAGTACAATTGATGAGTAAATTAGGTGAGTACAATTAGATGAGTACAATTAGGTGAGTACAATTAGATGAGTACAATTAGGTGAGTACAATTAGATGAGTACAATTAGGTGAGTACAATTAGATGAGTACAATTAGGTGAGTACAATTAGATGAGTACAATTAGATGAGTACAATTAGGTGAGTACAATTAGATGAGTACAATTAGGTGAGTACAATTAGATGAGTACAATTAGGTGAGTACAATTAGATGAGTACAATTAGGTGAGTACAATTAGATGAGTACAATTAGATGAGTACAATTAGGTGAGTACAATTAGATGAGTACAATTAGATGAGTACAATTAGGTGAGTACAATTAGATGAGTACAATTAGATGAGTACAATTAGGTGCAGTACAATTAGATGAGTACATTAGATGAGTACATTAGGTGAGTACAATTAGATGAGTACAATTAGGTGAGTACAATTAGATGAGTACAATTAGATGAGTACAATTAGATGAGTACAATTAGGTGAGTACAGCCGTGTGGTAGAGCATTGGGAGTGTTGGTTTACTTGACGAATCGAATCTGATACCATCTCCAGGTCAACCCTAACCATAGCCTCCCACCAACCCACATCTCTCGGGTTCATCCCCCAAAATACACGTGTGATCACCCCGTACCCAATACTTCCCCAATAACCCACAACCCGCCTTAGTTACGCAGTAGGAGCAGGAGCGTAGCTAGCCTATGTTCCCACTACATAACTATCATACAGAGAAAGATAGCATCTCATAGCGTAGGTAAGCGGATTTGCTGTACTCAGTTTACACTTCAGTACACTCACCAGACACTTCACAGCGCTGTGTAGCCCTTGTGGTTTAGCGCTTCTTATTGATTATAATAACAATAATATTAACCAGACACTGCAGTTTACACAGGTATATTGTTACAATGTTCAGTAATATATGCGACATGTTCATCATCATCATCATCATCATCATCATCATCATCATCATCATCATCGTCATCATCATCACCATCACCATCATCATCATCATCATCATCATCATCATCATCATCATCATCATCATCATCATCATCATCATCATCGTCATCATCATCACCATCACCATCATCTCATCATCATCATCATCATCTCATCATCATCATCATCATCATCATCATCATCGTCATCATCATCACCATCACCATCATCATCATCTCATCATCATCATCATCATCATCACATCATCATCATCATCATCATCATCATCCTCATCATCATCATCATCATCATCATCATCATCATCATCATCATCATCATCATCATCACCATCATCATCATCATCATTCATCATCATCATCATCACCATCATCATCATCATCATCATCACCATCATCATCATCATCATCATCATCATCATCATCATCATCATCATCACCATCATCATCATCATCATCATCATCACCATCATCATCATCATCATCATCATCATCATCATCATCACCATCATCATCATCATCATCATCATCATCATCATCATCATCATAATAATAATAATAATAATTATAATTATTAGCATTCCTTGGGGTAGAGGGGACTGGGCTTATTGAATACGGGGGATATCTTTCTCGGATCACTTACCGATTGAAATACATCTATCGAATACAACTGCAGCGCTGTATACCCCTTGTGGTTTAGCGCTTCTTTTTGATTATAATAATATCGAATA
>NC_069466.1:22211106-22228606 GCF_026875155.1 Cherax quadricarinatus
CTATACTACTCGATGGATATTGACCGCTTGAGGGGAGAGGGTGAGGGGAGGATAAGGGGAGTGCGGGTTGGGAAGAGTGTAGAGAGGGGAAAAGAAAGGGGAAAGGGAGGAGAGGAGAGAAGGAGAAGCCGTAAGTTAGTTGTTTTGCGTCTAACTCGGCTGTCTTGATACAATGGTAATGGTGGTGAGGAGAGAGAGAGAGAGAGAGAGAGAGAGAGAGAGGAGAGAGAGGAGAGAGAGGAGAGAGGAGAGAGAGAGAGAGAGAGAGAGAGAGAGAGAGAGAAGAGAGAGAGAGAGAGAGAGAGAGAGAGAGAGAGAGAGGAGATGAGAGAGAGAGAGTGAGAGAGAGAGAGAGAGAGAGAGAGAGAGATCCCCTATTTGTGGTTGCGAATGCAGTCACAGTTTGTGTATGTGTACTCACGTATTTGTGGTTGCAGGGGTTGAGTCATAGCTCCTGGCCCCGCATCTTCGCTGGTTGTTATTAGACCCACTTTTTCCCTGCTCCCAAGAGCTTTATCGTGTGTGTGTGTGTGTGTGTGTGTGTGTGTGTGTGTGTGTGTGTGTGTACTCACCAAGTTGTACTCATCTAGTTGAGGTTGCAGGGGTCGAGTCCAAGCTCCTGGCCCCGCCTCTTCACTGGTCGCTACTAGGTCACTCTCCCTGAGCCGTGAGCTTTATCGTACCTCTGCTTAAAATTATGTATGGATCCTGCCTCCACTACATCGCTTCCCAAACTATTCCACTTCCTGACTACTCTGTGGCTGAAGAAATACTTCCTAACATCCCTTTGATTCATCTGTGTCTTCAGCTTCCAACTGTGTCCCCGTGTTGCTGTGTCCAGTCTCTGGAACATCCTGTCTTTGTCCACCTTGTCAATTCCTCTCAGTATTTTGTAAGTCGTTATCATGTCCCCCTATCTCTACTGTCCTCCTGTGTCGTCAGGTTGATTTCCCTTAACCTCTCCTCATAGGTCATACCTCTTAAATCTGGGACTAGTCTTGTTGCAAACCTTTGCGCTTCTCTAGTTTCTTTACGTGCTTGGCTAGGTGTGGGTTTCCAAAACTGGTGCACGCATACTCCAACTATGGGCCCTAACGTTCACCGGTGTTACAGGGTCCTGAACGATTTCTTATTTCGATGTCCGGAATGCTGTTATGAGGTTTTGCTAGGCGGCCCATTATGCTGCGAAGTTATTTGTTGATGTGCGCTTCTGGAGATGTTGCATGGTGTTATACTCACCCCAAGATCTTTTTCCTTGTGTTATGTTTGTAGTCTCTGGCCCCCTAAGGGAACTGTACTCCGTCTGCGATCTTCTTTGCCCTTCCCCAATCCTCATGACTTGGCACTTTTGTGGGAATTGAACTCCAGGAGTTCTGGTTGCGGGGACCAGGTTGCAGCCTGTCCAGATCCCTTTGTATACTGGCTGGTCTTCGATCGAATGAACTTCTTCTCATCAACTTTCACGTCATCGCAAACAGGGACCACCTCGGAGTTATTCCTTCCGTCATGTCGTTCACATATACTTGAAACAGCACTGTCCTTGGACTGACCCTGTGGGACCCCGTGTCACATGTGCCACTCTGACCACCTCGCACGTACCATTAATCGCTGCTGTTTTCCTGACAAGTATGCCCTGATCCATTGCAAGTGCCTTTCCCTGTTATCCCTGCTGGTTCCTCCTGTTTTTGCACTAATCTCTGTGTGGTCCTGTGTCAAACGCTTCTTTGCAGTTCCAAGGAAATGCAATCCACCAACCACTCTCTCTCTTGTTAACGGCTGTCTCCATGTCATAGAACCCGTAGGTTTGTGACACAGGTATTTCCCGTCTCTGAAAACCTGTTGGCTGCTGGTGTGTGTACTAACCTAATTGTACTCACTTATTGTGGTTGCAGGGTCAAGACTCAGCTCCTGGCCCGCCTCTTCATGATCGCTACTGGGTCCTCTCTCTCACTGCTTCTGAGCTTTTGTCATACCTCTCCTTAATAACTAGGTATGGTTCCTGACTCCACTCCACTACTTCACTTGATAGCTATTCCACTTGCTGACAACTTATGACTGAAAGAAATACTCCTAACGTCCCTTGTGACTCATCTGAGTCTTCAGCTTTCAGTTGTGACCACTTGTCCTGTTGTCCGCTCTTCTGGAAACATCCTAAGCTCTGTCCTCCTTGTCTATTACCCGCGAGTATCTTGGATGTCGTTATCATGTCCTCCCCTGTCCCTTATCGTTCCTTCAGTGTATCGTCAGTCCGATTTCCCCTTAACTATCCTCGTACGACATTCCTTGAGCTCTGGGACTAGCCTTGTTGCAAACCTTTGTACTTTCCTAAACTTCTTTGACGTGCTTGACCTGGTGTGGGTTCCAGACTGGTGTGCTTACTCCAGGTAAGGGCCTAACTACACGTGTACAGTGTCTTGAACGATTCTTATATTAAGGTAATAGGAAAGAACGCTATTCTAGGTTTTGCCAGGCGCCGTATTGCTGCAGCAGTTATTTGGTGGATGTGGTGCCTCCTGGTGATGTGCTCGGTGTTATGTCACCCAGGTTCTTTTCTCCCTGAGTGAGGTCTGTAGTCTTTGTTCCACTAGCCTATACTTCTGTCTGCGGTTTCTTTGCCCCTCCCCAATCTTCATGACTTTGATTTGGCTGGGATTGAATTCGAGAAGCTTGTTACGGACCACATGTCCAGCCTGTCCAGGTCTATTTGTAGTCCGCCTCATCCTCGTCGATTTAATTCTTATTCATCAAACTTTCTCGTCATCTGCAAACAGGGACACAACAGAGTATATTCCTTCCATAATGGCGTTACATATATCAATTATAGCAACTGGCTCCTAGAACTGACACCTGTGGGACCCGCTGTAACAGGCGCCCTGTGATACCTCTTCATGTACCATGACTCGTTGCTGCCTCCCTGTCGGTATTCCTGTATCCATTGCAAGTGCCCTCCCTTTTACATGCGCCTGGATCCTCCAGCTTATGCACTAATCTCTTATGGGGAAAGAGGAAACTGTGTCAAAGCCCTTCCTGCAGTCTTGGGAAAACGCAAATCTACCCACCTCTCTCTTCTCGTTGTCTTACCTTCTGTTACCTTGTCATAAAAATCCAGGTGTTTGTTGATGCAAGATTTGCCTTCCATGAAACCCATGCTGGATTTTTCATTTATAATCTTGTCCTTTCCAGGGGTTCGACCACTCTCCTCCTGATATTCTTCTCCGTGACTTTGCACACTATACATGTCAGGGACACAGGGTCTGTAGTTAGGGCCTCGTTTTCTGTTTCCTTTCTATAATATGGGACTACATGCTATGTCTTCCATTTCTCAGGTAGTTGCCCAGTTTCAAGGGATGTGTTGAAGATTGTGGTTTAGAGGCATTGCACTGCATCTCTGCCTCCTTCTCTTAAGGTCCCATGGGGAGATGTTGTCGGTCCCATCGACTTTGAGGTTTTCATGGTCACTTAAGAGCTTCTTCACTCCTCCTCAGTTGTTCGTAATGTCATCCAACACTTGTTGGTATATTCCTCTTGATGTCTTCCCTCTGTGCTGTCTTCCCACAGCCATTCCTGTCTCTTCTGTAAAAAAACTTCCTTAAATCTCCTGTTCAGGCTCCTCACATTCTCCTGATCGTTTCTTTGTGTGCTCTCCACCTTTCTGTCCTAATCTGATCACTGTCTTTGACTGTTGTCTTACTCCTGATTGTGGCTATACAACGTTTGGGGTCCGTTATTGATTCTCGTATTGCTATGTCTTTTATTACTGTCGCTGGGCCTCCTCCTTACTGTGAATAATCAATTTCATGGGCTCTGTGACTGGTCTCCCTATTTTCGTTGTGTTCTTTTTTTTGCCCTTCTGTACTTTTTCATCTCTATTGCACTTTGTTTTTGCCTCCTTACACCGTAGGGTAAACCAGGGGGGCTTAGGCTCGTTCTGGTCTTCCCGTGTTTACTGTTGCCCTTGGGAAATAAAACTTTTCCACTTGCATCCTTGCTTTTGTTGTTACATTATTCCTTCATTCATTTACTAGCTTTCCTGCCAGTTTCTCTGTCACACTGGACCTCCCACAGGAAAGTTCTTAAACCCTATTTAGTCCCCTCTGTTTAGTCAGGCTTTTTTCCATTCTACTCCTGTTATATCTCTCCACTTGCGCCTACTATGTTATTCAAAGCACAGAAAGCAAGTGGTCGCTAGCTTCCTAGGGGACCTCATACTTGATGTCCTCATGGTTCTGAGATGCCCAGGGGTGAACCACAAGGTCCAATCTTGCTGGTTCATCCTCCCCTCTCACTTGGGTTAGTGTACTTTAACATGTTGGTTGCTTGAGGTTTTTTCCAGCACCAAGTCCAAACATCCTGGCTCTCCATGTTTCGGGACCCCTGTGGACTCCAGGTTTTCCAGTAAATCTCCCTGTGGTTGAAATCCCCCATAACCAGCAACTTTGCTCTGCTGGAATGAGCATTTTTTCCCCACCTCCAGCAAGTGTGTCCACCATTTGCTCTGTTGCTCTCTTCATATTCCGCTTTGGCTCCTGCAGTTCTGTGGTGGATAATACATCACTGCAATGACCCACTTTGTGTTTCCCCAGGACTGATGTGGTACTTGCTATGCAGTTCGTTCTCCCGTTCTCATCTTGCCTTCCATTTTCTCGAATTTCATCTGTTTTTTACAAGGCAGAGCTACTCCACCTCCCCCTGCCCCTTCTATTTTCCTCATGAATCTGGTATCCTGGTGGGAAGATTGCATCTGTTATGTCTCTGTGAGTTTTGTTTCTGTAAAACTGCTATGATGTCTGGGGCTTCTCATTGATTCTTTCTTGCATTCCTCTGTTTATCTCGTTACATCCATCTGCATTTGTGTACCAAACCTTCAACATTCTGTTCTAATACTGTAAATCTGTGGTGTGGGGGTGGAAACAGAGGGATCGGTGTGTGGAGGGTTGGTTTTTGGATTGTTTCAGTTGCTTGGGGGGGTGTCATGGCTGGAGTACTTATGCAGGTGTTTCTGGGGGGTGTGTGCTTGTCTTTTCATTTGATCCTGTGGTTCATTCTGCTCTCCTTTTTCATTTCCTCCCATTTCTCTTTCGTTTTTGAACTCTCTATTTTATCATCTTCCTTTTCGTCCTGTTTCTGTCTCGAACGAGGTACACTTCCGGACGGATCTCCTTGCTTTGCGTCTCAGCCATGCATTTTCCTGCAGGATCATGGTTCGGGTGATTCTGCCTGAAATTTACTTGAGAGGCCGATTCCATTTTCTTTGTTGAACCACCTATTCTCCGAAAATTTGCCACCTGGGTCATGTCCCTTCGCTTCACCTTTCATGATATCTTCAATCGCTTTTTTCTCCTCCTGTTTTCTTTCATCTAAGTTTCCCTTTAGTTCATCTAGCCATAGACAAAAACGGATCTCTCCCTTTCCACCTCCCACTGTGACTCCCATCGCATCCTCTGAGGTGTTTTAAGGTTATTCCCGTGGAGGTGTTCCTTCCTTCTAGTCCCTTCCCTAGTTATGGCCCCTATGCTTCTTGGTTTGTCCCTTCGGCTCACCTGTTCCTGGGCCCCCACAGGTTATTGGTTAAGGGTCCTTGCCACATGTCCTAGTTCCTTTCAATGTCTTACAACCTCTCATTCTTTCTAGGGTGCTCCCTGTCTTTGTTTTGGCCCCATGTGGCGTTTGACAGGACCTACTGCATACAGTTTAGTTTCCATGCTTCCTTCAGACATGGTGTCTGTGTTAGATGTAGCCATTGCCGATGCTACTCTGTTAATATCTTTGTTTCCTGTGCTGTTTCAGAATGTCTCAGCTCTCTTCTTAATCTCTCTATCTTGATTTCTGTGCTGTGGCCTGTTGCTTCCACCTTCTGCATTCTGCTGCTAACCTCTCTTTCCCATCTCCTTTCCAGCTCATCTAAGTCCATCCCAGTGCGTCCTCCATTTTTTGAGCTCTTACTACTCCAATTCCTTCCTCCCAGATTCGTCCTTGGAGCCCTTGTCCTATTCCTGGTTCTAGGTTCCCCCATTGCTCCACAGAAGGGGGGAAGGGAGTGGTTAGGGGAGGGGTAATAGATGGTTAGGAGGAGAGGGGATGGATGGTTGTGTGGGAGGGGGGAGGATGGTTATTGGAAACAGTGGTAGAGATTAGTTGGGGGGTGGGGGTTAGGATGGTTTGAGGGAGAGAGGGATGGATGGTTATGGGGAGGGGGAGGATGGGTTATTGGGGGGAGGGAGGTAGTTGGGGGGGGTTAAGCCGGTTTGGGGAGGGGTTAGGTGGTTTGGGGGAGGGGTAGGGGCTAAGGTGAGGTGGTTTAGGGAAGGGGGGAGAGGTGGGTGGTTAGGGGAGGGGGGGTTACGTGTTTGTGTCTATGTGTTTGTGTCTAAGTGGTGGAGGGTGTGTGTGGGGTTGGTGTCTGTGTGGGTGTGTGTGTGTGTGTGTGTGTGGCTGTGTGTGCGTGATGTGTGCATATGTGTGTGTGTGTGTGAATGTGTGTGTGTGTGTGTGTGTGTGGTGTGTGTGTGGTGTTGTTGTGTGTTTGTGGTGTGTGGTTTGTGTGTGGTGTGGTGTGTGTGTTGTGTGGTCGTGTGTGTTGTGGTGTGTGCATGGTATGTGTGTGGTGTGGGTGTGTGGGGTGTGTATGTGTAGTGTGTGGGGGTTTTGTTGTGGTGTTGTGTGTGTGTGGGGGGTGGGTTGTTGGTTTTTGGTGTGTGGTGTGTGGTGTGTGGGTGGTGTGTGGTGTGGTGTGTGTGGTGTGGTGTGGGTGTGTGTGTGTGTATAGTGTGTGTTGTGTGTGTGTGGGGTTTGTGTGTGTGTGTTTTGGTTTATGTATGGTGTGTGTATGTTGTGTGTAGGGTGGTGTTGTGTGGGTTGTGTGTGTGTTGGTGTGTGTGTGTGAGTGTGTGATGTCTCCCCTTGTGTTGTTTGCTTGTGTGTGGGGAGGGGGGGGTTTGGGGGGGGGGTGGTGGGGGGTTTGAAAGATCCGTTGTGTGGCAAAAATTTTATCTCATTTTTTTTCCCCCAATTATGCTACTCCCTTACTTTTCCCCTTTCTGGATTTACGTTTAAATTTTTTGCTGGTTATTATCATTTTTCCTTGTTCACATTGAGAGAGGAACTTCGTTTCCCTAAGTATTCTTATGCTAATAATACCGGTAGAAAACATGCCTGTGTGCATGTGTCATGTTGTGTGTGTTGATGTGTGTGGAGGGTTTTGCGGTGAAAAGCTGGCCGCAATTTCTTGTGCCCACACAACCCTCTGGGACTTGACCTGCACCGCTTCAATGTTGCCCTTATAAAACTTTGTCCACCTACCCTTTTCAACTCGTAACACTATTTCACTTGTCTATGCTTTTCTATTTAATTTGGTAATGTTCAGGAGTGAGTGACCAGTATCAAACAGTATGCAAGGCCGCCAGGGGGTAACTGCAAACCACAAAAAGGCGAAAAAAACTTGTGCTCATGGGCGGGGACAGGTTTCCAGTGGATGACTGAGTCGTCGTAGTAGCCTTAAATCCCTATTTTGGAGCCTTCACCCGTGAAGTTAAACCATATATTCTCATACATCCCGCTTCCCATCAATTTCACTCTTCCTGAGATGTATAACTTCACATTATATGTATAATGGCACACAATTTTCGTGAGTCACTTTTTCAGGGGCCCACCGTGCAATGTGGCAACGCGTGGACCCCCAACGGTTTGCATTTGAAATTTTGATTTCGCTTTTCCCCTCTTTCTTTAACTAAAACTTTAATTATCACTATAGTATTGTTCACTGTCGTTCCCCTACCCCGATTTTCTGCTAGCTGTTATTGCACGCCCTTTCAACGCAAGGTTTCCGGGGCCTTGTTTACCCCGTCGCACCCCACGGACCCACGTGTGTGTGGTGTGTGGTTGTGTGTGGTTTTGTGGGTTTTGTGTGTGTGCGTGTGTGTTTGGGCCCGGAGAGAGAAACATTTGGGCCTCCCCTCAAAGCTCCTCTCTAACTCTTAGCTAGAGCTCCTTTATGGAGTTTTCTTGAGTATGTGCCCGAAATTTTCCCCCTTGAGCTCCACGTGACAGCCCAAATCGAACCTCCTACAGTTCACCAAGTTTAAATTTGACAGCTCTGTCTGTGTTGTCGTTGTTGGGGCTGCTGTAACCCCGGAGAACACGAGGTTTGGCTGTCGAACCTCTGTAATCCCAAAAAAAATGGAAGTCCTGACTGTCAGTTTTTTTTAAACCCCAAAAAAGAGATCTTGGGTGTTAAATGTCTGAACCCCCGGACAAGTTTTGGGGGTCAGACCGTCAATGCCCCAAGAACACGAAGCTTTGGCTGCAGACTTAACCCAAAGAAAAAGAAATCCTGGCTGCCCAACTGTCTGTAATCCCAAGAACACCATCTATAGAAAGGGAGACCGAAGGTTTTCCTCAGTGGGTGGGGATTCATTTTAAAATACGGGACACCGCCTTCCATAACACTGGAGGGACTCACTGATGCTTCTCCCCCGTTTTTTAAAAGGGCCTCACACGGCCCCTGTAGGGAGCCAGGGGGGTCTTTCTGCCACCGTTCCCACCCAGTTTACGGTTCCAGGAACCGGGAAACAACCCCTACATCCATTAGGGAAAACCCCTGGAGCTTCTACCACAAATTTACTAACCCCACTGCTGTAGGGGAAAAGTCTGGTTTTCAAAACACGCCCGGAAATCAATCCCCCATACCCCCCACTGAGGGCTGCTCACCTCTTTACGACCTGGCTGGATGTTGGGAACAGGAATCTGCTTCCAGATTTATTTTAAGGGGGTCAAATGTTTCGATAACCCCCTCAACTACTGCCGGACAGTTCTTTTGGGACCAAAAGTCCCCCCCACACCCACTAAGGAAAACATAATGATGCACCACAGCCCTTCAGCCGAGGATGATTTGTATAGTTTTATGTAATGGTTTTATGGGGAATCAGATGGGTATATCCTCAGAGAATATACCCCGGGTGTTACCCTTTTGTGATATCTACAAAAATTAACAAATAAATATTATTAACGTTAGTGTCTAGCCAAAGCTTAGCTTGAGGACATTGGAATTGATGGTCTTATTAATTAAGCTATTGGTAGTGGGTTGGTGGCCGTGCCTAGTGGACTATAGCTCCCGTTCACACACGATCCCGGGTTCGTCCGCGGGTGAACTTCGACCGTTTTCTTAACCTGTTGTCCAGTTCACCTAGCACAAATAGGTACCTGGGTGTTGTGACTGTGTGGGTCGCACCTAGGGGACAAGATTAAGGACCCCAATGGAAAAGTTAGACTGTCTCGATGACGCAACTGATTTCTTGGGTTATCCTGGGTGGCTAACCCTCCGGGGTTAAAAATCCGAACGAAATCTTATCTTAAATCTTGAGAAGGATCTGCCCAGTATGGGCCAGTAGACATGCTGCAGTGTTCCTCCTTTCTTATGTTTTTATGGCGATGATGTTTTTCTATTGTATTTAAAATGGGACTGTTGGGGCTTACATGTGTTGGTGTGAATGTGTGTGTGGGAGTGGGTATGAAAGTGTGGGTGTACATGAGGGTCAGGCATTGATTGTGGGCATTGATTTAGATCCTTCGAGCACTTTCCTGCCCGAGGATACGCCGGAAGTTAACAGTACACTTAGCTGAAAGCAGTTTAAAGTTCAGCCTAATTAACTGTAAATTTCACTTCTTGCAAACTATGTGACTCGAACCCTCCCCCCCCCTCCTCAATACTTACAACTTACCACACGAAGCAACCTTAAGTACCGCTGGAGCAGCTGTGCCCCTTAAGGAACAGTTGTGGGAGTGCAACTCCTCATTCTTTGCAACAGTTCCCACCCAAAGCCACAGACATGCCATGATAAGCTGACGACAGGTTTGTGGGTGTAGAACCCGGCTGGGTATCTGGCGACAATCCACACGTCAGACGATTAAATTCTATGAGGGACGCTAAGGAGGCTGAGATGAACGTGATAGAGAGATGGACATGTTGAGGACCTGGGCAAGCGAGTTTTGCTTGCATGTCTTCCTGTCTCTAGCACCCACAACACACATAAGCAAACTGAAGATGCTGGGAGACTATGACATGAGTAAAAAATTATTTTATTATGGAAAGTCACTCTCGACGGATTTAGATCCTACTCTCCGAGGTGCTAGTTAGGTATCCCTTTGAGGTGGTTGCCAGATTTTTTCAGAAAAATTTCGCTTGTAACTTGAGCACTACTCGCTACTTTTGGTATCAGACTTATACAAGAGAGACCAGTAAGTGTACTCAGCTACTGCTAGTGAGAGACTGTTTCCATATCAGACTGGTTAATACAGGCAGCCGATCACAGCACAGTTGAGGATCCCCTACAACCGCAGTCCCTAACTGCCAGAATTGACCGACTAGAAGAAATACCTAAACTGGTTGTGTGATGCACTCTAAATAAAATACAACATACTCGGATTACGCCATAAATGCCTCTTCAGCTAGGCTTCAAACCCGGCTTTTCTAATTGGAAGGTATAAACGAGCTTTTCGCAAATGTATTTTCTCGCCATCTGTTTTCATTGAAGAAACCGGGATATTAATTTCCATGTGATAACTTGTCACTGCCTATTCTGATTTGCATCAAATCTTTAACTGTGTTACTTAGGAAATTGTAATGACACGATTGTAATGACACGATTGTAAACAAACCATACCAGGGGTTGGGTTAGATAGCAGTAGCTGTCTTGATACAGCTGTAGCTGTCTTGATACAACTGTAGTTGTCTTGATACAGCTGTAGCTGTCTTGATACAACTGTAGTTGTCTTGATACAGCTGTAACTGTCTTGTACAGCTGTAGCTGTCTTGTACAGCTGTAGCTGTCTTGAAACAGTTGTAGCTGTCTTTGGAACAGCTGTAGTTTTCATAAAACAGATATAGCTATCGTGAAACAGCTGTAGTAGCTATTGCTGTCATATTCTCTCACACTTGCGTCTGTCTACTTCCCCCTTACCTCTGTCAATCCTATCTACTTCTATATCCACTCTTATTACTTTTTCCTTTGTGGTTATTTCCCGCTCTTCTCAGGCGTTTTCTTAAGTCACCCTTCCTTTTATTATCCATCTTCCCTCTTCCCATCTCTTGTTTACAACCCTCGGTCCACCCTCTTGTGGCAATCACGTATTCTCTTCCTCCCTGCTTCTCTTCCTCTCTGCTTCTCTTCCTCTCTGCTTCTCTTCCTCCCTGCTTCTCTTCTTCCCTGCTTCTCTTCTTCCCTGCTTCTCTTCTTCTTCTTTTACCCCCCCCACCCTCTACACCCTATATTCGCTATGCTTAATTTTCTAGCGGAAAAGTGTACCATTCTTCCATCCTCCAGTGAGTGATGGTCTCCCCTCCATCCTCCAGTGAGTGATGGTCTCCCCTCCATCCTCCAGTGAGTGATGGTCTCTCCTCCATCCTCCAGTGAGTGATGGTCTCCCCTCCATCCTCCAGTGAGTATTGGTCTCCCCTCCATCCTCCAGTGAGTGATGGTCTCCCCTCCATCCTCCAGTGAGTATTGGTCTCCCCTCCATCCTCCAGTGAGTGATGGTCTCCCCTCCATCCTCCAGTGAGTGATGGTCTCCCCTCCATCCTCCAGTGCCTATTGGTCTCCCCTCCATCCTCCAGTGAGTGATGGTATCTCCTCCATCCTCCAGTGAGTGATGGTCTCTCCTCCATCCTCCAGTGAGTGATGGTCTCCCCTCCATCCTCCAGTGAGTGATGGTCTCCCCTCCATCCTCCAGTGCCTATTGGTCTCCCCTCCATCCTCCAGTGAGTGATGGTATCTCCTCCATCCTCCAGTGAGTGATGGTCTCTCCTCCATCCTCCAGTGAATGATGATCTCCCTCCACTACTCACTCTTCAGCTCCCTCCATCCTCCAGTGAGTGATAGCTTCCCTCCACTACTTACCCTCCAGCTCCCCCTTCCATCAACAGCTTGACGCGCCACGACAACACGACCATCGCTCATGGGGGCAGACCTGTCGGGTGTCATAAAGACGCTCGTGATGCATGCCGTCAATATTTCCTCAAATCCTTGTCGTAAATATTCGTGGGTCCCCGTGCGTCTCCAGGCATGTCTTGAGATATGGAGGCCATTTCCCCCCACACCCTGAAGGGGCGTCGGAGATCGTCTCCAGTGTCAGCAACCATTTGCTCCAAACCTGAAGGAGATTGACCTGCTGTAGAGGTGTCAGGGGGTAGGCCTAGATACTTTTTCCACCCAAACTCACTTCGGGCCGTAAGGCCCGAAGTGAGAAGAAGTATCAGCTGGAGAAGTATCAGCGCTCGCCAGCTGGTCCATCAGCCACTTTTCAACGTGCCAGATGATTCACCCTTCCAAAGGCGGTGACTTGGTGCCGGTGAAGAATTCACGATGCTTGTAATTGGAGCTGGACCCCACCTCCCTTACCTCGAACCAAATCTGATTACTTCGCATTTCCCGCTGGTAATTATCCATATAGATCACTACAAGGAATGCATGGCTGTGTCATCCAGTTATCCTAATAGAGAAACACGTCCAGGATACGACTTTACGTGGAGGGACGGGCCAGTAATAGTTAAGAAGTCTGTGGAACTGTCCTCTTAACCAAGATTCCATGATGTTTCTGTGTCTGATATGTTGTACATGTACAGTATACAAGACCAGTAAGACGAAGAATTTTCCAGTCAATGGGTAAGATCAAGAAATGCAGCTTCGAGTGCTTTATAATTATGTTATGAGCAAGAGTAGAGGTAGTTGTGGGTTAGTGAGAGAAATCCAGAGTAACTTTATTGTGACAAGATTTCGCTGTGCAAAGTTAGTGATTTGCTTTATGCAAAGCACAGCGATGTCTCAACGAAAGCTTGGTGGCTAAAGCTCTCGCTTCACACGGCAAGGATCCGGGTTCGATTCCCGGCGAAGGTAGAAACATTGGGCGTGTTTCCTTACACCGATTGTCTATGTTCACCCATCAGTAAAATGGGTACCTGGGTATTAGTCGACTGGTGTGGGTCGCATCCTGGGGACAAAACTGGCCTAGTTTGCCCGAAATTCTCTGCATAACAAGCGGCTTTCTATATAATAGTATGTCATTGATGTCAGCTATGGTCTGTATACCTTGTACATGTACTTGTATACCTTGTACATGTACTTGTAGAAATACAGATATTATTACATTACTATTGCGTGCCTACTGATGAATAAGACACATGTACAACATCTGGGTATCTTCATTTGTGAAGATACCCGGATGTATACCCAAGATATATACCCAAGTGTCGTTTATGTGGCACTGATGTTAATAATGGTATAAAATACCGACAGGTTGATAGTTAAGACACACGTACAACACTTGGTTATCTTCACTGATAAAACGTTTCACCTACACAGTCGGCTTCTTCAGTCCAATACAGAAGCTGCAAGTGTAGTAGTGAAATGAAGATGATGTCAGTCCACCTCTGCGGCTGTTCTGCTGCATCAATGATGTCAGCGGTACAGTGTCGTGTCCCATTTCCGGGCTGTGAATTATTCCAGCCGCGATGATTTGAACGTTAGTCTCCATTAACTCGTTTGTAAAAGTGGTACATAAGAAGGAAGAAGCACTGCAGCAGGCCTACTGGCCAGTGTAACGCACATCCAAGTCACATCCACTCAAGAAGGAGGGAGCACTGCAGCAGGCCTACTGGCCAGTGTAAGGCACATCCAGGTCACATCCACTCAAGAAGGAAGGAGCACTGCAGCAGGCCTACTAGCCAGTGTAAGGCACATCCAAGTCACATCCACTCAAGAAGAAAGGAGCACTGCAGCAGGCCTACTTGCCAGTGTAAGGCACATCCAAGTCACATCCACTCAAGAAGAAAGGAGCACTGCAGCAGGCCTACTGGCCAGTGTAAGGCACATCTAAATCACACCCATTCAATAAGGAAGGAGCACTGCAGCAGGCCTACTAGCCAGTGTTAGGCACATCCAAGTCACATCCACTAAAGAAGGAAGGAGCACTGTAGCAGGCCTACTGGCCATTGCTAGGCACATCCAAGTCATATCCACTCAAGAAGAAAGGAGCACTGCAGCAGGCCTACTGGCCAGTGTAAGGCACATCCAAGTCACATCCACTCAAGAAGGAAGGAGCACTGCAGCAGGTCTACTGGCCAGTGTAAGGCACATCCAAGTCACATCTACTCAAGAAGGAAGGAGCACTGCAGCAGGTCTACCAGCCCAAAAGCTGGTAGTAGTGAACATTATGTCCCGTCATCATGCACTTGTCTTCACGGATATCTTCTCTCATTCTCTCTCGGAAAATCATCTTTATTTCCATCTCCCTTCTTGAAGTAATTGAATTAAAGCAATGCTGGCCACCCTTCACCTTAATGTGATTGCACAGATTACATTTACCACTGATACTCTCCAAGTTCGGAACACACACACACACACAAACATACAACACACACACACACACACACACACACACACACACACAACATACACACACACACACACACACAAACATACACACACACACACACACACACACACACACACACACACACACACACACACACACACACATCACACACACACACACACACACACATACACACACAAGAGGCGGGGCCAGGAGCTTGGAATCGATCCCTGGAACCTCAATTAGGTGAGTACACACACACACTTGACCCCTGAAACCACAGTTAGGTGAGTACACACACAGGCCAGGTGTCTATCAACAAGTGCTTTTGATAACCGACAACTAACACCACAAACAACAGGAAGTTCCAGTACAAGAAGTTCCAGCAAAAAAAGTTCCAGTACATGGAGCCAAAGTTCACCCCTAACGACGTAAGCATTTTCTACTGATGTGATCCGAGAACTCTAAGAATAAAGGTGATATTAAGTTGATTTTTCTACTTAAGAAAAATTTACCTGAACATAGGATGCAAATAACTTGTTAAGATTATCTATTCCAGGACAGATTATATATTCCAGGACAGATTATATATTCCAGGACAGATTATATATTCCAGGACAGATTATCTATTCCAGGACAGATTATATATTCCAGGACAGATTATCTATTCCAGGACAGATTATATATTCCAGGACAGATTATATATTCCAGGACAGATTATATATTCCAGGGCAGATTATATATTCAAGGACAGATTATATATTCCAGGACAGATTATATATTCCAGGACAGATTATATATTCCAGGACAGATTATATATTCCAGGACAGATTATATATTCCAGGGCAGATTATATATTCCAGGACAGATTATATATTCCAGGACAGATTATATATTCCAGGGCAGATTATATATTCCAGGACAGATTATATATTCCAGGACAGTATTATATATTCCAGGGCAGATTATATATTCCAGGACAGATTATATATTCCAGGGCAGATTATATATTCCAGGACAGATTATATATTCCAGGACAGATTATATATTCCAGGACAGATTATATATTCCAGGGCAGATTATATATTCCAGGACAGATTATATATTCCAGGACAGATTATATATTCCAGGACAGATTATATATTCCAGGACAGATTATATATTCCAGGACAGATTATATATTCCAGGGCAGATTATATATTCCAGGACAGATTATATATTCCAGGACAGATTATATATTCCAGGGCAGATTATATATTCCAGGACAGATTTATATATTCCAGGGCAGATTATATATTCCAGGACAGATTATATATTCAGGGCAGATTATATATTCCAGGACAGATTATATATTCCAGGGCAGATTATATATTCCAGGACAGATTATATATTCCAGGACAGATTATATATTCCAGGGCAGATTATATATTCCAGGACAGATTATATATTCCAGGACAGATTATATATTCCAGGGCAGATTATATATTCCAGGACAGATTATATATTCCAGGACAGATTATATATTCCAGGGCAGATTATATATTCCAGGACAGATTATATATTCCAGGACAGATTATATATTCCAGGGCAGATTATATATTCCAGGGCAGATTATATATTCCAGGACAGATTATATATTCCAGGATAGATTATCTATTCCAGGACAGATTATATATTCCAGGACAGATTATATATTCCAGGGCAGATTATATATTTCCAGGACAGATTTTATATTCCAGGACAGATTATATATTCCAGGGCAGATTATATATTCCAGGACAGATTATATATTCCAGGACAGATTATATATTCCAGGGCAGATTATATATTCCAGGACAGATTATATATTCCAGGACAGATTATATATTCCAGGGCAGATTATCTATTCCAGGAAGATTATATATTCCAGGACAGATTAATATATTCCAGGACAGATTATATATTCCAGGGCAGATTATATATTCCAGGACAGATTATATATTCCAGGACAGATTATATATTCCAGGGCAGATTATCTATTCCAGGACAGATTATATATTCCAGGACAGATTATCTATTCCAGGACAGATTATCTATTCCAGGACAGATTATCTATTCCAGGACAGATTATATATTCCAGGACAGATTATCTATTCCAGGACAGATTATATATTCCAGGACAGATTATATATTCCAGGGCAGATTATCTATTCCAGGACAGATTATATATTCCAGGACAGATTATATATTCCAGGACAGATTATCTATTCCAGGACAGATTATATATTCCAGGACAGATTATCTATTCCGGGCAGATTATATATTCCAGGATAGATTATCTATTCCAGGACAGATTATATATTCCAGGACAGATTATATATTCCAGGACAGATTATATATTCCAGGACAGATTATATATTCCAGGACAGATTATATATTCAGGGCAGATTATATATTCCAGGACAGATTATATATTCCAGGACAGATTATATATTCCAGGACAGATTATATATTCCAGGACAGATTATATATTCCAGGACAGATTATATATTCCAGGACAGATTATATATTCCAGGACAGATTATCTATTCCAGGACAGATTATATATTCCAGGATAGATTATATATTCCAGGACAGATTATCTATTCCAGGACAGATTATATATTCCAGGACAGATTATCTATTCCAGGACAGAACTGGAAACTGTTGGTCCTAGTGAGGCAAATTCCGTCGCTTTTTAATTGTAAAATTGAGCAAATCGTAATATTGTCTATTAGTTTAAAAAAAACGCAGCATCAGTAGCAGCAGCAGCATCAGTAGCAGCAGCATCAGTAGCAGCAGCAGCATCAGTAGCAGCAGCAGCATCAGTAGCAGCAGCATCAGTAGCATCAGCAGCATCAGTAGCAGCAGCAGCATCAGTAGCAGCAGCATCAGTAGCAGCAGCATCAGTAGCAGCAGCAGCAGCATCAGTAGCAGCAGCATCAGTAGCAGCATCATCAGTAGCAGCATCATCAGTAGCATCAGCATCAGTAGCATCAGCATCAGTAGCATCAGCATCAGTAGCATCAGCATCAGTAGCATCAGCATCAGTAGCATCAGCATCAGTAGCAGCAGCATCAGTAGCAGCAGCATCAGTAGCATCAGTAGCAGCAGCAGC
>NC_069466.1:22233606-22308606 GCF_026875155.1 Cherax quadricarinatus
CCATGTCTTCAAGACTGATGGACCGATCACATTATCTTCACCTCTCCAGTACTTTTGCTGCCTTCAGCTGGTAGCCATTGTTATCACCTGAGCACCAGTTCTCTGTACCCTCAATCAGCCCTACGTTTCTGGATCCCCGGATTAATAATAATAATAATAATAATAATAATAATAATAATAATAATAATAATAATAATAATAATAATAATAATAATAATAATAATAATAATAATAATAGTCCGTCTCATTCATTCTTTTGACAGATATTTAATATAGTTTTGGTCTGTGCCAAAAAGTAACGATTGGAAGTGTCATTTTTACAATTATTTTGTGTGTGTGTGTGTGTGTGTGTGTGTGTGTGTGTGTGTGTGTGTGTGTGTGTGTTTTGTGTGTGTCGGTAACAGTCGTACATGACTGCGTAATCAGTGTCTGAGTAGTAAAGATTAGCTGTGTTAGAGTAAAGAATTTTTATTTATCAATCTTGCTTTATTAATCACAGAGTGAAAGAGCACATTAACGACTAGGTGGGAGGCTAAAGACACAGGTTCCAGACCAAGTTTTTACTGGGGCAACATTTCGCTCCGTGTAGAGCTTTACCAAGCGCTGAAGCTCTACCGAGAGCGAGACGTTGTCCCATTGAATACTTGTTCTGTAGCCTATCTTCGTTGTCACAAAACCTAGTTCATGTCAGTTGTAAACACAGAATAAAAGTCACGATACCGAGGCTGGAACATTTCACAACTAACCAGCCTCCGGAGAGGAAATTGGGCAGGGCATTGTCAACCCCTCTCCAGAACTTGAAAATGGTCCTGGATGGACCAAAACGTCATTTACAGTTTTGTCTCTGAATTATGGCTTAGCTATGAACACTGGAAATATGTCGACTGAATTTTAAGCCTAAAATGCAGTTTACATCAAGGCTGAGAAGAGTATCCTTATGATGGGTTACAGGTAAACCAGAGGGATGCTGAGAGTTCTCACAGCAAGAGACGAGTCAGATGTAACCAGCAAAAGAAAGAACATCAGCGCTATGTGTGAATGCTAGGCTTGCAATCACACATGCATTAACTCTAATAACACTGCCAGCCGAGAGGAAATCCTTCACACAACTCACACAGACTTCGGAGTTTGTTAGGTGGTGTACAACCTGGCTACTGCCCGAGTATTATTATGGCTACAAATAACCTGTAACTATCCTCGAAAATGAGTTTAATCTCTAAATTAGTTAAATCAGACCTGTAAATGTGCATGTACATACTCTCCCGACGGTTACCTGTAGGATGGACAACTTCAACTAGCGAGAATGGCTAGATTTGAGAGGGACGTGACCTCTCAACAACTACATTCTTACCTCTACCTGTGGCCTACATCTCACCTCCTGGTGGTAAATAAGACTCCATCCTGTCACTTCAACTCCATATTGTTTCAGACTATGGAACAATACTCTTCTCCAGACTGAGGGACTGACCACCTCAAAACTTCAAGGATGATGGACTGATTACATAGTCTTCACGTCTCTTCTATCAACTTTTCTGTACTCGACTGAATAAGCCTACTGTGTAGGCGAAACGTTTCGAAATAAAGATACCTAACTGTTGCATTTGTATCTCACCTAATAAATGTCTTCTCGAAAACAACCAGACATCTGTCGGTAATTCCCCCAATCAAATGAGGATTAAATCTCGGTATATATATACTTAGAAGATACACACTTATTGATGTGATATATCTTCAAATATCGAGTACAAACGCTGTTTTACACATTGGAAAATTACAGTTCACGGTCTGTTCCAAAGGTCTGTCTAGAAATCAACTGGTGTTTCAACAGGTTGATAACAAGGAAGGATTGTGTCTCATGCATCATTCTGATGGCCTTCGGACCAGTAAATCTTCCTCGAGCCTTTTACAGCATCCAAAGATGATAGAGTTGAAGGTAATCGCCCTTTACCGCATCCAAAATTCACATAAAAGGTAATTAGTTTCACACTTTACCGCATCTGCATAGCGTAATTACCTTTTGAAAGTCGTACTTGATCTTGATTTTGCTAGTCCTAAGTGCGGCATCTATCCAGGTAAGTTTTCTTTTTCTTAGACAGATCTTCATCCTTTCTTAGATTTTTCCTAATTTCTTAGACCTTTCTTAAACCGGTCTTGCCACTTTCTTAGGTTTTCTTAATTTCATGGGGAGATCGTAGTGTTTTCTTGGCTAAACTGTTCTATTTTCTCAGTCAACTCTTCCTATTTTTCTGTCTAAATCTTTTTAAATTTCTCAGGTAAATCCTACACTCTCAACCTATCAGCCAGACCTCCTTTCTCCCACAACCAGATCTCCCTTTAATTTCCTAGTCAGATTTCCCTGCTTTCCCCAGTGGGATCTCTCTACTTTCCCAGTGAGACCTCTTTACCTTCCCCAGTGGGATCTCTCTACTTTCCCAGTGAGACCTCTTTACTTTCCCCAGTGAGATATCTCTCCACTTTCCCAGTCAGATATCGCAGCTTTCCTGTACATCCCAAGACGAACTCCCTACTTGGAGCGGCACGGTGTAGTCCTGTTATTTACATCCATGTCAGTTCTTCATCTGGAGGCAGAGTTGGCATTAACAAGACTCGTCTAGACCTGTTTTTAAAGTTGTACCAAGTGTCAAGAGCCGTCTGTCTTGCAACAGCAATAAAACAAAGGAATGAGGTTTGTTTTTTGCCTCTTCTCATCTGCATACCGACGTCGCTATCGTTTTATAGACCGAATTCTCCCGTGTAGAGCGCCCTGGTTTAAATTAAGTTTAACTGTGGGTATAAGTAGTGAAGCTGATTCTCGACGGTGTTGGGGTTCTTTCCTAAATGACAAGAGCGGAAAATGATCTTCAGCTCCACGACCTGACCTAAAAGTTATTGTTTACATAAGGGTTGTCCGATGCGAGTGGAGTTTTTGGTTATCTGGCGTTCGTCTCATGCTTTGCCGAGATAAATTCAATTGTATATGTTAATTTACTAATATATGCAAAGAATGAGCCACCAAGTTAGTCTCCCCCGTGCCTGGCCGGTCACTGGCCGTTTCCTTATTGTAAGTATTTGATAAATGGCTTCTCACCGGCGCTCTCTTACGGAATAATTGCGAAATATTACTGAAGATGATTGGTACCTTTCATAGTGTCCCTTAATTTATGGAGCCACGGCTGATCCCCAGAAATAAAGGCTGGAGGGAGGTACAATTAATCAGCTTAGGAGAGTTACCCCCATCCATCCACCCTCTCCATCCACCCCCTCCACCCGAGACTCATGTTTATTCTCGCTATAAATCGATCATATCTCCTCTCACTCGACTTTGAGTGCTGATAGTCCTTTCAGATAGCAAGGATGAAGATGGCGTGAATACGGTCCTTACCACTGCCTGCGAGGAATACCCACAAACGCACAGCTTTCTGATAGATTCTTCAGGTCTCCTTCGCTGGACCAAAATAAACTCTTCTTCCAGCGATGTCAGAGGACGGAACCGAGTTAGCGAGCGAGATCGTTAACGTCACGACGCATTGTTAGCCATGACTTGGCATCGCATTAATATATTCGTGCAGGAGAGTGAGGAGGAAAAACACGTGGGATCTCTAACTCTCTCGCTGATATAATACCCGAGCTAAATAAATACATCGCCGGCTCCGGTAATTGATTTACGTCTCACAGCACTTGGGCCGGAGTCTCTCTCCCAGACGGCTGGAGACCGTGAACATCTCTCTCTCTCTTTCCCTCCCTCTCTCTTTCACTCTCTCTCTCTCTCTAATTTATAATTCTTCAGGAGTTGCTTCAGGTGATTTCACCTCTTAATTTCAGGCAGCTTCAGTCTTGAATGGTATTTATTCCTCTTCCTCCTCCTAAGGCACTCAGGGATCAGTCATCTGGTAAGGGTGCCCCTGAGTGCGCGTGCCCTGTAAGCAATCACTCCCGCTCGTCCTGTCACTCGGAATATCCCTGGGCATCCACCTCAGGGATTGATTAAGGGTCATTTCTTAGGAATTGCAGGACTGAAGGGTCCGGGAGTCCTCAGGGCTTGCTTAAGGGCCAGAGAATCCTTAGGGAAAAATGAAGGATCCAGGTGTCCTTATAAACTGAAGGAGCGGCAAACACTCACGGCTCTACGAAGCATCGGGAATGCTGATTATCCATGAATCTTTAACGTTAAAAAATCCCTTAATTGGGGATAAAAGGGTAAAATCAGGGCCTTTAACATGTTTACTGAAATAAATATTAACATTATTATCCAAAAATATAAATTTTTTCTAAAAACCCTTATATAAACTTTTTTGACTGATAATGAAAATATAAATACAGAATAAATAATTAAAACATAGAAATAATGTTTATAGAAAATGTAAATATCAAGAAAGTTTTTAATCGGATTTACGAATGTCGACTAAAATTTTCAGTAGTGTCTTCAAATTTTTTTTTCAGTGTTTAGAGAATGTTTAAATTTTCGATTATCAGAGAAATTACAGAGTAAAGGAGGAATATTTTGTGTTTATAAAGGGTTGATGTTTAGTGAGATTACTTACGTTTGTAGCCTTAAAGGGCTATGATACCTTGAAGGTTGACTGGTTAATTATACTTCACGAGGGTCATTAAGGCTTCGTGTCACTTGTTTACCTCCAGTCAAGAATACTTCAGTCCCTGAAATAGAGGCTATATCCTGGTATATAGCACTTATATAGTCCCTATGTGGGCTTCGAGGTATAGTATGAATGTTATAGGGTGTGGTAAAGGGAAGGGGGGGGGGAAAGGAAGAGGTATAGGGGAAGCGATGAAAGGAAGTGGGTGGGACACAACTGTGAAAAGTGGTGGAGGTGAACTGGTGTTACTGAAGTGTAAGAAAGAGATGAGAAACATATATGTGAAGTGACTGTAAAGTGTTGACGTGTTGTCGAGGAGGTCGTAGAACCTGGTCTATAAAGACTTGGCTTCTCAAGATTTGTGATGTTGAAGATTAAGACGATAAAGACCTGAAGAGTGAAAGGACGTAGAGTGAAGACTCACCACACAACCTCAAGACATTATAATTATTTTAGCTCAACTAATTCAACGCATTTCTCGAAGCAGCTGCAATATACATATGATGCTCATCACTTGCAGTGTTTTCACTTATGTATTCTGGCTCTCTGATGCACTCTGTTGCAAGAGTGAGTGCCTATCTTCTCCACGCACTCTCAAGTGTCATTCTTCTCTTGTAGTTGCTATACGAAGTTGTCTTGTACACGTATGTGACCTAGACAAAGTCTGGACGCTTATTGTTTTTCACGGTTCTTACTATATGTTATGTTAATGTCCAGGGTTTATTATCTGGGCCTTAGGAATGAGAGTCGCTACTCTCACCGCTGGGCAACGGCGACCAGTGGTTCTTACTATAGACGTATACTATATATAACAAATGCCGACACGGTAACATTCACCGGTAGGATGTGCACCACCTCCAACGCCTAGTAAAACTCTCCGGTACGAGACGCTGAGCTACCGGCACCCGGTACCCTCTTGTACCGAGAGAGAGAGAAGCTTGTTCCTGGTTATTTCCTTGTCGGATTTCAATTGCAAGCTATTTAGGATCGTTCTTGCTGGGACACCTAGAGCTTTATGAGGCCCTGCTCCCTGGGATGCCTACCTCACCTCCTGGCGGAGAGATAAACCTTTTCTCATGTCACATTGCATCATCAAATGGCCCTTATCAACTAGTGCAATAATGACAGAAACTCTCTCGGAGACGTGGACGGCTTGTGACTTTTTACTCCCATAAATACTGCCCAGTTTGAGGGTTCGGTTGCAGTCCGAAACCGGGATTTCGGTCGCTCGACCCGTCCCATCCTCTTGTCAGAAGAGAGTCAAGTTCCGTGCCCAAAACGTATGTTGCAACCTCTGACACTTAGTACGTTTAGGGGAGTGTATGTATGTTGATGATACTGGTCTGCCCTGCTGCAGGATGCAGTCATGAAGACCGAGCAGTGTATTGGTGTGAAGTTGTGGGGGATTTTACGACCGGAGGAAGTTCTGGCAGTATATCGTAGAAACTCAATCTGGTGGATGTTTTTATCTGGCTAAGTCGGGTCACAGTAGGAAAGTGTAGTAGGTGGGATTAACACGGGACACTAAGCCTCTCGAGGCAAATATTACAGAGGTTGGAAAAGAATTATGAGTAACTGGGAGAGCAGCATGGGACTGCTTAGCCCCTGGGAGCAAAAATAGCAGCGGCTGTAAAAGAAAAAAAGAGTAACTGGGAAAGGAGTCCCTGGGAGTAAGACATTCAGGGATGGATAAGAACTATGAGACCACTGTAAGATTAACACGGGGGGTGCTTAGCCCCTGGGAGTAAAACTCACAGGGGATGGATAAGATCTTGAAGTACACCTGAGAGAAGATGCTCGTATCTGGGAGACATTAACGATCGCGTTACCTCTGCTCAAACCCCCTGTGGACAAACGCGAGGGGCTGAAAGAGGAGGTAATAACCCCGAGGTGACTTAAGGTGTAACAGTAAACCTGGAGATATGTGATTATCACTCTTGTGGGATTGATTGGATGACATTGTGTTGGCCAGGTTATTTTCGTGCTTGAAGGGATGCTTTAGTATGATTAAAGTGATAACCAACAAATGCATTAAGGATGGTTTTCAGGCAGTAACTACCCATTCATGCGCCTTAGCGAGTAAAATTGGAAGATTGTATATATATAAGAAGTGAAATATCTTTTAATATTAGTAACATAATATATGGGAAGATATTTCAAATATCAATGTGACTATTTTGGAAGAAATACTTCTTTCCTGGGGTACTTCTTTCCTGGGGTACTTCTTTCCTGGGGTACTTCTTTCCTGGGGTACTTCTTTCCTGGGGTACTTCTTTCCTGGGGTACTTCTTTCCTGGGTTACTTCTTTCCTGGGGTACTTCTTTCCTGGGGTACTTCTTTCCTGGGGTACTTCTTTCCTGGGTTACTTCTTTCCTGGGTACTTCTTTCCTGGGGTACTTCTTTCCTGGGGTACTTCTTTCCTGGGGTACTTCTTTCCTTGGGTACTTCTTTTATGGGGTACTTCTTTCCTGGGGTACTTCTTTCCTGGGTTACTTCTTTCCTGGGGTACTTCTTTCCTGGGGTTTCTTTGGGTACTTCTTTCTGGGGTACTTCTTTCCTGGGTTCTTTCGGGTACTTCTTTCCTGGGGTACTTCTTTCCTGGGGTACTTCTTTCCTGGGGTACTTCTTTCCTGGGGTTCTTCTACTTCTTTCCTGGGGTACTTCTTTCCTGGGGTACTTCTTTCCTGGGGTACTTCTTTCCTGGGGTACTTCTTTCCTTGGGTACTTCTTTCCTGGGGTACTTCTTTCCTTGGGTACTTCTTTCCTGGGGTACTTCTTTCCTGGGGTACTTCTTTCCTGGGGTACTTCTTTCCTGGGGTACTTCTTTCCTGGGTACTCTTTCTGGGGTACTTCTTTCCTGGGGTACTTCTTTCCTGGGGTACTTTCTTTCTGGGGTACTTCTTTCCTGGGGTACTTCTTTCCTGGGGTACTTCTTTCCTGGGGTACTTCTTTCCTGGGGTACTTCTTTCCTGGGGTACTTCTTTCCTGGGGTACTTCTTTCCTGGGGTACTTCTTTCCTGGGGTACTTCTTTCCTGGGGTACTTCTTTCCTGGGGTACTTCTTTCCTGGGTTACTTCTTTCCTGGGGTACTTCTTTCCTGGGGTACTTCTTTCCTGGGGTACTTCTTTTCCTGGGGGTACTTCTTTCTGGGGTACTTTTTTCCTGGGGTACTTCTTTCCTGGGGTACTTCTTTCCTGGGGTACTTCTTTCCTGGGGTACTTCTTTCCTGGGGTACTTCTTTCCTGTGGGTACTTCTTTCCTGGGTTACTTCTTTCCTGGGTACTTCTTTCTGGAGTACTTCTTTCTCTGGGGTACTTCTTTCCTGGGGTACTTCTTTCCTTGGGTACTTCTTTCCTGGAGTACTTCTTTCCTGGGGTACTTCTTTCCTGGGGTACTTCTTTCCTTGGGTACTTCTTTCCTGGGGTACTTCTTTCCTGGGGTACTTCTTTCCTGGGGTACTTCTTTCCTTGGGTACTTCTTTCCTGGGGTACTTCTTTTCTGGGGTACTTCTTTCCTGGGGTACTTTTTTCCTGGGGTACTTCTTTCCTGGGGTACTTCTTTCCTGGGTTACTTCTTTCCTGGGGTACTTCTTTCCTGGGGTACTTTTTTCCTGGGGTACTTCTTTCCTGGGGTACTTCTTTCCTGGGGTACTTCTTTCCTGGGGTACTTCTTTCCTGGGGTACTTCTTTCCTGGGGTACTTCTTTCCTGGGGTTCCCTTTCACTGGGGTAACTTCTTTCCAGGGCTACTGTGCCTGGCTTAGTCTTTCCATGGACGTACTTCTTTCCTGGGGTATTCTTCCTGGGCTACTTATTACCAATGGGGTACTTCCCATTCCTGAAACTCTTTCCTGGGTACTTCTTTCTGGGGTACCATTTGACCTGGCGGACTTCTTTCCTTGGGTAACTTCTATCCTGGGGACATTTACCGGGGTCTTGCTTTCCTGGGGTTAACCATGCCTGGGGACTTCTTTCCAGGGTACTTCCTTTCCTGGTTACTTCTTTACCTGGGTTACTTCTTTCCTGGGGTACTTTATCCAGGGGTGCCTTCTTCTAGGGGTATTTTCCTGGGTTACTTCTTTCCTGGGGTACTTCTTCGGGGTACTTCTTTCCAGTGGGTACTTCTTTCCTGTAGATACATTTCCTGGGGTAGCCTCTTACCTGAGGTATTCTTTCCTGGGGCATCTTCTACCGGGTACTTCTTTCCTGGGGTACTTTCATGGGGTACTCTTTCCTGGAGCGTACATTGCTGGTACTTCTTTCCTGGGTACTTCTTTCCTTGGGTACTTCTTTCTGGCTACTTCTTACCTGGGGGTACTTCTTTCCTTGGGTGATTCTTCCTGGGGTACTTCTTTCCTGGGGTACTTCTTCCTGGGTTATTCTCGGTGGTAGTTCGTTTCCTTGGGTAAATTCTTTCCGGGAGTGTACTTCTGGGGTACTTCTTGCTGGGTTACTTCTTACACGAGAGGACTGCCTCTAGGGTACTTTGTCCGGGGTACTTCTTTACTTGGGTACTTATTCCTGGGGTCTTCTTTCTCGAGTACTTATTCTGGGGCATCTTCTTTACTGAGGGTACTTTTTCCTTGGGTACTCTTTGGGCTACTTCTTTCTAGGGTACTTCATTTCCTGGGCGTACTTCTTTCCTAGGGGCTTCTTTACTAGGGGTATTCTTTGCCTGGGGCTACTTCCAAGATGGGGTAGTCTTTCTTGAACAGTGTGCTTTCCATGGGGTACTTCTTTCCTGGGGCTACTATTTCTTGGGTACTTTGCTGGGGTACTTCTTCCAGGGTACTTCTTTCCTGGGGTCTTCATTCCATGGGGTACTTCTTTCTAGAGGTATTGTCTGGGGTCATTCTTTCCTTGGGTATTGTGCTGGGTACTTCTTTCCTGGGGACTTCTTTCCTGAGCGGTACTTCTTTCCTTGAGAACTATTTTGCCTGGGTACTTCTTTCCTGGGATGAGCTTCACCGGGGTACTCTTTCCTTGGGACTTCGTTCCTGGGTACTTCTTTCCTGGGGTACTTCTTTCCGGGTCTTCCACGGTGTAAACATGGAAACTGTCCAGAACCACATGGAGCTGGTACCATCTACAGAACCAAGATGGACCTGGCACCATCTACAGAACCAAGATGGACCTGGCACCATCTACAGAACCAAGATGGACCTGGCACCATCTATAGAACCAAGATGGACCTGGCACCATCTATAGAACCAAGATGGACCTGGCACCATCTATAGAACCAAGATGGACCTGGCACCATCTATAGAACCAAGATGGAGCTGGTACCATCTACAGAACCAAGATGGAGCTGGTGCCATCTACAGAACCAAGATGGAGCTGGGCCATCTACAGAACCAAGATGGACCTGGCACCATCTACAGAACCAAGATGGAGCTGGTACCATCTACAGAAAAAGTGGAGCTGGTCCATCTACAAGGGGACACTACAGAGCGTGAGCTGGTGCCTTTACAGAACCAGATGGAGCTGGGCTACAGAACCAAGATGGTAGCTGGTACCATCTACAAACCAAGATTGGGCTGGTACATTACAGTATACCACGACGCACCTGCCCCATCTATAGACCAAGATGGAATTGGCACATCCTATAACCAAGATGCAAGCCTGGTTGCCATTCAAAATATAAGCATTGTAGGTTAGGTGTAACATCTCAGGAACCAAGAAGGATGTCTCGGTACCATCTATCAGACAGATGAACCGGCACATTATAGAACCAGATGGACGGCACCTTCTACAGACCATGGTGGACTGCTGCCTTCTACAGAACCAAGATGGAGATGAGCATACAGACCAGATGGAGCTGATACCATTAATACTAAGATGGACTTGGCACCATACAGAAACCGAAATGGTTGTGTCACCATCTACAGAACAAGATGGACCTGGCACCATTACGAACAAGATGGGTAGGTACATCTATAGAACAAGATGGACTGGCACCATCTACAAACAAGTGGGACTGACCATCTTGACAGAACCAAGATGGCTGGTCCATCTACAGAACCAAGATTGAGTGCACCATTACGAACCAAGTGGAGCTGGTACACTACAACTGAGATGGACTGGCATCTCTACAACAGATGACGGTAAACTATTCTTACAGAACCGAGATGACTTTGGTCCATCTACAGAACCAAATGGACCTGGAACCATTACAGAACCAGATGGACCTGGAATCATCTATAGACAAGATCGGACCTGGACCATTAAAGAACGTAAGATGGACTGCCCATTCAGAAGCCAAATGGAAGTGGGGAGCCAGAAGTCGACTACCCCAGGGTGCAGTGCACTAGGAACCAAGATGGAGCTGGGATTTACAGAGCGTGAATATGACTGTAGTCTGGGCTTTAGTCAACCTAACCAGGCCTGGGTGCAAAATTTCATACCAGGAAATACCTTTTGATCCGTTAGTAATTTTTTTCCCGCTTCTCCCCTGCCGCCGGTCTTGATCCAGATATTCATTCAACCTCCACGTTCCTAGGGATCAATCGTGCTTGTTTCCATTTCAGTAGCTTTATAGGCCATTTGTAGTGTTGTGTGTGTAACGTTCGTCAGGAAACAGGACAAGTGTTTTCCCTGACGAGGGGTCTTTAGTCGTATGATAACCCGCAGCTGGAGTTTTTGGCCATCTGATGGAGGCCTTCCGCTGGCTTACCCCTCCATCCTTCTAAAAATTATGGTTATGAATATAACGATTAAGTTCCTGTGTACATAATAGTTAATACTATATAATATTGCTCTAACAGAAACCAGAAATACCGAAATATTTTTTTTTTCATTATTTAAATTAAAAGATATATGTGTTATGTGTAGTATTTTGTCTGTATAAATCTATTGATGTCTCCAGCCTCACTGAAGGCGGTAAACTTACTTCTTGAGACGCAGAAGATGTCTCCAGCCATACTAAAGATGCTAAACTTACTTCTTGAGACGCAGATGTCTCCAGCCTCACTGAAGACGGTAAACTTACTTCTTGAGACGCACAAGATGTCTCCAGTCATACTGAAGACGGTAAACTTACTTCTTAAGACACAGGAGCTATCTTTGGTTCAGTCACTCACCATCACTGCCACCTGAAGGGCTGAAGAACTCCTTGTGATTGATTTATTTGTCACATGTTCGCTTAGTCATGATAAACGACGTAAAACCTGCACCATCAGACTTCGGGAGAAAAAGTGGAAGATTTGTGGGAAGTCCAGAAGATACCGACCACCCCAGGTGGAGTGGCGCAGGATGCCACCCTAGGTGGAGTGGCGCAGGATGTTGGACACACCAGGTGGAGTGAGTAGGCTTCTTCATAAGTGGAACCAGGCCCACAGGGGGGAAGAGGCAGAGACGGAAAGGGAGTAAGCACAAGTAAAGAGAATAGAGGGAAGGGTGTGAGGAAGTGTACTTGTGTATGTGTGTGTGTGTGTGTGTGTGTGTGTGTGTGTGTGTGTGTGTGTGTGTGTGTGTGTGTGTGTGTGTGTGTGTGTGTGTGTGCGTTTTGTTGTTGCTGCTATTATTGTTGTTTGCATGTAAATGTGAAATATGAGACGTTTGTAATATTTTCTCTCACAAGGCTCAACCAGCAGTCTGTCCTGAGTCATAAAATAAACAGGAGATGATTGACGAGAGGCGGGGTTAAGAAACAGACGGGGTCCCAGGAACTAGATAATACCCTGCTGTATACTATTATGAATAACATATGCACGTGTGGGAGAGGGAAGGGACCTCCCTCCACCGGATAACTAATATTTCTCGCACATGTGGCCGAAATACTGACACTACCAGCAGGATTTAAATGACGTCTTGAGAGGCGACTTCATTCCACTAAGATTGCTTGCGTTCCTGCTGAGAGACGTTGCAGTCTCCACCCACCTCCTTCTAGGGCATTTTTATGGCGTTCTTTGTGGCTAAATGATGGCTAAACTGCTCTTTTCTTCCTCTCCTTGGGATTATAAATTATGAAACTCATCATTTCCCACTGTGTGTATTGTTCGTGCTCCAGTGCACACAGGGCTGGGTAGGGTCAGCCTCAGGGCTGGCTCTATGCCTTTAAGCCACCACCAGAAAGCTGTTCAGGGTTCAGGGGTGAAGAACTCCTCCTGTGATATATGCGAAACCCCTTGATATAGGATTTTGCATCACGACGTTGTGTCTCTCTATAATTTTTTCATTCAACCTCAAGGGTTCAGTTATATATGAACTAATTAGAATTTACAAGCTGGTATAAGGGTTCACGAGAAGTCTGGGAGGAATTACGTTTGATTTTAATCAGCCTCGTTGTCTAAGACATCTCTACCCACGACTTAGATTTGTGTTTGAGTGGGATAAGATATTGGCTGGTGTGGTCGTTAGTCAGAGCCAACGTGGGGTAATGACGAGGTTGTTCCTGAGCTGGAATACCCCACCTTTACGTTCAGCTGTGTACTATTCTGACTGCGGTAGTAGTAAATTTTAGTGCGATTCTCTAGCAAGCAGTTTATTACCATTACATTTTCCCGGAAATACGTATTGCCAAACGAATTATCCGAAATATTATTAGCGGCCGAAGCTGAATTTCCCGAACAGCGTATCGCTCTGCGAGGATACTTACGGCTTAGTTCATCATAGGCAGTGTGCAGGTGTGGCATATATGAAAGCTGAGTAATGATGTCTGGTCATCGCGGCATCTGCGGAGCATGTCCAGTTATCATGAAAACCCTCGGTGGTAGCCGCAGGAGGGCAGTAGGAGGACGCTGAAGGAAGGTGGGGATGAAGGAGAGGAGGATTATACCTGGCTGGCCCTGATAGTTGATGAACTGCCTGCCGGGGACCAGTCCCTGACGAACACAAGCCAATCAAAACACTCCCGTGGCACAAGCCTTCACTCGGCAGCTTCCAGACCTGGGTTGCACTCTTGGAGCATGACAGTGGTAAGCTTCAGATGATCTTGTAATTAGTGAACGACATAAAACCCTTCTTGTATGCTGTCCAGGCATGTTGTTGCGTTCATATCTTTCCCGCGTGTGCAGTTACTCATCACGCATTCGTATACGCATAAAAAACTGAAACAATCCCTTCCAGGAGCGTTCGAAGGTCTAACCTGGCAAAGAGATCTCAGTTCCCTAGAGCCAGGAGCCATGCAGAACCTTCTTCCCCTAACGTCTGAAGTGTATAACTGCGAAGTAAAGCAGGAGCCGACGATCTACAGTGAGCGACTTGGTCTCCACGGTAGGTTGGGTTAGTGTAGCCGGGCAGCCATTACCGGCCCAGCAGGCTCACTCATAAACACTCTGGGTCGTCCGGAGTGGTTGCCGCCAGTTCAACCCCAAGTAAATCCGCTTTTATTCCCCCGGATTATATATTACACGTGGCTACTATAGTAGAGGAGAGGACACTACAGCTTTATGGGCTACTCTTCAAACGACGTAGGGTCCAGCCGCCAGACCCTACACTCAATTTACAAAGATAGATAAGTTATTGACCTGACTGTTAGTCTATACACGATAATGATGGCCAGATTGATATGCGATACTCACGTTCCTTTGCCCTAACATGGGCCTTAGAAATTACCTTATCAAAAGTCTAGATCTTAGATGCTTCTAATTTACCCCTCAAGGTTTATACGTGTTTACCCAAGACTTCTTACCATTCACTTTTACGTAACCAACCTAATATTTTGTTACTAAGTAAAGGAATAAGGATTAAGATTTAAAATACCTATTTACTACATTTCCGAGTGCTCCAGTTAGGACCCCTTTTTTAGGCCTAGTTTATAGGCCTTTCACGTATCCACTTCGTATTGCGATATGTGATGCAAAATAAACTAGTCACTACTATCCACAAGACGGAAATAAGGTGCACAGCAAACTAACCGCTAAGTTATTTACAGGTCGCTTAGACGGCAAAATCTAATTCTAAAAATCGATAGCGAAGACACACCAGTGACAGACAGACATAAAAAAACATGAAATATCTTGAATATAAATTTGAGTTTTGAATTATCTTAGGATTTATTGACGAACAGATTATTATTATTATTATTATTATTATTATTATTTATTATATTATTATTATTATTATTATTATTATTATTATTATTATTATTTTATTATTATTATTATTATTATTATTATTATTATTATTATTATTATTATTATTATTATTATTATTATTATATATTTTATTATTATTATTTTCATAATTATTACAAAATACACGACTCGAGGAGAGAGAGGGGCCATAATAACGACGTACACAGTACTTAGGGTGGTCAGGAAGACGAATGAACTGGACTAATATTTGGTGGAGGTAAACTCCATACACAGCTTCAAGAATAGGTACTGTGGGCACCCGAGGCTAGGGAGGAGTGACCACGTTCACGGCTAGCTAAGATGTAGGGCCAGGAGCTGAGATTCGACCCCCCTGCAACCACAAATAGGCTGTGAGGAAACATAACTTAATTCTAAATATTTTCTGCCAAGTATTTTTGCAACTGGATATTGGTCTAGGACCGGGCGAAACGTCGTGTAAAGTTTCCTCATCACTCTTTGACAGGTCCTTGACCATCTCACCCGCATGATCATAAAGGGACGGGTGTGGTGTCGGATGTTGACCGTGAGACGCTATCACGGTCTCATAAACCTTCACCTCTTCTATTATGTCTACACATCCTTGATAATGTGAGAAATTACGAAAGCGCTTGGAAGCTTTTCACAATGGTTGTTTTGCATATTGTGATGTCCTGAAGCTTCGACCGGGTTTCGAACGGGTGGGGTTTCAACCCAAGGCACAGGCCAGTGTGTTAACCACTCCGTGTTTTGTTTGCAATTGTGTTTTGATTCGTGATTCATAAATCTTCGTTGTTTGCCATATACAAATCTTCGTTGTTTGCCATATACAAATCTTCGTTGTTTGCCATATACAAATCTTCGTTGTTTGCCATATACAAATATTAGTTGTTTGCCATATACAAATCTTCGTTGTTTGCCATATACAAATCTTCGTTGTTTGCCATATACAAATCTTCGTTGTTTGCCATATACAAATCTTAGCTGTTTGCCATATACAAATCTTCGTTGTTTGCCATATACAAATCTTCGTTGTTTGCCATATACAAATATTCGTTGTTTGCCATATACAAATCTTCGTTGTTTGCCATATATAAATCTTCATTGTTTGCCATATATAAATCTTCGTTGTTTGCCATATACAAATCTTCGTTGTTTGCCATATACAAATATTCGTTGTTTGCCATATACAAATCTTCGTTGTTTTGCCATATATAAATCTTCATTGTTTGCCATATACAAATCTTCGTTGTTTGCCATATACAAATCTTCGTTGTTTGCCATATACAAATCTTCGTTGTTTGCCATATACACATATTCGTTGTTTGCCATATACAAATATTCGTTGTTTGCCATATACAAATCTGAGGTGTTTGCCATATACAAATCTTCGTTGTTTGCCATATACAAATCTTCGTTGTTTGCCATATACAAATATTCGTTGTTTGCCATATACAAATATTCGTTGTTTGCCATAGACAATCTCTCGTTGTTGCCATATACAAATATTCGGTGTTTGCCATATACAAATATTCGTTGTTTGCCATATACAAATATTCGTTGTTTGCCATATACAAATATTCGTTGTTTGCCATATACAAATCTTCGTTGTTTGCCATATACAAATCTTCGTTGTTTGCCATATACAAATCTTCGTTGTTTGCCATATACAAATCTTCGTTGTTTGCCATATACAAATATTCGTTGTTTGCCATATACAAATATTCGTTGTTTGCCATATACAAATATTCGTTGTTTGCCATATACAAATATTCGTTGTTTGCCATATATGAATCCGAGGTGTTTGCCACACACAAATTTTCGTTGTTTACCACGTACAAAGGCCCAATTTTAGTTTGCTTCTTCTCGGTCTACTGTCCTTTACATTCAACTCTCGGGGTATACCTGGAGAGGATTTCGGGGGTCAGTGCCCCCGCTGCCCGGTCAGTTACCAGGGGTAGTATACAAGTCCTAAAACACAGATGCATTATAATGCGATCCTTTATTGACCACGTTTCGCCCACACTGGACTTCATCTAGACACAAACAGCACGGACACTCGCCCGTCCCTTGTAGGTTCGTCTCAACCCAACCTCCCCAACATTCTCCACCTGACTTTCATGTACTCTCTACCCAGATAGATCTGCTTGTGACTTGATAAAACCCACTGTGTGGGCGAAACGTCGTCAATAAAGAATCGTATTACATTGCATTTGTGTTAATTTTTTCACCGTGTCGGTATTTTATACCATTTGTCTTCTCCGAAGTGTGTGGAGACCGAACTTACTTCGCTGTTAACAAACTCTGTCCAGAACCACACACTTTTACCGCTCGTTAAACTACACGATGTTTGGCTCACATAATTCACACGAATACATAAAACACACGGATCCATTCACATAAGGAGTCACAGCAGGAGTAGTGTATAGAGACCGTTCTAATAAACAGGTTTTAAACGCGTCCATAAAACCCTCGCTCTTACCTTACTCAGATGGTCCTTAGCTCTTTGTGGATTACGCAAACTTCGTCGTAAATCGCTATCGGGATATATTTACGCATATTTATGCGTATGTACTCGACTCAGGCAAGCTTGTGGTGGAGGGTTTTGATTGGCGAAAATGAGAAAAGTATTTCGAGGCGATACTGTAAGTCATTTCTTGACGACCTGGTCACTGGAGCTTTCTGGTCCTGTGAACGAGGAGTTTTCCCTGGCTTTCCTGCCTGTGAAGTGGCTTTCCCTGGCTGGGAACTGGTCTTCACTGGCTTGGAACTGGTCTTCCCTGGCTGGGAACTGGTCTTTCCTGGCTGGGAATTGGTCTTTCCTGGCTAGGAACTGGTCTTTCCTGGCTGGGAACTGGTCTTTCCTGGCTGGGAACTGGTCTTCCCTGGTTGGGAACTGGTCTTCCCTGGCTGGAAGTTGGTCTTTCCTAGCTGGGAACTGGTCTTTCCTAGCTGGAAACTGGTCTTCCTTGGCTGGGAGCTGGTCTTCCCTGGCTGGGAACTGGTCTTTCCTGGCTGGGAACTGGTCTTCCCTGGTTGGGAACTGGTCTTCCCTGGCTGGAAGTTGGTCTTTCCTGGCTGGGAACTGGTGTTTCCTAGCTGGAAACTGGTCTTCCCTGGCTGGGAGCTGGTCTTCCCTGGCTGGGAACTGGTCTTTCCTGGCTGGGAACTGGTCTTTCCTGGCTGGGAACTGGTCTTCCTTGGCTGGGAACTGGTCTTCCCTGGCTGGGAACTGGTCTTCCCTGGCTGGGAACTGGTCTTCCCTGGCTTGGAACTGGTCTTCCCTGGCTGGGAACTGGTCTTCCCTGGCTGGGAACTGGTCTTCCCTGGCTGGGAACTGGTCTTCCCTGGCTGGGAACTGGTCTTCCCTGGCTGGGAACTGGTCTTCCTTGGCTGGGAACTGGCCTTCCCTGGCTGGGAACTGGTCTTCCTTGGCTGGAAACTGGTCTTCCCTGGCTGGGAACTGGTCTTCTCTGGCTGGGAACTGGTCTTTCCTGGCTGGGAACTGGTCTTCCCTGGCTGGGAACTGGTCTTCCCTGGCTGGGAACTGGTCTTTCCTGGCTGGGAACTGGTCTTCCCTGGCTGGGAACTGGTCTTCCCTGGCGGGGAAACCGGTCTTTTGGCTGGGAACTGGTCTCCCTGGCTGGGAACTGGTCTTCCCTGGCTGGGAACTGGTCTTCCCTGGCTGGGAACTGGTCTTCCCTGGCTGGGAACTGGTCTTCCCTGGCTGGGAACTGGTCTTCCCTGGCTGGGAACTGGTTTTTCCTGGCTGGGAATGGTCTTCCCTGGCTGGGAAACTGGCCCCCTTGGCTGGGAACGGGTTCTTCCCTGGCTGGGAAACTGGTTTTTCCTGGTTGGGAACTGGTCTTTCCTGGCTGGGAATGGTCTTCCCTGGCTGGGAATGGTCTTCCGGGTTTGGGGAACTGGTTTCCTGGCTGAGAACTGGTCTTCCCTGGCTGGGAACTGGTCTTCCCTGGCTGGGAACTGGTCTTCCCTGGCTGGGAACTGGTCTTCAGAAGTAATCTACTTTAAATTTCCCCCTTCTTCCTCCCCCTCCTCCTTCTCTCCTTCTCCCCCTCCTTCTCCCCCTCCTTCTCCCTCTCAAAATCTTTCCTCCGTCCAGTATTGTTAAGATTTTATCGCACAATCAACAATCTTGACGGATCCTGTTCTCAGTGTCACCTATTTCCCACTTCTTGACATTTATCTTCGTTAAATTCCTTCGGCCATTTATCGCTCTACTTATCTAGTACTTCTTGCGAGGTCGGTACCGTCATTCGTGTTTTGCTGCTTTGCATAAGATTTTGGTATCTGCATAACCAGCTTAGGACAGCCGGCTGGCACAGCTAAAACAGCTGGAAGAATCAGACATAATAGCTAGTAGGATCAGGCACAATGGCTAGTTGGACCAACCAAAACAGCCAGCTGTCAGTCAAAACTGATTTTACTCTCAGAAAGCAGTATGTTACAGCAGCCATGAAAAGGGCTAGAAGGCACAGCCCTCAGTTAGCCAGCAAAGCCAGTTAACACAGTCAAAACAGCCATCAGTCAGCCAGTAAAGCCAGTTAACACAGCCAAAAGAGCCATCAATCAGCCAGAAAAGCCTGCACAGAGTGGAAAATAAACACATTCCTTCTATTCACTAGATGACGAGGCTAGAGTCTTGAATAGACAGAATTTTCAACCCAGTATGTGAATTTATTAATTATTAAGTGGCTTCGCAATATATTGGCTGGCTTGCAACATAGAGAATGGCTTTGCAACATAGACGATGGCTTTACGATTTGTTGGCTTTCTCAGAAGAGCTAAATAATCTTCTGCACGAAAAAAACACAACATTTGTCGTTACCAAAGTCGATATTGCCTTTATCTAGAATATTATTATAACTGCTGCCACTACTACGACCTCCCCACCACCACCACTACTACTACTACTACAACTACTACTACTATCACTACCACCTCCTCAGGTTACGCTGGGGATACCTGTGTGAAGTGAGAAGCGGGGACTGTTCTCCCTGCTGTGTTTGTGACAGTGTACATTGTCCTTAAAGCAGTAAAAGCCAAGTGTTGTCTGGGTATTCTCTGTGTGTTGTCAGTGCTGTCTGTTCTCATTTCCTCCGTCTCCCTTATCTCCGCTTTCTAACTCTCTTATCTCCTCTTATCCTTATTTTTCTCCCACACACTCTTGCTTCTAAGCAAGATGCTCTTTTCTGATTCCTGTTCTCTCTTCTCCTTTGTCGCTTCTTTCCGCCCCTTTGAGTGTCGTGGGTGTACAACTGGCTCTTGCGGGTGTGAGGGCGACGCCATGGTCAGCGCCACGGTCAGCGCCACGGTCAGCGCCAGGGTCTGCGCCACAGTCAGCGCCACGGGCGGCACTCTGAAGGATGAATATATTCCAAAAATGTGATAAGTTAAGAGGGTCGTCCCGGGGCCAGACGAGACGCGATGTCAGCCATTCATTAGAACCTGGTCAGACTTTCTGTCTTTTAGACGTCGTCTGCCTCAGCGGGGTCCTGGAAAAGCATATTTTGTGGAGGTTCTGGCAGAGCATGTTTGGCTATCTCGACCAGATTTTTGCATGATAGTTTCTTCTGAGACAGAAGGGTGTATGAGAGAGGTGTGTGTGTGTGTATATCTCAGTGAATACAAGCAGACAGTTTACCTTGAGCCTTAGTTTAAGGAGTATAGCATTCTTGACCGGTGGTTTACAAATGGTGTACAGTCTTAAATAGCCTCGTTTAGTTTACATAAATGATGTACAATATAATTCTTCAGCTTCATTTAGTCTATGGGCTTTAAACCTAACATATCAACCATTCCCATACCAATTTTTTATCTCCATAATTTCCCAAAACACGACACCATAGGCCAGGCAGTGGCGCGAGTGCATCGCTTCGTAAGAGCAAAGCGAGTTCCAGTGTTTCCCAGAAACAGGAGGTATTAGTCTAGGTTCTAGTTGCCTTATAAACCAATCTTGATCTTGGTTCCTTACAAGGTCTTCAAGAATGTGAGTCGTTTCTCCAAATTTAAGCTCTTGTTACACCCAGAATAATACCTTCCAGCTTAAGTAACTTAGCAATGATAACATTCAGGAGATTCGTTATCCCGGGCTACCTGCCTGCCTTCCTACTCATCTGCATTCTTCAGATGATTTATGCATAATAATTCCAGCATGATTATTCGTGTCTTTACTGTTGTTGTTGTTCCGTGTTTGATGTCTTTGTTTCTGGTGACTTCAATGCCGTTGTGAGATCACCTAGGGTATATTTCCTTTAGGTCCGCTGTGGTTACCTCGCCTTGCCTCCCGATGCCTCTACCTGCCTGGAGTCTACCTTGAGGGTATTCCGGGGATCAACGCCCCCACGGCCCGGTCCACGACCAGGTCTCCCGGTGGATCAGAGCCTGATCAACCAGGCTGTTACTGCAGGCCGCACGTAGCCCAACGTTCGAACCACAGCCTGACTGATCCGACACCGACTTTGTACATCACGTGTATCGCTGATGACATTATGTCCAGTGTGATTTGAAAGAGGTGAAAAATAAGAGCTTGTCAGGTAAATGGCTATTGGAGTTCAACCCCAGTAAATATATGGTGATGAAAGACGGAAATGAAATATTTAAAACAATGTTTTTACATCTTTTTTCATTACGTATATTGAATGATTTTGTGATTATCTAGTTGATGTTTTCTAACTCATCTGGAATAGCTTGTTTGCAGCTAGACACACTACAGTGCAGCTAGACACACTACAGTGCAGCTAGACACACTACAGTGCAGCTAGACACACTACAGTGCAGCTAGACACACTACAGTGCAGCTAGACACACTACAGTGCAGCTAGACACACTACAGTGCAGCTAGACACACTACAGTGACTAGCACCCCTACAGTTTTCAGCTAGACCCCACTACCCGTGCAGCTAGCACATACAAGTGCAGCTTTGACAACTTTCAGTGCAGCTAGCACACTCAGTGCAGTAGACATACAGTGCAGCTAGACAATACAAGTGCAGCTAGAACACTCAGTGAGTAGAACACTAAGTGCAGCTAGAACACTCAGTGCAGCTAGACACATTCAGTGCAGCTAGACACACTCAGTGCAGCTAGACAACTCAGTGCAGTAGACACAATACAGTGCAGTAGACACTACAGTGCAGCTAGACCACACTACAGTGCAGCTAGACCCTACAGGTGCAGCCAAGACACACTACAGTGCAGCTAGACACACTAACAATGCACTACCAACACTTAATTGCAGCTAGGACAGCTTGCAATGTAGGCTTTTACTTGATAGCTAGTTTTTTTTTTAAAAGATTTGTTAAACGCTCAGTGTTCTAGCTAATTCAATGTAGCTAGCTAAACTCAATGTAGCTAGCTAATATCAATGTAGCTAGCTAATCTCAATGTAGCTAGCTAATATCAATGTGTAGTAATTTCAATGTAGCCAGCTAATTCAGTGTAGCTAGCTAATCTCAATGTAGCTAGCTAATCTAGTGTAGCTACCCAATTTCAATGTAGCCAGCTAATCTCAGTGTAGCTAGCTAATTTTCAATGTGCCAGCTAATCTCAATGAGCTTGCTAATCTCAATGAGCCCGCTAATCTCAGTGTACTAGCTAATTTCAATGTAGCCAGCTAATCTCAGTGTGCTTGCTAATCTCAATGTTGCCAGCTAATCTCAGTGTAGCTAGCTAATCTCAATGTAGCAGCTATCTCGTGTAGCTAGCTAATTTCAAAGTAGCCAGCTAATCTCAGTGTAGCTTGCTAATCTCAATGTTGCCAGCTAATCACAGTGTAGCTAGCTAATCTCAAGTAGCCAGCTAATCCAGTGTAGTAGCTATTTCAAAGTAGCCAGCTAATCTCAGGTAGCTGCTAATCTCAATGTTGCCAGCTAATCTCGTGTAGTAGTAATTCAAAGTAGCCCGATAATCTCAGGTGTAGCTAGCTAATCTCAATGTACCCGCTAATCTCAGGTAGATAGCTAACCTCAAAGTAGCCGCTAATCTCAGTGTAGCTAGCTAATCTCAATGTAGCCAGCTAACTCAGTGTAGCTAGCTAATCTCAATGTTGCCAGCTAATCTCAGTGTAGCTAGCTAATCTCAATGTTGCCAGACTAATCTCAGGTGTAGCTAGCTAATCTCAATGTATGCCAGCTAATCTCAGTGTAGCTAGCTAATCTCAATGTTGCCAGCTAATCTCAGTGTAGCTAGCTAATCTCAATGTAGCCAGCTAATCTCAGTGTAGTAGCTAACTCAATGTAGCCAAGCTAATCTCAGAGTAGCTAGCTAATCTCAATGTAGCCAGCAAAATCTCAGAGTAGCTAGCTAATCCAATGTAGCCAGCTAATCTCAGTGTAGCTAGCTAATCTCAATGTTGCCAGCTAATCTCAGTGTAGCTAGCTAATCTCAATGTTGTCAGCTAATCTCAGTGTAGCTAGCTAATCTCAATGTAGCCAGCTAATCTCAGTGTAGCTAGCTAATCCCAATGTTGCCAGCTAATCTCAGTGTAGCTAGCTAATCTCAATGTTGCCAGCTAATCTCAGTGTAGCTAGCTAATCTCAATGTAGCCAGCTAATCTCAGAGTAGCTAGTAATCTCATGTAGACAGCTAATTCTGTGTAACTAGCTAATCTCAATGTAGCCAGCTAATCTCAGTGTAGCTAGCAAATCTCAATGTAGCCAGCTATTCTCAGTGTTGCTAGCTAATCTCAATGTTGCCAACTAATCTCAGTGTAGCTAGCTAATCTCAATGTAGCCAGCTAATCTCAGTGTAGCTAGCTAACCCAATGTTGCCAGCTAATCTCAGTGTAGCTAGCTAATCTCAATGTAGCCAGCTAATCTCAGTGTAGCTAGCTAATCTCAATGTTGCCAGCTAATCTCAGTGTAGCTAGTAAATCTAAATGTAGCCCAGCTAATTCTGTGTAGCTAGCTAATCTCAATGTAGCCAGCTAATCTCAGAGTAGCTAGCTAATCTCAATGTAGCCAACTATTTCTCAGTGTAGCTAGCTAATCTCAATGTGCAACTAATCTCAGTGTAGCTAGCTAATATCAATGTAGCAGCTAATCTCAGAGTAGCTAGCTAACCCTCAATGTAGCCAGCAAATCTCAGTGTAGCTAGCTAATCCCAATGTAGCCAGCTAATCTCAGTGTAGCTAGCTAATCTCAATGTTGCCAGCTAATCTCAGTGTAGCTAGCTAATCTCAATGTTGCCAGCTAATCTCAGTGTAGCTAGCTAATCTCAATGTAGCCAGCTAATCTCAGTGTAGCTAGCTAATCTCAATGTTGCCAGCTAATCTCAGTGTAGCTAGCTAATCTCAATGTAGCCAGCTAATCTCAGTGTGTAGTAACCATTACCCCGGCGGATTAAACCCCTCAATGAGCCACAAATCTCCAGCAATCCCAGTTGCCACTAGACCGGGGCTAGCAACCAATAAGATTCAAATCCATACTAGCTATATTTTCCACAACCATAGGAGGTTTAGCAACAGGCCACTTCTCAGTGTAGCTACTAATGCCAATGTTTTTCGGGACGAGAATCTCATGTAGCGTATCCAGTGAGCTTAGCTAATCCCATTTGCCTCAACTGACTTGAGAAATCTCTTTGACACTATTTGCTGTGTATAAACCATTACCCCCGCTAACCCTCGGTGCTAGTATTTCAATCTAGCCCTCCAGTGTAGTAGCTATTAAATTTCCCTACCGGTAGCTATGCTTTATTAGCAATCTCATTAGATATTCTTAAGTACAGTATTGAGGCAGTAAAGAGACTTGAGTGAGTTGTCTACGGCCATGCTCCCTAATTCGTTGCTAGCAATCTTGTGCATTTGTGTAGTCAAGGATCTCTGTAGCCACTTCCATGGTAGCTAGCTAATATCAATGTAGAGATAATCTAGTTGTGGCTAGCTGTCTAAGTGGTTGCCACGCCTGGAGTTTTAGACTCTCATGACCGCTAATCCAGCAGTAGTAGCTTTTATTTGCAACCCGTGTCATTACGAATTTCTTAAGCAATCTCAGTGTAGCTAGCTAATCTCAATGTTGCCAGCTAATCTCAATGTAGCTAGCTCATCTCGGTTGCCAGCTACATCAAGTGTAGGCTTCCATGTACAGCAATCGTCAGGTGCTCTGAATCCAGTGATTGGAATCCAATGTGCTAGTTCCCTGAATGTAGCCTGCTAATCTCCATCGTAGCTGCCCAAGTGCGAGTATAATCAATGGGTTAGCGCTCTCGGTGAATAAGGAGGTTTTGAGCTGGGGCTGGTCCAGGAAGCTTGCCCATTTCCTTTAGCCTGATACTTCCATCCCCACACATTACTAATTTATTTAGCCATCTAATATTAGAATAATAGTTTTTAGCTAATTACCTCAGGTATTACCTGCTCCTTAGCATTTACTACTTTTTACCTATTTACTAATTATCTAGATAACTAGATTACTAGCAAAGTAAATACTCTAGCTAATTACCTCCCAAAGCTAATTCCATCTAAGCCTAATTCCCTTAAGCTACGAAATTTTAGAGGGAAATTTTAGGCATAATTGAAATCTAGCTAATTATATCAAGCGACCCTCACTAACCTCCCTCCCCTCATTAACACTCTAGAAAAAGCGATATCCTCTCGTCAACCGCTTAACATCCCACCCCCTAACCTCCCTCAACCCCTAACCTCCCTCAACCCCTAACCTCCCTCAACCCCTAACCTCCCTCAACCCCTAACCTCCCTCAACCCCTAACCTCCCTCAACCCCTAACCTCCCTCAACCCCTAACCTCCCTCACCTCCTAACCTGCGTCTCCTTTCAGAGACACAAACGCGGCTGCGTTAAATCATATTAACAGAACGTAAACAGAGAGATAAAAGATGAACGCAAAGAAGAGAGAGAGAGAGAGAGAGAAGACAGAAGAGAGAGAGAGGAAGAAGAGAGAGGAGAGAGAGGAGAGAGAGAGAGAGAGAGAGAGAGAGAGAGAGAGGAGAGAGAGAGAGAGAGATGGTGTGACGGGCACCGTAGTCGTGAAGAGTCTTCACGACTACGGTGATCTTCACAGCAACTTCAAGGCTGAGGGACTGATTACCTCATCTTTTGTATATGGTTCTACTGTCTTCCATTCCTGTCCTTAAAATTGCACTGATGAAGCCACTGGATGGCGTAACGTCTGCAATAAGACGCCCAAATGTTGCACATGTGTCTTAATTTTCATCGAGTTACCTGTTGTCTGCTTTCTTAGCCTGTTTGTAGCAGGTGCATTGTTTCCTGTTGTCAGCCCTGTTACCTGTTGTCTGCCCTGCTAACCTGAATGGCAACAAATGCATTGTTACCTGTTGCCTGCTTGCCTGCCTTGTTACCTGTTAACCAGCTTGTTAAGCGTGCATCGTTACCTGTTCTCTGCCCTGTTACCTGTTGTCTGCCCTATTACCTGTTGTCTGCCCTGTTAACCTGCTTGTAGCGGATGCGTCCGGTGGCTGGGGCTCTCAGCAAGCAGGTCACGCTCTCCTCATCTCTCCACTGACACCAACGACACTAGGAGCATCTTACCTACGTCTTCTCGTGGGTACATAATTCCCGGTGTCCTGACGGCACTATCTGATTCAACCCTTATGGCAGGAAATAAGATGACAGGTTAAGCGCATTTCGACCTTATGTGATGGGGCAGGAAAGGTAGTATTACATTTCGTGACTTACAGGGAGGAAACAGGGCGTGTTATGCGATTTTTTACCTTATGTTATAGGGAAGGAAAGGTCATATTACCATGCATGTTTTTGAGAAGGGGAAAAAATATATGTTAAGCGAGTTTTTGATCTTATGAGATAGGGAAAAAAGGGTGGAATTACCTAACATGGGGTAGAGATGGCGAAATACTAATTAAAACCCAAAAAAAATAATTTTTAACCAGGAAATTAAAATAATTATTAAACGATCTATATTATTATTATATATATATATAAAAATATATATATATATATATATATTTATATATATATTATATATATATATATATATATATATATATATAATATATATAGATATATATAATATATATATTGTGTGTGTGGTGTGTGTGAGTGTGTGTGTGTGTGTGTGTGTATGTGTATATACATAAACATCTTTGTTGCTTCATGTCTGGTTCCCTGTGGGTCAGTTCAGCTTCTTGTCAGGACAGCTTAACCTTCAAGGAATCTTTGCTGTCTTCATTATAGTTTCCCAAACTGGATCAATTTAGCATCTTGCCAATACAAGACATGTCTCTCTCTCGGTGTTTCTGTGCGTGACAAAGAAGCGTTTAGAGTCGTTCCTTCCAAAGGCGATTTTACATTCGTAAATTTTACATTCGTAAATTTTCGTCGACAAGTCTTTCACACTGTTTGCCTTCGTGTAAATTGGCCATTAAAGGGGTGACTTTTACTTGGGTAAACCACGAATCAGAATGGTGAGAACAGTAGCATTATTACTTATGCATCTACATGACGAACATCTACGTCACTTCACGTCCATCTACGTGACACGAAGTGCGTGACGTAGCTCCCAACGAACCCTGATTTATGCACCCAAACAGTGACACTGACACGCTATTTAAACAGAAAATTAAGTACAACACAAACTAATTTCCCTGTTAAAAAGAGAGCAACAACAAGCTGATTCCAGTGACATGTGACCTGCTACGACTTTATTACCGACTTTATTAGTTGCGTTATTACCCACTTCGTTACCTACAATATTGGCAACCATTTTTAGCTGTGCTATTGGCCACGTTACTGACTGGGATTTTTATTGTTTCACAAACTTTATTGATTACTACCAACTTTATTTTCTTTCTTGCTAGCTGATTTAATAGCAGATTTATTGGCTAATTTAAATGCTAATTTAATAGCTTATAAGCTATATGCTTTATTTCGTAAATCCATTGAAAATTCACTGTAAATTCTGCATATCCACTAAATTCACTATATCCACTGTAAATTCACTATATCTATTGTAAATGCACTATGTCCACTGTAAATTCTCTATTTCTACTGAAATCCACCGTAAAATCAATGTAAATTCACTGTAAATCTACTGCAATATATTTTAAATTATTGTAAATTCACTATCAGTTCACTGTAAATCACCTGTAAATCCACAGTAAATTAATGTAAATTCGTTGTAAATTAAAAAAAAAAACTCATTTTATTTGATATAACAAGCAGTGTAAATAAAATGCAAATCCAGTGTAAAAAATCACTGTAAATTCAATTTAAATGCTGTGTAAATGCAGTGAAATACAAATGTAAAAACAATTAAATCCGCCAAAACTCCACTGTAAATCAACTGTAAATGCACTGAAAATTCAGTGTCCAACCATATATAAATTCAATGTAAATTAAGCGTAAATTCCCTATAAATGTAAAAAAAATTCCACAAATATTTACAATCGGTCAAGTGTAAATCTCGAGTAAAGCGAGTAAAGATATATATATATATTATATATATATATATATATATATATATATATATATATTATATATATATATATATATATATATATAATAATATATATATATATAATATTATATATAGGATGGGGTCCACCTCTGGTGTAAATTGTGGGACCCATAGCCTCGGAGAAGTGGATAAAAAGGCTTCAAGGAAGAATATTTTGGATTTCTTCCTGAAGCCATTTGAATATTCCACTTCCCCTACCACCCATCTTTTAAACTTTTTTTTTTTACCAATAGGAATATTTTATTACATAATATGGCACAGAAGATTTAAGAGATACATTGTTGATATAAAGGTGGCATATATATATATATATATATATATATATATATATATATATATATATATATTTATATATATATATATATATATATATAATTTTATACATGTTGTTACTTGTGTATCACCGATTATAAGGCGAAAATCTCATCCAGCTCCTCAGAGCTGGGGCGTGTGCCCAAAATGCAGCATGCATTACCCCTTTGAAACAGCCGCGCTGAGCCGCTGGAACAGAAAACTAGCTGCCCTGGGATCCTAGTTACCCTGATGAGTCTTTTTCCCAGCTCCTTAAGGAAATTAGATGCACTCTTTCCCCATGAGCCAAGGGTCTCTGAGCCTATGGGAACAAACATATAATGATGGGCAAGTTCTCCATATTTTCTAGACTTTTGGGACTCCCTAAAGCTGGCAGCTGCCCCTCCTTCCCCCCTGGTGTATTGGAGATAGGTATCAGCCAAGGTAGATGCACATGTATAGTCCCACACCACCTGCTTCCCATCTGTCCAGGCTTGAAGGGTGATACCATCTGGACGCTTCTGGCTGCCATCAGATCTGCATAGTTGGGTGGCTCCCTTACTGCTGGGCATCCAGCTGTTGTGAGGCTCCTCTTGATAATGTTATTAACCTCCTCATGTCTTGCAATCTTTCTCTCGGATTTACGGCACACAAGACCATGGTACCCAAAATCGGTCTGCTGCTCACTGCCACAAATACACTGTGTTCGGCGGGGAATAGGGGCGGCAAGTCGAAGGGCAACACCGATGCGGATGGTCTGTGGGTCGAGGCGTGTGCCAAGGCTGGAGTTGGGAACAGCCAACAGAAAGTCCCCAGCATGAGGGGCTCTCACTGCCAGCAGGCGGGCTCTATCCTTCCCTGACACACTCTGAAGCATCGTTGAGGCTATATTTTCCACTATTGGACCATCCCAGTGCGATTGTTTGTAGTTGTTGGGGGGAGCAGGTCTGGTTTCTGAGCCCGTTAGATTATCCCAGATCATTGCTCCGTCAATGAATTTTTGGTCCTGGGCTCCAATCTTGTCCCTAAGATGTTCAGGGAGAATCGCTGCTACAAGCTCTCTGGATGCAATAACGAGGACAGAAAAGCAGGTAACGCAATCTGTGATGACTTGCGGACACCAATGCCTCCTAGTCTGACTGGAAGTGTAGCTTGGTTTCCACTGCCCGTCTTCTAGAGTAAGGTTAAGTACTTTCGTAAAAATCTGCCTCAGAATACTGTCATATTCGTGCAGTATAGGGTTATCATATGAAGGTGCACATCTTAGGAAATATGTCAACCTGGGCAGACTCAAGCACTTTGTGAGAAGGTACAAGGCATCGTGGGTGTCCAGATTGCCTATTCGTTGTTCCATTCTCCTTAACTCTTCCAATTTCTTCCTGAGAATTGTGTCAATGGCATTGCTTCCCAGAGGTGCTCCTAGCAAGACACTTTTGTGGGGGCAATGACTGCTGCTCCTGGTAGTTTTGATCTCACTGCATTTATCATTGTTGACTGACTGAGATGATTTCACATTTGGATGGATTCAGGATGAGACCCATTTCCTGTCCCCGTGTCATTACCTGTGTAAGGTCATGTAGGAGGGACTCCTTTGTACCTGCTAGTGTGCCATCATCTAGGAACCAGATGTTTTAGCTCGCTGGTCAGTCTGACTGTGTTTCCCTAACTGCAATACAGAAGAGAAATGGTGCAAGAGGATCTCCTTGTTGGACACCCTCTGATGATGTGATTTCATGCTCTCCAAAGAGAAGCATTGATTCCTTGCTATACCCAGCTGAAACAAAAGGGAAGAGACCAGGGAAATGTTCTTGTACTGCTGCTAATACCACGTCTCTTTTCAGGAGATTGAACGCATTCTTGAAATCTAATTTTACCACTGCATTGTCCTCAGGCAGGTTGTGATATATGCCCCTTTTTGCATGAACCGCTGCTTCACTTCCTTGAGAGACCCCAAAGCCAAGCTGGTTTGGTTTGAAGCATCATGGCTGCCTGTGCACGAATACTTCGGACAGCAGCTTTGGATACGAGGCGGCGTAACGTGTTGCCTACTGCAATTGGCCGAATTCCTCCATCCTTCTTTTTAAGTGCACAAAGTGTTGCACCAAAAAAAAAATGTCTAATTTCATCAGGAATCAGACAGCCCAAGGAATTGTTGACGAACCCTTTTGATCTCTGAAAGCAGTGTCTCTGCAATTTCCCCCAAAAACTGGATTAACCATTTCCCTTTAAATGCTGTGGCCTTATTCCAGTGTAACCCCAGCAGAGCCAGATGGGAACGACATTATTGCTTTGTAAATGTCTGAGTCTTCCACAATCAATGGTTCCATAGTGGGGACAGAGGTGTTGGAACTGTTGGTGCCACTGGTTTCCCTGGCAGGGTGCTTTCCTCTAAGTGCTTCAGCCGTGTCAGCATCCCTGGGAGCAACTGTATCTTCACTGGTAATAATTCTGATTGCCCCCACTGTGTTGCCCTCTTCAATTTTCTTGCTCACCTGGACTCTGACTTTTTCACTGTCAGTAGAGTGAGTGGGGGTTCTGCCTCTCCCTTTTTTGTGTTGACGGGGAAGGTGAATGAGGTTATCAACTCTAGGAAAATCTCTTAAGGATTTAATTATCATTGAGGCTAGCCTCTTTCCCCTTCTTTCCGGCACAGCTAACAGACATTGCCAAAAAGTACAAGTTGTGCCCTGCCTTGATGGTTGGTGGAGCATTTAAGATAGTGGAACCATCGTTTACTTTTTTCAAGGAGGTCTGTAAGTTTCCCAGCTGCGTGTGGACGGGCTGCTTTGGGAATATGTGTGAGTGTCCTGGTACCTGTTGCTTTGATTGCTTCCAAGAGATTGTCTGAGAGATAAAATCTGTTGGAGTGGGTTCAGGTGCCTGAGGTGGCTCTGGATCATCACTTTCCACAGGAGGACATCCTGAACCAGGGCAACTACCGTGTTTGCGGAGGAAACCATTAGAGTTGAGACAACGAAGCTGTAAGCATGACCGACACTTGCCTCTCCTAGTATTGCCAGCCGTGCCATTTCCCTGGCTGCTTGCTTCCTCCTGGTTGGCATCCATCTGCTAGACTAGACAATAGGAGTGGAATATGACTATATTATATATATATATATATATATATAATATATATATATATATATATATATATATAAAATATATAATATATATATATATATATATATATTTTTATATATATTATATATATATATTATATATATATATATATATGCAACACCAGCATCTAGTCTTGAGAGATTCTCCCTGAGGATGGAAGGAGGGGCGGGCAGGTGTTGAGAGATTCTCCCTGAGGATGGAAGGAGGGGCGGGCAGGTGTTGAGAGATTCTCCCTGAGGAAGGAAGGAGGGGCGGGCAGGTGTTGAGAGATTCTCCCTGAGGAAGGAAGGAGGGGCGGGCAGGTGTTGAGAGATTCTCCCTGAGGATGGAAGGAGGGACGGGCAGGTGTTGAGAGATTCTCCCTGAGGATGGAAGGAGGGACGGGCAGGTGTTGAGAGATTCTCCCTGAGGAAGGAAGGAGGGGCGGGCAGGTGTTGAGAGATTCTCCCTGAGGAAGGAGGGAGGGGCGGGCAGGTGTTGAGAGACTCTCCCTGAGGAAGGAGGGAGGGACGGGCAGGTGTTGAGACTCTCCCTGAGGAAGGAAGGAGGGACGGGCAGGCGTTGAGAGACTCTCCCTGAGGATGGAAGGAGGAACGGGCAGGTCTGCAGCCTCTCGATTAGATTAATTTAATGACTGAACGGACCTTGACTGAGCGTACTTTGATTCGAGGACTTCGATTTAAAGGACTTCGAGTTAAAGGACTTCGATTAACTGACACTATATATACGCAACAAAATCCGTTAGGTCAAGTAGTTTGGAAACAAGGGTCAACTTCCATTGCTGACGGACTTCCTCATTACCGTTTCCACCATGGGAAAACAACAACATCTCTATCCACTATCAGTACGTTATATCGAAGGTTTTCTAGTTAACCGCTAACAACGAAGGTAAACAAAGGTTTACGTCTGGCAGTGCCGGACACACGAGAAGAACGTTGGCAAGCGCACGATGTGTTTCATGGACGAGACGGGATACTGCCTCCAAGACCTCTCTTTACTAAACAAAAAGTAATCCTATGTCAAATAAAGATGTAATGGTCACTGAATTACATATTTCACTATACTTTTTTGCGGTATAATGTATTCAGACACAATGTATCAAATAGTTTGAAGTAATTGTGTACCTGTCGCATTATATTTGCCTAAGGGTTCCATCGTATGATAACTCAGAAATGATGTTGAAGGTTCAATGATGTACGTGACATGTTGATTGCATAGATAGGTAGACAAGATTATCAGGTTTTACATATATATATTATAATATATATATATATATATATATATATATATATATATATTATATATATATATATATATATATATATATATATATATATATATATATATATATATATATATATATATATATTATCTAGTTATCTTTTATTAATATTTTCTGTGATCTCGATTCCTTCGAAAAAAACGTAATTTTTTCTTTATCTATTACTGTGATTTGCTGTGATCTTACAAGGTCGTGGTATCCTTCTTTAGTCATTTGTACCTTTCTAGCAGTGTGATCTTAGCACAAACACGCGTTACCTATTTAGTTATCCTGTAAGTTAGCTGTTTCTATAAACGGGGCGTTACGAGTATGTTACATTGCTTTAACTGCTCGACTGGTTTAATTGACCAGTATCTATACACGTTATTATTGGTGTCTCGGCTCCCTCTCACCGACTTGCCTCCTTCTGCTTCTTTCATCTGACGGAGACCTAAATGTACTGGGTTTTCCGCGACACTCCTGCCCCTCGGAAAGGAGATCGAAACGTCTCGTATTCTTAGAGGTCTCCCACGGGAAGGAGGTCGATATGTCTCGCGTTCTTTTACGTCTCTCCCAGTGAAGGACCAAGAAGTATCTCGTAACCTTCTTCAGCGCCTCCCTAGGGAAGAAGCTTTAACAGACACCTCAATTTTTATCAAGAGGCTAAACTTCAGCATTATAGTCAACATCTTGCCTAATCTTCCATCCCCGCCGTTTCCCTAATTGAAAATATTAATAAAACCTCCCGAAGTCCTTCTCTTCTAATTGTCGTAATGTCTGGAGCCGTCCCGAACACACCCCCAGATCCCCAGATACTTCCCCAGGCTCCTGTAAAACATTCCCTCTTCCCCTCCTCCTCCATCCCATGTCACTCCTCCCCTCTACTCCCTACCATCTCTCTTTCTCCCCCCTTCCATTACTACAATCGTCCCCTTCCCCGTATTCTGCTTCACCTTCCAGCCTTTCCTCTCCCTCCGTTCTATTTCTCATTCTATTCCATCTTCCTCTCCCAACTACCATCCCTCTCCCCTACCCTACCTTCCTTTGCTTCTTTCCTCTCGCTCTTCCATCACAAAGAATATCGGAGAGACAAACTGCAAGAGTACCATTTATTTACCTTCAGACACATGAGAATCGAAGCGAGTGCCGCTAAGTGAATCCTCTTCATGAGATCGTTTACATGACATGATTACTGTGGTAAATCGTCCTAACAGGATGCTGGGCGAGCCCACCTGATTGACAGGTTCTGAGTGGCGGCCAGTCAACACAGGTTAATGAATGCATACACACGACTAGGTACAGGGAAAGGCATAGATACAGAGATCATTACCACTGTACCTGTCTATCTGGAGTCTACCTGAAGGGTATTCCGGGGATCAACGCCCTCGCGGCCCGGTCCACGACCTGGCCTCCTGGTGGATCAGGGCCTGATCAACCAGGCTGTTACCTGTATATACATTTCAGATACAACTGGTTCTTTTATTCTATACTACCACTGCCCACAGGTTCACCAGATGTGTTTTTTGTAATTTTCAATGAACAAACAGCAAATACCCCAAACCCCTCTGAAGTGCTGCCATTGTACTTCCTGCCTCCAGGACTCAAGTCTGACTAACCAGTATGGGTAGAGAAGACACTCGAAACTGGCCATAGGTCTCTCCCAGGTATATCTGTGATATTCTTCAGATGTTCCCTTACGCTGAGTTATGAGAGGAAAAGCAACAGGTCGCTTTTAAATGAAAAAAATAAAGAAGACGATAATTATGAGATAGTTAACCAACACGTATTATTATTATTATTATTATTATTATTATTATTATTATTATTATTATTATTATTATTATTATTATTATTATTATTATTATGCACAATGGTAAGATTGTTGATGTCTTTTCTTTCTGTTTCAAAAACACGCAAGATAACAGGTATGTGTTGCTACTTCTACTTACACTTAGGTCACACTACACATGTATGTACACGTGTGTATATATACACACACTCATTTGAGTTTTCTTCTATTATTCTTAATAGTTCTTGTTCTTATTTATTCCCTTTCATCTTCATTGGGAAGCGGAAAAGAATCCTTTCCCTAAAAGCCATGCGTGTCGTAAAAGGCGACTAAAATGCCGGGAATGATGGAAGGGAGAAGTGGAGAGATAGGATGGAAGGATGGGAGAGGAGGGGAGGAGAAGGAGACATAACATTCAACTCCCACAATATTACGCACTGGGCTTGGGGGCCTAATGTGTTCATTTAGTTCAGGGAGGGGGGAAGGGGACACTGGAAAAGCAGTAAATTTTTAATTGACACGTCATTCACTGGAGCAATTAGCTGGCACAGACTTACTCTGCTTTCACGACCTCACCCTCATTTTTATCCCAGCCCTTCCTCTTTTTATCCTACGTAACTTTTAAACCCATCAGCCTTTTTCAACAGCCACGGGAAAGGTAAAGTAGCTGGAATAGGGGGAGGATGAGAGTGATAATTATATCCAATATTGTTAATGACTTTCTAAGTCAAAGAAATATTCTGTAGATCGAGTTGGTTCGGTACAGTCAGCGTTCTTATGCTGCCGTCAGCATTTTCTTTCTCTCTTTCTTTGTTGGGTTTATAAGGGCCACTGACAACATATCTTTGTTGGGTTTATAAGGGCCACTGACAACATATCTTGTTAGGTTTATAAGGGCCACTGACAACATATCTTTGTTGGGTTTATAAGGGCCACTGACAACATATCTTTGTTGGGTTTATAAGGGCCACTGACAACATATCTTTGTTGGGTTTATAAAGGCCACTGACAACATATCTTTGTTGGGTTTATAAGGGCCACTGACAGCATAAGCCGTAAACAGTATTTTTGTAAGTCTGGTTAAAATAAAAGTTAATTATCATCAGTTGTAGAGTGTGTTTGTTTACAGCAGCTAGACATAATATTAACACCTGACCTGACGGACCCATTATGAAATTAGATGTCGAGGGCAGAGTTATATACAAGCTTAACTAACTTTGTAATCCTGGAGGGGATTTAAGGCTTAAAGTCACATGTGAAATCTGAAAGTAACTCACACACCAAAAAATTAGCAAAAATAGGACTCTCATATTCCTTGCACTCGGTTAGTTGTACTCGCTGCGAGTTGTGTTGCATCTCCTGGCCCCGCCAGTTAATATTTATAACTTTGAAACAGTAGTATCAGGCTTGAATTTATTAGTTTTTTGTTTTTTAATTCGACTCTTCAAAAATTTTTCAAGAATTATAAACAAAAAATTTTTTTTACGAGATTAAGTTATTTTTTTGATAAGAACATTGCGTCTCAGAGAGAATTAGTTGATCTGTAGATGAGTGTAGCTCACAACGGTATTAAGTATTGACTTAATGACAGGTGAAGCTGCGGATGTTAGGAAGTATTTCTTCAGTCATAGAGTTGTCAGGAAGTGGAATAGCCTAGAAAGTGACGTAGTGGAGGCAGGAACCATACATGGTTTTAAGACGAGGTATGATGAAGCTCATGGAGCAGGGAGAGAGAGGACCTAGTGTCGATCAGTGAAGAGACGGGGGCCAGGAGCTATGAATCGACCCCTGCAACTAGAAATAGGTGAATACACACACTCATACACTTGAACAATCTGGAGAGTGAAGTAGTAGACACTGGATCCATACGTAGCTTTAGGAAGAGATACGATAAGGTTCTTGGAGGCGGGAGAAAGTGGACCCTAGTAGCGACCAGCAAGAAGGCGGGACCAGAAGCTGTGACTCGACCCCCATAACCACATGTAGGTGAGTACATATAGATGAGTATGCACACACACACACACACACACACACACACACACACACACACACACACACACACACACACACACGCACACACGAGAGTAGGGCCACAAACCCACTAAAATAATCAACAGGAGCCACTAAATGAATCAAAAGACTTTAAAAAAAACGTTAGAAACAGGGAAAGCGCATTGAGCCTCAGGCCTAGTAGTAGTAGGCTCAGTAGTAATGCGAAGAGGAAGAGAAGAAGAAGGTAGAAGAGGAAGACAAGAGATTGCAACCTTGATGGATTTACTGCACGAGTATGAACTCTATTCTTGGTACTCTTAAAGTACTCAACACTCCTTCCCTTCCAGATACTGTCAACCCTACAAGACACGGACCTGGACGCTGCTGAAGGCATTCTGGTCCAAGGAATTGAACCTTCTATCCCCTTCCTCTAACTAAATCAGATTACCTCCCATTTCCCAGGCACCGTATGAGCTTTCCCGGTTTTGTCGCTATTCTCTGTGAATATCTATGTTTTGTATACATACATCATAATGCATATTAAATAACGTAATCTACTGTATTATGGTAAACTAAAATAATTTACGATAATCTTTTATTATTATTATATTTATTATTATTATTATTATTATTATTATTAGTTTAACAACGCAAGAAGCTTGCAAATTCTCTTTTATGTCTGGCTATCATGCTACCAGCTTCTTCACAGACCATCTGGTCTTCACATCTCGCCAGATATCTTACAAGATCTTCGTTCCCCACAGCTAGACTTGGTTAATTCCCTTAACCCTTTTAGATATAAGTCTTCCGTCCGCCCTCCCTGGGATGTTCACTAAGCTAATTCCATTGTAATTCCTACGTGCTATTATTGCTTTTGTACTTGTAGAGGAAAAGGATGGAATCATTGTAAGATAGAGTTGCTTTTGGGTGGCGTATCTTCGGTTTTATTTCCCCTGTGAGGGATTACAAGGAATGCCTTCTGTAAGGGATACTGTCAGCTAATGTAGTCAGGGGTATATATATATATATATATATATATATATATATATATATATATTATATATATATATATATATATATATATATATATATATATATATATATATATAAATATATATATATATATACCAAAAGGTGCATATCTCTCATTATATATACACTGAGAGTTTACTTTTATCCCTTTCTTTTTTTGGAAGATTTAACAGTATTTTTGGATGGTGAATAGGTGACATGCAGCCTGACTAACCCTCTTGTAGTCGATGGACTTCAAACACCATTAGCCTTCCAACCTAACATTTGCTTGACACACATATAACCCGCACATAAAAGAGAGAAGCTTACGACGACGTTTCGGTCCGACTTGGACCATTGACAAAGTCACACTAACCAGAGGTGGAGCAGGACGGCTATATATGGGCAGGAAGAGGTGGTAGTAGTAGTAGTAGTAGTAGTAGTACAAGATGAAATTAAGACACATGCACAACACCCGGGCATCCCCATCATAGACGTTTCGCCATCCAGCCAGCCACTGGATGGCGAAACGTCCACAACAAAGACAACCAGATGCCGCACATGTGTCTTAATTTCATCAATAGTTGTAGTAGTAGTAGAAGAAGAAGAGGTAGTAGTAGTGGTAGTGGCTGGCTGGATGGCGAAACGTCTATGATGGGGATGCCCGGGTGTTGTGCATGTGTCTTAATTTCATCTTGTCGGTATTATATACAACTCTTGTACTACTACTACTACTACTACTACTACTACTACTACTACTACTACTACTACTACTACTACTACTACTACTACTACTACTACTACTACTACTACTACTACTACTACTACTACTACTACTACTACTACTACTACTACTACTACCACCACCACCTCTTCCTGCCTATATATAGCCGTCCTGCTCCACCTCTGGTTAGTGTGACTTTGTCAATGGTCCAAGTCGGACCGAAACGTCGTCGTAAGCTTCTCTCTTTTATGTGCGGGTTATTTGTGTATTGTTCCAGTCACGGTATTGTGCCTTTTTTCTTATTTATTTGCTTGACTCACGGGCGGTTCTAACCCCGCCCATGGTATAGTTTCTAACATTTGCTTCTTATGTTATTCGGGGTTTTAGTCCTTTCCTTCGACATTTTCTTTCTTGGGTGGTGGTGAAGAGAGACGAATTACCTCACTAACAGCTGCCACATCCAGTCCCCGAAAGCACCGCTGTTGCTCTTGGGTTACCGCACTGTATTTCTTGACAGTAAGGATTACTGTGATTTCTCTGTGTCAGAAAGCTCTCTTTGTGTGATGAAAGCCACGATATTGATATACGTATCCATCATTTAATAAACATTTTGACCTTTTCAGTATCTTCATCTTCGTTAAGATTTAACTAACGCGGTGTTTCTTCGACTTGGTAAGTTGTTATAATTTCTTCTGACCTAACTCCATGGGAGATATACCGTCAGAGCTTTGGGAAATGTACCTCTGAAGTCTTTGCAATGTGTACCTGACTAGCGTGGCAGTACAAATTCATCCAATCCGTCAACGGATAAATCTCTCGACGATCCGATAGGCCTGCAAAACCCTCCAAATATACACCTATTATTTCATTTCTAACCAGCGATAGTCATACCCTTCAGCTATAAGAATATTGTTATACTATAAGCTAGACTATTGTCTAGTTTATAAGTCATCCTTACATCTACGAAGCCAGCTGCGAGGCCGACCACCTCAAGGGAGGGTCCTTGATGCTGGTGAGGGGATCTTGATTAAATTAACTAGACCTGTGCTACACTTCCTTGGATAATAGATGACTGCCTTCCATTTCTTTGAATTGAGGGGAAGTGTCTTCCATCCCTTCCCAGGCGCTGTACGACCCCAAAGGGTTTAGCCCCTAAGACTGTAACAGTCTGGCAGATTAATATAATCTATCAGACTGTGACAATACTGTAAAAAAGCTTTAAGGACATAAATAAGAGAAAACTTTGTGCACTATACATGAGTGCGTGCACTAATAAACAGATAAGGATATTAGCAGAGAGTGAAAGGCAAAGATGGACACGCTTGCCTTCACTCGGTGGCGAACTCTGGACCTGGAAATGGCGTACATTTTCATAAAAATGGTAGACAAAATAGACAAGATTGATCAAGGCTAACGGGATTATCACATCAAAACACCTCTTCACGTTTTCCAATGCTTGGCGAAAAGTCTCCACAATAAAGATACCCAGGTATTGCATTTGTGTGTCCTCAGATTTAGATTTTGCCACCGAAGTGGCAAAATCTAAATGCTGTGGAGGGTAGAGCAAGAACATATGGATACACAAAGGCCTAGAAACTAGGCACCAAAAGGACTTACAGAAGTACACCTGGATTTATATCTACAGTTCACTTATCTGTTACAAGCAAATTTAGGGAATTCTCTTAATATATCTGATATATTATTTGCATTAATAAGGTATCTGAGATATCACATACGTTATTATACTGTCTATCTCACTGTGCCTTAGTCATCACAACCCTTCGCTTCTCTTCACACGCTTCGCTATACGGCGAAATTCTCATTTCTCTTTCAAGCACGTTCATTAGGACAACATTTATCATCTCCAGTCATATCGATCATATATAATACACCCAAAAAAAAATAATTTCCAAGTATGGACGGTATAAAATACTCCGTAATGAAAAAAAAAAGTCTCGACCATGCAACATTTTTCTCCCTGGCCTTAACAATGTTGTGAATGTAGTTTTTTTTGGGTGACAATATCCAATATATATTTTTTTCCTCCCCCCGTGGGTTGCAATCGTAGTAAATGGCAGGTTTAAAATTCGAGGATCATTATTCTGTTTGCTAATTATTGTACGTGCCATTAAGGGTGAGACTCCGAACGATTTCCTTATAGCGAGAGCGTGATGGGATGACCGGAGAGTGTGCTAGCGGGGCTTACGGGTCGTCTCTCTAAGTGGCCGGTCAAGCGGTGTTTCCTAAATCGCCCGGATTACTGCAGTTTACCTGTGATTCGATGCTCGTCAGGGACGCGCTGCTACGCAGCTGCCTCCTTAGGTACGACAGTTTTCTCTTCCCTCTCCCGAATGTCAGAGATGTTTTGCCCTTTACGTACGCTGCTTTCTACCTGCCTATCCCCCCCATCCCTCACCCAAACGTACACGTACACGCCTTGGGTATGTAAGTTTTCATTTACGTACACGGCTTGGTTTTCCTTCCTCCAGCTCATGTACGTGATTTTACCCTTCATTCGTTAAGCTTTCTTTCACGTACGCAACTTTAACCCTCACGTACGCGATTTAAGTGACGTACGCAATTATCCAGCAACGTACATCTGTTATGTACGCAGTTTTTTCTAATGTACATACATAATTACATATGTAGGGTTTTGTGCATTCCTACCCCTCGTGCACACCTTTCACGTACACCCACGTACATACTTCCCACAAACACACCTCCCACGTACACACTTCCCTCGTACACACTTTCCACGTACACACTCCCACGTACACACCTTCCACGTACACACTCCTACGTACACACCTACCACGTACACACTTCCCACATACACACCTCCCAGGTACACACTTCCCACATATACACCTCCCACGTACAGATTCCCACGTACAAACCTCCCAAGTATACGCCTCTCACGTACACACCTACCACGTACACATCTCCCACGTACACACCCCATCCTCCATCCCTGAACACTTATCCCTCCCACATTAATGACCTTCACTCTTCCTTCCCTCTCTCTCACCCTCTATCCTACTTACTTTCCTTCCATTCCTCCTTATTCCCTCTACTCCTTATAATCCTTTTCATCTTCCTTTTCTTCCTGTTTTTCCCCTTTCTCCTTTTCATCCTCTTATTCTTTCCCCCTTTCCTTCTCATCTTTCTCTTTAATTTCTTCTTCCTCTTCCTTCTTTCCTTAATCCTCCTCTTCTTCTCCACTATCTTCTTCACTATCCCTTCCCTTCTTACTCTTCCACCTCCCTCTCTCTTATTCCCCTTTCATTCTCACCATCCCTTCTCTTCTTCCTGCTCCATCTCTCTCCTTTCTTCCATTCCCCTCCTAATCCTCCCTGCCTCTCCACCCACCTATTCTCCCTCTATTCCCCCCAACCACCATTCTCTCACTCCTATCCCTCCCTATCCCGGTCACAGGCAATACTGGACCAGAAAATAATGTGAGAGGATTTAGGGGATAGATTGATGATAGTGTACAATGACTCGGGCGGATTTCAAAACTATTTAGTTCGTGTTAGCTGTGAGAGTCGAATTTCAAAGTGATTTGTATATCTTCATTGTATCGTTTGTTAAGGGCGCAAGGACAGTGTTTTTGTGCGAGATTTTCATTTATATTGTCGGTACGTGGGTAATTGCGACCTAAATGCGAGAAAATACGCAAAAAATGGATGATTGAAATGGCTGGTGAAAGTTTTGGGGTCGAAAGGGAGGGAGGAAGAAAGGAAGGAAGGGAGGAAGGAAGGAAGGAAGGAAGGAAGGAAGGAAGTGTTGAAACAAGGTTTCATTCTCTGTAGAGCTTTAAAGGGTCATATTTCACTCTGTGTATTTAGACTGTCATGTTACACTCTGTGTAGAGCTTCATAAAGTCACGATAAAACTCTAGAATTCAGAGGTCAGGGTACTTTTTTGGGTATTACCCCAAAACAATTTGGTGTACCCACTAAACATAAAAACCCACAGAATCCGAAAAAAAACACAAGGAACATTCGAATCTAAAATAATTTATTAAATCCAGTTTGTAATGAGAATTCAGTCATACCCGAGAAAGCAAAATTTTTTTTTAATTTCAGAGTAATTTGGACACTGTCTTGGGCTGCTGTTTGCTGCTGCAAACAGCAGCTGCATACAGCATACTGCTACTGTTTGCTGCTGCAAACAGTAGCCGTATTTTTCTCTCTTTCTCGTGTGGCCTTTTGAAAGCCTTTGCAATAAAAGGACATGTTAGGTAAAAGGACACAAGGGCAACTAATGTGACATTATATTTTGGCAACGTTTCGCTCTTCAGGAGCTTTATCAAGCAGCTCCTGAAAAGCGAAACGTTGCCACAATAAACTCTCACATTAGTTGCCCTTGTGTCCTTTCACCCAACATATTGTCGGTAAATCTACTAACATTATTACAAATAAAAGGACACATCTTCTTCGTTCTGAAATTCAGTAAGTGCTTCATTATTGAACTGAAATTCAAGAAGTGCCACTGCCAGTCCTTCAAGCTCTTCTGGCACTTCAGGACTTTCACACTTGAAGGGAGTCACAACCCAGCTCACAGCGTGTAATTCAGGATCTGAAAAGTAACTAGAAAACCGCTTTCTGGCTTAGGTTGCATAGTTTAGAAAAATCCCACTTAAAGTCTATAAAAATCATTATTAATTATGAATATTTCATATATTTTTTTTAGAAATGTGTTGAAATTGCTTTTTATTGCATATTTCGAAGATTTAGGGCATTTTGGATGCTTTTTTTGACAAACCTCATAGATTTTCGCACTTTTAAATCAGAAGTAGACACGCCCTGTTCCTGGATCCTTGATGAACACTGAGACACATGTGCACCATCCAGTGGCTTTATCAATAAGATTCCAGGACATAATTTGAAGACAGTACAACTATATACAAAAGATTGGGTAATCAGTCCCTCAGGCTTGGAGTTGGTGTGAAGTATACAAGAGATAGGGTAATCAGTCCCTCAGCCTTGGAGTTGGTGTGAAGATCACCGAAGTCGTGAAGATTCTGTCCAGAATCTTCACGACTACGGTGATCTAACTTTCGTATTGAAAAATAATTTGTTGCGCTATTGTATTTATATGTTCGTTGATTACTTATCACCATCAGAGATTTTTGTTTTGACTCCATATGGGGTAATTCACCCCAGTTCCCTGAACTCTCCAAGGCAAAACGCTGCTACGATGAGAGATTGCACTGAATCTGTGTTTTTAAGACAGTCGAGAATGAGCTGGTGTTGCAAGCTTGATAAAGCTCTGAGAGTGAGCTGGTGTTACAAGCTTGATAAAGCTCTGAGAGTGAGCTGGTGTTACAAGCTTGATAAAGCTCTGAGAGTGAGCTGGTGTTACAAGCTTGATAAAAGCTCTGAGAGTGAGCTGGTGTTACAAGCTTGATAAAGCTCTGAGAGTGAGCTGGTGTTACAAGCTTGATGAAGCTCTGAGAGTGAGCTGGTGCTACAAGCTTGATAAAGCTCTGAGAGTGAGCTGGTGTTACAAGCTTGATAAAGCTCTGAGAGTGAGCTGGTGTTACAAGCTTGATAAAGCTTTGAGAGTGAGCTGGTGTTGCAAGCTTGATAAAGCTCTGAGAGTGAGCTGGTGCTACAAGCTTGATAAAGCTCTGAGAGTGAGCTGGTGTTACAAGCTTGATAAAGCTCTGAGAGTGAGCTGGTGTTACAAGCTTGATAAAGCTTTGAGAGTGAGCTGGTGTTACAAGCTTGATAAAGCTCTGAGAGTGAGCTGGTGTTACAAGCTTGATAAAGCTCTGAGAGTGAGCTGGTGTTACAAGCTTGATAAAGCTCTGAGAGTGAGCTGGTGTTACAAGCTTGATAAGCTCTGAGAGTGAGCTGGTGTTACAAGCTTGATAAAGCTCTGAGAGTGAGCTGGTGTTACAAGCTTGATAAAGCTCTGAGAGTGAGCTGGTGTTACAAGCTTGATAAAGCTCTGAGAGTGAGCTGGTGTTGCAAGCTTGATAAAGCTCTGAGAGTGAGCTGGTGTTACAAGCTTGATAAAGCTCTGAGAGTGAGCTGGTGTTACAAGCTTGATAAAGCTCTGAGAGTGAGCTGGTGTTACAAGCTTGATAAAGCTCTGAGAGTGAGCTGGTGTTACAAGCTTGATAAAGCTCTGAGAGTGAAGCTGGTGTTACAAGCTTGATAAAGCTCTGAGAGTGAGCTGGTGTTACAAGCTTGATAAAGCTCTGAGAGTGAGCTGGTGTTACAAGCTTGATAAAGCTTTGAGAGTGAGCTGGTGTTACAAGCTTGATAAAGCTCTGAGAGTGAGCTGGTGTTACAAGCTTGATAAAGCTCTGAGAGTGAGCTGGTGTTACAAGCTTGATAAAGCTCTGAGAGTGAGCTGGTGTTACAAGCTTGATAAAGCTCTGAGAGTGAGCTGGTGTTACAAGCTTGATAAAGCTCTGAGAGTGAGCTGGTGTTACAAGCTTGATAAAGCTTTGAGAGTGAGCTGGTGTTACAAGCTTGATAAAGCTCTGAGAGTGAGCTGGTGCTACAAGCTTGATAAAGCTCTGAGAGTGAGCTGGTGTTACAAGCTTGATAAAGCTCTGAGAGTGAGCTGGTGTTACAAGCTTGATAAAGCTTTGAGAGTGAGCTGGTGTTACAAGCTTGATAAAGCTCTGAGAGTGAGCTGGTGTTACAAGCTTGGATAAAGCTATGAGAGTGAGCTGGTGTTACAAGCTTGATAAAGCTCTGAGAGTGAGCTGGTGTTACAAGCTTGATGAAGCTCTGAGAGTGAGCTGGTGCTACAAGCTTGATAAAGCTCTGAGAGTGAGCTGGTGTTACAAGCTTGATAAAGCTCTGAGAGTGAGCTGGTGTTACAAGCTTGATAAAGCTCTGAGAGTGAGCTGGTGCTACAAGCTTGATAAAGCTCTGAGAGTGAGCTGGTGTTACAAGCTTGATAAAGCTCTGAGAGCAGTAGAAACAGCAGCAGCAGCACACACACCTCCCCACTACACGTCCCCCACCACACCTCCCCCACTACACCTCTCCACTACACCTCCCCACCACACCTCCCCACCACACCTCCCCACCACACCTCCCCACCACACCTCCCACCACACCTCCCTACCACACCTCCCCACCACACCTCCCCAACCACACCTCCCCACCACACCTCCCACCCCACCTCCCCACCACACCTCCCCACCACACTCCACCACACCTCCCTACCACACCTCCCCACCACACCTCCCCACCACACCTCCCACCCACCTCCCCACCACACCTCCCCACCCACACCACCCCACCACACCTCCCCAACACACCTCCCCACCACACCTCCCAACACACCCCCCCACCACACCTCCCACCACACCTCCCCCACCACACCTCCCCACCACACTTCCCAACCACACCTCCCCACCACACCTCCCTCACTACACTTCCTCACCACATCTCCCTCACCACACCTGCCTCACCACACCTCTCCACCACACCTCCCACCCCATCTCCCCACCACACCCACTGTTACAAAAAACGCGATTCTAAAAGCTTAGAGATCTCCAGTGAATACTAGAAAGGACTGCCCTTCTAGCATCCAGCCTGTTACTGGGTTTTCGTAACAAGTAGTCAGTATCCTTGTCCAATTATCCATTAGTGCTTTAGGATAACAACTGATAGGTTACTAACTAGAGAAAATAAAATTTAATAAATCTATTGAGTATCGTCTTGAGATATATTATCAAAGTAAATTAGATTAATAATAATCAAAATAATAATAATCACTTCTCTCGTGTGCAATAGTATTGTGCTGAAAGCACATATCACATTTATAAGTCTTAAGTACCGTCTGGTACATTAACATTTAATAAGATATTACAAATATGTACAAGTAAGTTTGTGTATGTGTGTAAGTGCTCTAAGTAGTTCACTATGTCTCACCACTCGACTAGACTTAAACAAGTGACTGACAAAGTCCTCAAATAAACTAACTTCTTGACCAACTGGCTATCAGAACAGTCTGCTTGAACAATAAAAAGAATGCTAAGCCCAATAGCAATATAACAAGCAACTGCGACACAATCAGGACAAGGAGAAAATATAATGACTCTAAGTAGGGACCCTCAGCAGATCCTCCACAAGTCACCAAACTCCCATACTACTGAATCTAAGTTCAGTATAAGAAAATCCCCGACTGTGACAGTACACAGATACCAGTACAAGTTAGGTCAGAAGCTACAGCTCAGGACCTAAGTTGCTCAGAGTGTCTATGCGACACAAAACCTCAGTACAACGTCGAAAATCACTAAGTCTATACAATGTTCTGTGAACAGAGTTCTACAGAACTAACAAGAATAATGAGACAGACAATCTGTCCAACCACCAAGAGAGTCTAGACCGGACTGAATACTTCAGGCGAGGTGAGGACACCCCCCCCCTCGATCACGTGATAGCTCCGTGGACAGCTGCAGCTCAGAAACAGAAGCCGGCAGTCTAACGAGCCACAAGCAATGATTACAGTAGTTAGACAATCAAGACTTGAACTGAGCACATAATATGTTACATCCTACCTAACCAAAGGAAGCTAAGTCAAATAACAATATAAAGCAATACATTTACAATTTAGCTATTATTGCAAATATAAGCAATATAAAATTATATGAAAAGATAATAATTATATATATACATAATAATCATTGCAACCCATTCAGGGGTTGCAACACCCCCCACACCTCCCTACCACACCTCCCACCACACCTCCCACCACACCTCCCCACCACACTCCCCACCACATCTCCCCACCACACCTTCCCACCACACCTCCTCACTACACCTCCCCACCACACCTCCCACCACACCTCACTTCCCACACCCCTCACCACACCTCCCCACCACACTTCCCCACCACACCTTCCACCACACGTCCCCACCACACCTCCCACCACACCTCCCTCACTACACTTCCTCACCACACTCCCCACCACACCTCCCTCCCACACCACCCCCACCACCTCCCATCCCCACCTCTCCCCACCACACCTCCCCACCACACCTCCCCCACCACCTCCCACCACACCTCCACCCCAACACACCTCCCCACCACACCTCCCACACACCTCCCACCAACCTCCCCAACACACCTCCCACACACCTCCTCACCACACTCTCCCACCACACCTCCCACCACACCTCCCGACCACACCTCCCCACCACACCTTCCACACACCTCCCCACCACACCTCCCCACCACACCTCCCCCACTCCACACACTCCCCACACTCCACACACTCCCCTAACCTCCCCACCACACCTTCCTCACACCTCCCACCTCACCCCACCACACCTCCCACCACACTCCCGACCACACCTTCCCACCACACCTCCTCACCACCCCTCCCACCACACCTCCCCACCACACCTTCCCATCACACCTTCCCACCACACCTCCCACCACACCTCCCACTACACCTCCCACCAAAACCTTCCCCCCACACCTCCCCACTATACCTCCCCACCACACCTCCACCACACCTCCTCACCACACTCCCCACCACACCTCCCACACACCTCCCGACCACACCTTCACACACCTCCTCACCACACTCCCACCACCCTCCCCACCACACCTTCCATCACACCTCCCCACCAACCTCCCTACCACACCTCCCACCACACCTCCCGACCACACCTTCCACCACCCCTCCTCACACACCCCACCACCCTCCTCACCACACCTTCCCATCACCTCCCCTACCACACCTCCCACCACACCTCCTCACCACACCTCCCCACCACACCTCCCACACCTCCGACCACACCTTCCCACCACACCTCCTCACCACACTTCCCCACACCTCCCCCACCACACCTTCCCATCACACCTCCCCACCACACCTCCCCACCACACCTCCCATACACCCCCCACCACACCTTCCCACCACACCTCCCCATATACCTCCCCACCACACCTCCCACCACACCTCCTCACCACACCTCCCATCACACCTCCCGACCACACCTTCCCACCACACCTCCTCACCACACCTCCACCACCCCCCCACCACACACCTTCCCATCACACCTCCCCACCACACCTCCCCACCACACCTCCCCCCCACAACTCTCTACCACACCTCCCCACTACACCTCCCCACGACACCTCCCACCACACCTCCCCACCACCCCTTCCCTCCACACCTCCCCCACCATACTTTTTTCCCCAACAAAACAGAGTATATACAAACAAAAACAGGTCCCAAAAATTCCCCACCGCTGATGATGCAGGGAAAAATTCCGAGGGGAAGGTAATGAATTCTCTAAACTGAGGGGAAAAAATTCTCAGGTGATTGACAGAAGGTAATTGGTTGAATGTGTCCACATAACAATGTATGCACCAAGACGACACCCACAGTCTGATTGATCACAACTGCTTGTGTACTTCTTGTGTCTCTCCTTGTGTGTGTGTGTGTGTGTGTGTGTGTTATCCATTCTCTCTCCCTCTCCCTCCCTCCCTCCCTCCCTCTCTCTCTCTCTCTCCCTCTCTCTCTCTCTTTCTCTCTCTGTCACTCCCTCTTCTCTTCCTTATCCATTATTCTCTCTTACTGTCTCCTCCCCTATTCCCCATGTGTTTGTCCCCTCACCCTTCCCCTTTCTTCTCTCCCCTTTCTTTTTGTGTCCTGTTACCCCTTTCCTCTCACTTTGTTTGCCAACTTCCCATATTTCTCTCCTTGTTTCCTATCCCCCATCTTCACTCTCCTACTAACTCCATTCTAAGCCTTATCTCCCTTCTTCCCTTTTATCTTTCATTTTTTTTCGTTTCTTTCTCCTCTTCTTGCGTTCTCTTTCTCGTGTTCTTATCCTTCCTTTATCGCTTTTCCTTTCTATCATTCTGTTTCTTATTTTTGTTATTCATTACTTCCTTTCTGTCTCCCTACTTCCTGCATCGTTACTCTTGCTTCCTTCTCTTCCTGTTGGCTTACTCTTTATCTCCCTTTTCCTTCCATGTTTACTCTCTCTCTCTCTCTCCTCTCTCTCTTCTCTCTCTTTTCTCTCTCTCTCTCTCTCTCTCTCTCTCTCTCTCTCTCTCTCTTTCTCTCTCTCTCTCTCTCTCTCTCTCTCTCTCTCTCTCTCTCTCTCTCTCTCTCTCTCTCTCTCTCTCTCTCTCTCTCTCTCTCTCTCTCTCTCTCTCTCTGTCTGTCTGTCTGTCTGTCTGTCTGTCTGTCTGTCTCTCTCTCTCTCTCTCTCTCTCTCTCTCTCTCTTTTCTCTCTCTCTCTCTCTCTTTTCTCTCTCTCTCCCTTGTTCTACTATCTTCCTTCCACCTCTTCTTTCTCTAGCGTATTCCCCCACCTATTAGTATCCCCCACCTCCTAGTATCCTCCAGCTCCTAGTATCCTCCACCTCCTAGTATCCTCCATCCCCTAGTATCCTCCACCTCCTAGTATCCTCCACCTCCTAGTATCCTCCACCTCCTAGTATCCTCCACCTCCTAACATCCCCACCTCCTAGTATCCCTCCACCTCTTACTATCCCACTAACTCCTAGTATCCTCCCAACTCCTAGTATCCTCTCACCTCTTAGTATTCCTCCACCTCCTGGTATCCCTCCACCTCCTAGTATGCTTGCACGTCCTAATATCCCTCCACCTCCTAGTGGAGGGATACTAGTGGTGTGAGTGTCACAGTGGTATGAGTGTTACAGTGGTGTGAATGTACAGTGGTGTGAGTGTCACAGTGGTGTGAATGTCACATTGGTGTGTCACAGTGGTGTGTCACATTGGTGTGAGTGTCACAGTGGTGTGTCACAGTGGTGTGATTGTTACAGTGGTGTGATTGTACAGTGGTGTGAGTGTCACAGTGGTGTGAATGTCACATTGGTGTGTCACAGTGGTGTGTCACATTGGTGTGAGTGTCACAGTGGTGTGTCACAGTGGAGTGATTGCACAGTGGTGTGAGTGTTACAGTGGTTTGAGTGTCACAATGGTATGATTGTTACAGTGGTGTGAGTGCTAATGTGGTGTGAGTGTGACAGTGGTGTGAGTGTTACAGTGGTGTGAGTGTGACAGTGGTGTGAGTGTGACAGTGGTGTGAGTGTTACAGTGGTTGTGAGTGACAGTGGTGTGAGTGTGACAGTGGTGTGAGTGTGACAGTGGTGTGAGTGTTACAGTGGTGTGAGTGTGACAGTGGTGTGAGTGTTACAGTGGTGTGAGTGTGACAGTGGTGTGAGTGTTACAGTGGTGTGAGTGTTACAGTGGTGTGAGTATTGCAGTGGTGTGTCACAGTGGTGTGAGTGTTGCAGTGGTGTGAATGTCACAGTGGTGTGAGTGTCACAGTGGTGTGAGTGTCACAGTGGTGTGAGTGTTACAGTGGTGTGAGTGTCACAGTGATGTGTCACAGTGGTGTGTCACAGTGGTGTGAGTGTCACAGTGGTGTGAGTGTCACAGTGGTGTGAGTGTCACAGTGGTGTGAGTGTCACAGTGGTGTGAGTGTCACAGTGGTGTGAGTGTCACAGTGGTGTGAGTGTCACAGTGGTGTGAGTGTCACAGTGGTGTGAGTGTCACAGTGGTGTGAGTGTCACAGTGGTGTGAGTGTCCCAGTGGTGTGAGTGTTACAGTGGTGTGAGTGTCCCAGTGGTGTGAGTGTTACAGTGGTGTGAGTGTTACAGTGGTGTGTCACAGTGGTGTGAGTGTTACAGTGGTGTGTGTCACAGTGGTGTGCCACAGTGGTGTGAGTATCACACTGGTGTGTCACAGTGGTGTGAGTCTCACTACGGTGAGCCAGAGTAACACTGGCCCCTGATTTACTAAATGCAACGAATCCCAATCTTCCCATCCTTCTCACCGCCTTTTAATCAATCCAACGTTTTGTCATAGCATCTAATCCTCATTCCAATCCCTGGAAACTCTGCCCACTGCCTCTCCCTGCCATACTCCCCTCTACATCCCCTCTCAGAGGGGAAGTCCACATCCCAACACATCACTAATCCCATTACCAAACACCCCTACACCATTTTCCTTCTTACCTGCCACATCTCTCCCCAGTCTTCCTGAAATCTTACACATTCGCATCTTTAAGTGAGAAATCCTATTATCCCTCATAATCCCTGGTTAATTATGAGCTCTAATCCCTCTTGCAAAGACCTGAAGTTGGTTTACATTAATCTCCCTAAGGTCTTTAATGCATTCCTCTACACTACCTCAAGTGCCTCGCGTCGTATCGTTACACCTGGATGTCTTTATTTTAAGACCTTTCGCCAGGGAGTGGGGTTTTTTCAGTTCGGAAGAGACGGCTGTAGATGAGGTAATTAGTCCCACAGCCTTGTAGTTCTTGATTACCTTATCTTCCACTGTCTTCTGTTTATAGTTTTGCAAGGCTGAGGGACTGATTACCTTATTTTCCACTATCTTGTTTATAGTTCTGCAAGGCCGATGGACTGATTATAATTACCTCATTAGTCCCTCAGTCTTGTTTGTATATAAAGTTAGGAACCTTAACCTAGCCTTGTAAAACCCTGTGTAAAAGAGAGAGAGAGAGAGAGAGAGAGAGAGAGGAGAGAGAGGAGAAAAGAGAGAGAGAGGAGAGAGAGAGAGGAGAGAGGAGAGAGAGAGAAAAGGAGAGAGAGAGAGAGAGAGAGAGAGAGAGAGAGAGAGCAACGTGTAGTACCACAAAGTCATAAATAAAACACATATGGAACACCTAGGTGTCCTTGGAGAGACGTCTCTCTCAGTGATACGATACACAGGTGTTGCAAATGGGTCTTATACCTAGAGATTGTTCCGGAGGTCAACGCCCTCGCGGCCCAGTCATGACCAGGTGTTCCCAGGCAGACACCCATCCAAGTACTAATCAAACCCAACTCTGTTTAACTTGGACGTGGTGTGTGTTTAAAGTGTTACGGACATCCTTATGTGTTTCCTCTATAGGGATAAACATATGTGTTTTGCTAGTGACTATATGTAACTACTTTTCGCCACGAGTGGCCTTTATCTTCGCCATTCTGGGCGAAATCGCCTCATTTAATAAATGTTATACCAGAACGTATGTAGATTTTGTCCAAAATTTTGGATAGTACTGACTTAAAAGGCAATATCAACAGCAACAGCAACAGCAACAGCAACAGCAACAGCAACAAGAATAACAACAGACAAAAGCTGGGATATTAGCAATAAAAACAGCAGTGGTATTAACAGAAAGAAAATAAAAACAGCCACATCAACAACAGAAGGAAAATAAACAGCCCCATCAACAACAGAAACAGCTTTAGTATTATCAGACATACTCTGTTGATGTTTCGCCCTGGTGTGCGAAACATCAGTAAAAATGTTTTGAACTGTTATTGTCCCGCTATTTATATCTCTTTGATCTTAGGAATGATTCAGTTGGCAGAGGTTCAACCGCTTCAAATGCAAACTCTCCAAGGGGGGGGGGGAGATGGTGCCATGATGATGATAAAGGGCTCTTGATGCGAGGAATGGGAGTTGCTTTACCCTCTTCCTTTGATAAAATCTAATTATTTCCCTTTAGCTCTAATATAATAATAATAATAATAATAATAATAATAATAATAATAATAATAATAATAATAATAATAATAATAATAATATAATTATTATTATTTATTATTATTATTATTATTATTATTATTATTATTATTATTTATTATTATTATTATTATTATTATTATTAATAATAAAATAATAATAATAATAATAATAATAATAATAATAATAATTAATAATAATAATAATAATAATAATAATAATATAATAATAATAATAATAATAATAATAATAATAATAATAATTAATAATAATAATAATAATAATAATTAATAATAATTATTAATAATAATAATAATAATAATAATAATAATAATAATAATAATAATAATAATAATAATAATAATTAATAATAATAATAATAATGAATAATAATAATAATAATAATAATAATAATAATATTAATAATAATAAAATAATAATAATAATAATAATAATAATAATAAATAATTCTTGTCATCCGCATACATCCACGCACATTAAGCATCCCAGTTTTATAAAGTTTTTCTTCTCTTTTTTTAGTAAATGTCTACAGGAGAAGGGGTTACTAGCCCATTGCTCCCGGATTTTAGTCGCCTCATACGACACGCATGGCTTACGGAGGAAAGATTCTTTTCTACTTCCCCATGGACAATAGAAGAAATAAAGAGGAACAAGAACTATTTAGAAAAAGGAGAAAAACCTAGATGTATGTATATATATATGCATGTGCATGTCTGTGAAGTGTGACCAAAGTGTAAGTAGGAGTAGCAAGATATCCCTGTTATCTAGCGTGTTTATGAGACAGAAAAAGAAACCAGCAATCCTATCATCATGCAAAACAGTTACAGGTTTCTGTTTCACAGTCATCTGGCAGGACGGTAGTACTTCCCTTGGTGATTGCTGTCTACCAACTGTAAACACCTGGACCAGGTGTTTACAGTGAAACATATAAGTGAACAGTATTTAGATAAGGCTAAGGAGGTCTTTGTGGCATTTATGGATTTGGAAAAGGCGTATGACAGGGTGGATAGGGGGGCAATGTGGCAGATGTTGCAGGTGTATGGTGTAGGAGGTATGTTACTGAAAGCAGTGAAGAGTTTTTACGAGGATAGTGAGGCTCAAGTTAGAGTATGTAGGAAAGAGGGAAATTATTTCCCAGTAAAAGTAGGCCTTAGACAAGGATGTGTGATGTCACCGTGGTTGTTTAATATATTTATAGATGGGGTTGTAAGAGAAGTAAATGCGAGGGTCTTGGCAAGAGGTGTGGAGTTAAAAGATAAGAATCACACATAAAGTGGGAGTTGTCACAGTTGCTCTTTGCTGATGACACTGTGCTCTTGGGAGATTCTGAAGAGAAGTTGCAGAGATTGGGTGGATGAATTTGGTAGGGTATGCAAAAGAAAATTAAAAGTGAATACAGGAAAGAGTAAGGATATGAGGATAACAAAAAGATTAGGTGATGAAAGATTGGATATCAGATTGGAAGGAGAGAGTATGGAGGAGGTGAATGTATTCAGATATTTGGGAGTGGGACGTGTCAACGGATGGGTCTATGAAAGATGAGGTGAATCATAGAATTGATGAGGGGAAAAGGGTGAGTTGGTGCACTTAGGAGTCTGTGGAGACAAAGAACTTTGTCCTTGGAGGCAAAGAGGGGAATGTATGAGAGTATAGTTTTACCAACGCTCTTATATGGGTGTGAAGCATGGGTGATGAATGTTGCAGCGAGGAGAAGGCTGGAGGCAGTGGAGATGTCATGTCTGAGGGCAATGTGTGGTGTGAATATAATGCAGAGAATTCGTAATTTGGAAGTTAGGAGGAGGTGTGGGATTACCAAAACTGTTGTCCAGAGGACTGAGGAAGGGTTGTTGAGGTGGTTCGGACATGTAGAGAGAATGGAGCGAAACAGAATGACTTCAAGAGTGTATCAGTCTGTAGTGGAAGGAAGGCGGGGTAGGGGTTGGCCTAGGAAAGGTTGGAGGGAGGGGGTAAAGGAGGTTTTGTGTGCGAGGGGCTTGGACTTCCAGCAGGCATGCGCGAGCGTGTTTGATAGGAGTGAATGGAGACAAATGGTTTTTAATACTTGACGTGCTGTTGGAGTGTGATCAAAGTAACATTTATGAAGGGATTCAGGGAAACCGGCAGGACCGGACTTGAGTCCTGGAGATGGGAAGTACAGTGCCTGCACTCTGAAGGAGGGGTGTTAATGTTGCAGTTTAAAAACTGTAGTGTAAAGCACCCTTCTGGCAAGACAGTGATGGAGTGGAATGATGGTGAAAGTTTTTCTTTTTCGGGCCACCCTGCCTTGGTGGCCACTCTGCCTTGGTGGCAACCTGCCTTGGGGATCGGCCAGTGTGATAATATTTTTAATAATAATAATAATAAAAAATATAATAATAATAATAATAATAATAATAATAATATATAATAATATAATAATAATAATAATAATAATAATAATAATAATAATATATAATAAATAATTAATAATAAATAATAATAATAATAATAATAATAATAATAATAATATAATAATAATAATAATAATATAATAGTAGTAATAATAATAATAATAATAGTAGTAATAATAATAATAATAATAATAATAATAATAATAATAATATAATAATAATAATAATAATATATTAATAATAATAATAATTAGTAGTAATAATAATAATAATAATAGATAATAATAATAATAATAATAATAATAATAATAATAATAATAATAATAATAATAATAATAATAAAATGCTCTTGTTACAAACCACTCATAATCACTCTCAGATTAATTAGCCCAGAGACCGACCTGCCTTAATTACCTCCACAAGACTTCCTCAATTAGCCACCGACCTGCCCTCCCCTCACCCTCCCTCAAAAAAACATATCTCCCCCTCAAGCAGTTCTTAACACCAACAAACTCCCCCTTTCCCTCTCCCAACGCCCCTTTCAACTTTCCACCAAGACTCCCCCTTCAGGTGATGAAAAAACTGAAAGAGGAGGAAAATGTCGATAAAAATGTAGGCAGGATGGCTGGCAGGTTTTGAGAGGAGAGGAGGAAGAGGTTGTGTGAAAACTGCAAGAAGAAGAGGGGAAAAAGAAGGGGTGATTGGCAGGGTATCTCCGCTGTGTGGAGATAACTGCATAGGTCTGTAGTCTTGTCTGTCTCCTAGTACCTTTTTCCCGTTCTAATTGAAAGGCTGTGGAGATGCACGGGGGTGGAGGAGGAGCTCTGTTATTGGTTTGAAAATCAGGCGTCGCTGGAGGGAGAAAAAACTGGGTTTCTTGAAGTTTAAAAGGGGGAAGTATAAAGGTTGTGTTGGGTGACTGACGTGGTGGTGATGGTTGGTTAGTGGTGGTGGTGGTGGTTGGTTAGTGGTGGTGGTGGTTGGTTAGTGGTGGTGGTGGTTGGTTAGTGGTGGTGATGGTTGGTTAGTGGTGGATGGTTGGTTAGTGGTGGTGGTGGTGGTTGGTTAGTGGTGGTGGTGGTTGGTTAGTGGTGGTGGTGGTTTTGGGTTTGTGGTGGTGATGGTTGGTTAGTGGTGATGGTGGTTAGTGGTGGTGGTGGTGGTTGGTTAGTGGTGGTGTGGTTTGGGTTGTGTGTGTGGTTGGTTAGTGGTGGTGGTGGTTGGTTATGGTGGTGTGGTTGGTTAGTGGTGATGGTTGGTTAGTGGTGGTGGTGGTTGGTTAGTGGTGGTGGTGGTTGGTTAGTGGTGGTGGTGGTTGGTTAGTGGTGGTGGTGGTTGGTTAGTGGTGGTGATGGTTGGTTAGTGGTGGTGGTGGTGGTTGGTTAGTGGTGGTGGTGGTTGGTTAGTGGTGGTGGTGGTTGGTTAGTGGTGGTGGTGGTTGGTTAGTGGTGGTGATGGTTGGTTAGTGGTGGTGGTGGTTGGTTAGTGGTGGTGGTGGTTGGTTAGTGGTGGTGGTGGTGGTGGTTGGTTAGTGGTGGTGGTGGTGATGTTTGGTTAGTAGTGGTGGTGATGGTGGTTAATGTTGTGTTGGTTGGTTGTGTTGTTGTAGTTGCTAGTGGTTTTTCCGCTAGTCGGGCTCTTACAGTTGTTACTGCTGTTGTTTCTGTTGGTGCTTCAGTTGTTGTAGCTGCTGTTGCTGTTGCTGTAGCTGCTGTTGCTGTAGCTGCCACTCCTGCGTCTTCTGTCGTTGTTGTTGTTGCTGCTGCTGCTGCTGCTGCTATTGTTGGTTCTGTAGCTACTGTTGATGTGGGCGTGGTTGATGCTGTGCTGTTGTTCATGCTACTTGTCTTTCCGTTATTTCTGATCTGTTTCCGCTACTGTTACTAGTACAGAAAGCTCTTGCTACTATTGCTACTATGGCAAGCTGTTGCTACTGTTGCTACTACAGCTTACTCTTACTGCTGTTGCTACTACAGCATACTATTACCCCTGTTGCTACTAGAGCATACTGTTACTGCTGTTGCTACTGCAACACACTGTTGCTGCTGTTGCTGCTACAGCAAGCTATTGCTGCTATTAATTTAAACTCTTTGTACTATCACTCCAGATAACAAAATATAATCTGTCGGCCCAAAACTGCTAAATGACGCGCTTCCTTTCACAGATCCAATCCAGTTAACCTTTGTTTATACATTTTAGTTAACCTGGATGATTTAGACTAAGAACACACACACGAGCTGTGATTCGAGCCCTGCGACCACAAATAGGTGAGCACACAAGTGCCTTTCTCTAACCACAAACAGAAAATCATAAAATAGGTGAGTATCCATATAGACAATTTACATCGCAATTGGATCCATTTACCGATAAATATTTATAGCAATTTATTGCCCTATTGCACACTTACAAGTATAAATATCCACACACACACACACATACACGTCTAAAAGACGCAGTTATTGACAGACAAGACAGCTGGAAGGGCCGGTATTTGTTCATCAGTACAGCGTCTAATCACCGTAAAAGGAAGTCAGGTGAAGTCAGGGTGAAGGGAGCGTGAAGGGAGGCGTAGAAATGACGGGACTAGAGTGATGAGGGGAAGGCAAGAGAGCCTGCCTACAAGGGGAGCAGAGGGAAAGGTGAGGCGTAGAAGGAGAGGGGAAAGATGCAACTAGAGACAGGGATGCAACGGAGGGAGTGAATGTGTTGCAGAGGTGAAAAAGAAGATGAAGATTAAGAATTTGAGACAGTGAGACACACACACACACACACACACACACACACACACACACACACACACACACACACACACACACACACACACACACACACACACACACACACATACACACACACACACACAATCTTTAAAAAAGGAGACAGACATGAAGCATTAAACTACAGACCAGTGTCACTGACATGTATAGTATGCAAAATCATGGAGAAGATTATCAGGAGAAGAGTGGTGGAACACCTAGAAAGGAACGATCTCATCAACAGCAGCCAACATGGTTTCAGGGACGGGAAATCCTGTGTCACAAACCTACTGGAGTTCTATGACATGGTGACAGCAGTAAGACAAGAGAGAGAGGGGTGGGTGGATTGCATTTTCTTGGACTGCAAGAAGGCGTTTGACACAGTTCCACACAAGAGATTGGTGCAAAAACTGGAGGACCAAGCAGGGATAACAGGGAAGGCACTACAATGGATCAAGGAATACTTGTCAGGAAGACAGCAGCGAGTCATGGTACGTGGCGAGGTGTCAGAGTGGGCACCTGTGACCAGAGGGGTCCCACAGGGGTCAGTCCTAGGACCAGTGCTGTTTCTGGTATTTGTGAACGACATGACGGAAGGAATAGTCTCTGAGGTGTCCCTGTTTGCAGATGACGTGAAGTTGATGAGAAGAATTCACTCGATAGAAGACCAGGCAGAACTACAAAGGGATCTGGACAGGCTGCAGACCTGGTCCAGCAATTGGCTCCTGGAGTTCATTCCCACCAAGTGCAAAGTCATGAAGATTGGGGAAGGGCAAAGAAGACCGCAGACGGAGTACAGTCTAGGGGGCCAGAGACTACAAACCTCACTCAAGGAAAAATATCTTGGGGTGAGTATAACACCAGGCACATCTCCTGAAGCGCACATCAACCAAATAACTGCTGCAGCATATGGGCGCCTAGCAAACCTCAGAACAGCATTCCGACATCTTAATAAGGAAACATTCAGGACCCTGTACACCGTGTACGTTAGGCCCATATTGGAGTATGCGGCACCAGTTTGGAACCCACACCTAGCCAAGCACGTAAAGAAACTAGAGAAAGTGCAAAGGTTTACAACAAGACTAGTCCCAGAGCTAAGAGGTATGTCCTACGAGGAGAGGTTAAGGGAAATCAACCTGACGACACTGGAGGACAGGAGAGATAGGGGGACATGATAACGACATACAAAATACTGAGAGGAATTGACAAGGTGGACAAAGACAGGATGTTCCAGAGATTGGACACAGTAACAAGGGGACACAGTTGGAAGCTGAAGACACAGATGAATCACAGGGATGTTAGGAAGTATTTCTTCAGCCACAGAGTAGTCAGTAAGTGGAATAGTTTGGGAAGTGATGTAGTGGAGGCAGGATCCATACATAGCTTTAAGCAGAGGTATGATAAAGCTCACGGCTCAGGGAGAGTGACCTAGTAGCGATCAGTGAAGAGGCGGGGCCAGGAGCTCGGACTCGACCCCCGCAACCTCAACTAGGTGAGTACAACTTGGTGAGTACACACACACACACACACACACACACACACACACACACACACACACACACACACACACACACACACACACACACACATACACACACACATACACACACACACACACATATATATATATATATATATATATATATATATATATATATATATATATATATATATATATATTATATATATATATATATATATATACGTAGATCAGTTTTGATTCGAGGAAAGTAAGTTTAGCTCAGAATCCCTGGATTAAGAGCGCACAGCAACAAGGCCCACCCTTAAAGGGATAAGGGGAAGGGGTAAGAAGTTGAAAGGGCAAACATGAGTTGAAAGGGGAAATGAGAGAGAGAGAGAGAGAGAGAGGCAGCCTTGTGGGTTTGTGAGGAGACATAAAATAAGGTGATGAATAGTATCATCAGGACAGAGCAACAATGGGGCAGCGTTGACGGCTGATGGAGGCAATGGGAGCCAGAAGCAATGGTACCTCACAGCCACCATGGTATTGCCTTGGCAGAGGGACGGCGAACGCTCGTAGCGATCACTCGAGATGAACGTGGCCACGAACGCTCGTAGCGATCACTCGAGATGAACGTGGTCACGAATGTTGGCAGCGATCACTCGAGACGAACGTGGCCACGAACACTCACAGCAACCAAACTTGCATTGATATCGCCCAATGTCTCCTTAATCCCAACAACCTCACCTGACCTGACCTTCCATGGGTCAGTTCCATTACTTCCTCTTCCCACCGCCCCCTTCAAGCTCTGCCATGACCCCCTACGAGCATAGAGCTTCCCCATGAACTCAACTCGAGCTATAACGGCACTTGTATACAACTCCTTCAGCACTGCACGTAAACAAAGGCTGCAATCATTCGCCACTGGCCGTAAATTTCGCTTCGTTTTACAGTTCCTCGCAAAAAACTGCGAACGAACTAGCCTAGATAAGCATATGGGCTTGGCGTCATTCACTACTTTTTTTCAATCGGAGAGAAAAGAATTGAGAAAGAAATTGACAGGACAGGGAACATATGAACGTTGGCCGAGGAAAAATTCCGGAATAAACCGTTTACGTTCGGGAGGGAGGAAAAAAATACTAATGGTTTTTTGAAAATTCCCCCAGCGGCGAATAATCGTCAAAAACTGTTATTTAGCCTACTGATACTTCGATTTTATCTTCAACAAAAGCACATGGTTGAGAAAGCTCTTATATATATACATACACATACATTTATATACCTGTTCTTAGCATATACGTATATATACATGTGTGTATATAACATATACGTCCACATTCGTAAATAACAATTCTAGGCACTGAAATATACAGACCGTGTTACAGCAGCTGAATTTACAAAAGAAAGTTAATTGATTCACCTGCCAGTGCACCTGTCCTGAACTTCAGCACATCTGGGACAATTGAAACCTGACGCTATCAGGCGCTGGAGCACAGAGGTCAGTTGTAGGTCACGCCAGTTGAAATACAGCCATGTTGGTCATTAGATACAGTGGAGACACGATCCTCATTCTATCACGGTCCGGCTTTTGGTGTAAGTAAGTAGGTATACATAAATACAGTTACATAGACTATCATACATAGTAGTATATGTATACAGAATCTAGGATAACCAAAAAAAAAAAAGTAAAAAAGAGTGACTTAGGGGTCCTTTTATTTCCAATGGGGGGCCTTCAATGGACCCTCTTCTACTGACAGCACGAGATGGCTAATTGGGTCCAGTAGATGAGCACCAAACATCTTACCGAACCAAGGGAGCATGAGATGTGACGTTTGAGGCGCCAGTATTAGAGGGTAAAGCCACAATTAACTCACCAAAACGGGAATGTGAATAGGCAACTTTTCGTAATAAGCCTTAAACGTATTCACAGCCATATGAGTAAACTGGAAACGTACAATGGAGATTGTACGTTTCCAGTTTACTCATTGCGGCCGTTCCAGTTCCAAAATGAAGGCCCGAAAGTGAACGGTACAGATGAACAAGGTGACCACCAGCGAACACAAGGTAACACCGCCAGACATAAAGAACACAGTCGCTGTATCGTGGCTGAAACGGCGCACTGGAACGACGCACTGGAACGGCGCATTGGAACGACGCACTGGAACGACGCACTGGAACGACGCATTGGAACGACGCACTGGAACGACGCACTGGAACGACGCATTGGAACGACGCACTGGAACGACGCACTGGAACGACGCACTGGAACGACGCACTGGAACGACGCACTGGAACGACGCACTGGAACGACGCACTGGAACGACGCATTGTGTACCAGACATATTAAGCAAATATCCTGAAATTTCTTGCAACAGACATAAACTAGACATAAATCCAGACTTGTTCCTGTTTACCCTCTTGGAGCCTAGTTCCTAGGCCTATAGGCCTAATCTGAATTTTTAGGCTGCATTATGCCTCGTCTTGGACATTTTTAGAAAATAATGAGAACTACAGATATTAGTGTGGGATTGATCGAAATGTTCTGGGTCAGGTAATTCTGGTGCCGGATGATTCGAAACGATAGAGCTCCGTGTAGAGCTTTATCGTGTTTCTCTCCGTGTAGAGCTTTATCGTGTTTCTCTCCGTGTAGAGCTTTATCGTGTTTCTCTCCGTGTAGAGCTTTATCCTATAATGTTTCACTCTGTGTGGAGGTTTATTAAACCATGTTTCACTCCTCGTAGAGCTTCTTCAAGTCACGTTTCGCGCTCTACAGAGCTTTATCAAGTCAGATTTTCGTGTAGCACCACAGAATATTATTATTATTGTAATTATTATTATTATTATTATTACTATTATTATTATTATTATTATTATTATTATTATTATTATTATTATTATTATTATTATTATTATTATTATTTAGTAGGAAGCGGTGAAGGCTCGATTCTCCGTCCAACAATCAATTACTTGTCTCCCTCTCGTTCCTCCACATTGTCTTCTCTATTTTCATGCATTTCCCTTCCTTTTATGGGCAGATTTTTTCCCATTTTTCTCGATAGAATAAAACTGGAGCATTTTGCGGCTGATTCCCGTTTTCTTCGACTGGGGAAAACGGGAGACGATTCCCATTTCTCATTTTCATATTTGCGCAGCTAATTCCCATTTTCTTCGTTATTATGCATCTAATTCTCGTTTTCTTCCATATAATGCACTTAATTCCATTTTTTTTGGTAAAATACCCCCAATTCCCATTATCTTTGGTATGACGCACTTAATTCCCATTTTCTTTGGTATTATATACCTAATTCCCATTTTCTTCGGTAATATTCACCTAATTCCCATTTTCTTCAGCCTACTGCAGGTAATTCCCATTTTCTTCGGTAATATTCACCTAATTCCCATTTTCTTCAGCTTACTGCAGGTAATTCCCATTTTCTTCGGTAATATTCACCTAATTCCCATTTTCTTCAGCCTACTGCAGGTAATTCCCATTTTCTTCGGTAATATTCACCTAATTCCCATTTTCTTCAGCTTACTGCAGGTAATTCCCATTTTCTTCGGTAATATTCACCTAATTCCCATTTTCTTCAGCCTACTGCAGGTAATTCCCATTTTCTTCGACAGGGGAAAACGGGAACAATGGGAGCGATGCGGCTGTCACTCACAGGCGGTGTATGAAGTGCCGGCCAAGACAAAACTAACACAACTCCGCTAGCCCACACATTTTCCCCTGACGTAAACCGGTGTCAAAATGTATAAGTCGCATCTTCTTCCTGGTTTACTCTGGCTTCCCAGTATGTATTTTGCGGCGGAGGTTCCGTGTACTGTTGTCGCTTTGCGAGTTTCTCTCGCTCGGAGACGAGAGGTTTGGGGTTTTTATGTCTCCGTTACCTCCTGGAGGAGGTTGTGGAGGGGTCGGAGGGAAGGAAATCCTCCTGACGGAGCCAGAATGATTCGTTCCGATTTGGGAGGAGGTGGTGGAAGAGGAGGTGGAGCTCTGCCTAAAAGCCCCAAGACTCCCTTCTAGCACCTTCAGCGAGCCCTTCAGCGGTGAAGGGACGTCCTCTCGTAAATTAACTCCCACTCAGGGTCATTACAAACACGTCTCGCAAGGAGAGACTTGTAAAAGAGGCTTGTCACTCGAGTGCTTCCCTCGTCTCCTCGACACCCGGGCTGCAGATGAACCTTTCCACACCAACATATATATATATATATATATATATATATATATATATATATATATATATATATATATATATATATATATTATATATATATATATATATATATTATATATATATATATATATATATATATATATATATATATGTATTATGTATATATTATATATATATATATATATATATTATATTATATATATTATATATATTATATATATTATAATATTATCTGTTGTTGTGTGTATGTGTGAGTAATTTAGAAAATATTTTCCTACCTATACCTTTGACAGTTTTCTGTCCAGAACAGAGCAGAATTATAGACAGAAACCTCACTAAGCCACCTTTCTGGGCTGTCAGACTAGTGGTCTGATAGTATGGGCTCGGACCACACTCTGAATTACGGTCTCGGACCACACTCTGAAGTATGATCTCGGACCACACTCTGAAGTACGGTCTCGGACCACACTCTGAAGTACGGTCTCGGACCACACTCTGAAGTACGGTCTCGGACCACACTCTGACATTAAAGATCATCTACTGTGTCAGAATGACTCAGAGAGTAGTAAGAAAGGCACAAAATAGATTCGATCTTTTATTTCTTTATTTCGCCTGCTTCCCTCATCCTATTCTCTCTCTCTCTCTCTCTCTCTCTCTCTCTCTCTCTCTCCCCTCACCTTCCTGCCTCTCCCTGTGTCGTACCTCAACAACACACTCAGCCCTTCCTTGTTTCCCCTCCCTTCCTCCCCTCGTTTTATCTCTCACTCTTTTCGTGTTTCCATTCCCCTTACTCTCCTTTCTTTCTTCTTCCCATTCTCTCTCTCTCTCTCTCTCTCTCTCCTAATTCTCATTTATTCTGCTCTAAAGTTGCATCAGTTGGGTTGCTCAGATTCCTCGCATTAAGAGCATTTCCACAGCGTTAAGGTGCCCCTGGTCCCTAGAAAGACGCTCCTAAGCGTAACTTCTCCTTATCAGGTCTCCCCCCATTAGACCCCTTAATTAAGGGTTACTCTATCAATCAACTACAAAATGTGTTTTTAGTGAAGAGAAAATGTTTTGCCTTATTTCTTAGACGTCAACATCTTAGACGTCAGCATCTTAGACGTCAACATCTTAGACATCAGCATCTCAGACGACAGCATCTTAGACGCCAGCATCTTCCTCTGCACACGTCTAATACGACGTGTATGGCGTCATTTGACGCTAATTATTCTGAGACTACTAAGTGTTCCTCAGCATAACTTATTTATTACGAAAGAGAGAATTAAAAAAAAATATAATGCAAATAGCGGAGGTCAGAATGAACTTACAAAGCGTAAAGCTGAAGAGAATGCGTATGCCTATTTTTAAAAGGCGTATGAGTTAAACATGTGGGTACTTTGAGTTTGTTGTATCAGAATTGGGTTCATTTGGTTGGCTGATTGGTTAGGGTTGTAACATCTGAACTGGAGGTGGGTCACTGTAGCTGCATATACATACATATATATATATATATATATATATATATATATATTATATATATATATATATTATATATATATATATATATATATATATATATATATGCATTGTTCAAATCTCTAGTAAGGCTGATGCATGCAGGGGATGAGATGAAAAGCTGTAAGCCTTCTCCCTGAAAGCTGGCTGCCTTGGATCAAACGTGTAGCTCATGCTACACGCCAAGGTATTGGTCCAGTGTGGGTAGATTGGTAAAGCACTGCGTACCTTGTCCTAAGGTTCGTAGGTTCGAGTCTCCTTCAGCCAGAGATCAGTGTTTGTGTATATTTCGCATGCTCTCGCGAATTCCTTGCATATATATATATATATATATATTATATATATATATATATATATATATATATTATATATATATATATATATATATTTATATATATGTGTGTGTGTGGTCAAGAAATTAGAGAAAGTGCAAAGGTTTGCAACAAGGGTTGTTCCAGAGCTAATTGGAATGTCGTACGAAGAAAGCTTAAGGGAAATCGGCCTGACGACACTGGAGGACAGGACGGTTAGGGGAGACATGATAACAACATATAAAATGCTGTTAGGAATAAATAAGGTGGACAGAGACAGGACTCAGATGAGTCAAAGAGATGTTAGGAAGTATTTCTTCAGTCAAAGAGTAGTCAGGAAATGGAATAGTGGAGGCAGGAACCATACATAGTTTTGAGACGAGGTATGATAAAGCTCATGGAGCAGAGAGAGAGAGGACCTAGTAGAGATCAATAAAGAGGTGGGACCAGGAGCTATGTATCGACCCCTGCAACCACAACTTCAGTCATAGAGTAGTCAGGAAGTGGAACAGCCTAGCAAGTGAGGTAGTGGAGGCAGGAACCATACATAGCTTTAAGATGAGGTATGATAAAGCTCATGGAGCAGGGAGAGAGAGGACCTAGTAGCATTCGGTGAAGAGGCGGGGGCCAGGAGCTGAATCTCGACCCCTGCAACCACAATTAGGTGAGTACACACACACACACACACACACACACACACACACACACACACAAAAGAGAGGTGGGGACGCCTTGCCCTCTTGACGGTCCCTTAGGTAGGGTGTCAACCCCAGGCCATCACTGCCTGTTTCTGATGGACGGGAGAGGAGGAGAGAGAGAGACAGAGAGACAGGGAGGGAGACACATGCAAGGGATGCTGAAACCTAAAGAATAAAGATTGGAGATAGAGAAAACCAGAAAAAAAAAACTTTCAATATATATATATATATATATATATATATATATATATATATATATATATATATATAATATATATATATATATATATATATATATATATATATATATATATCGCCAGATTTTAATTATAATATGATACAAAACACGGAACTATATCGTTTTTTGTTCATTGCGATTTTTACCTAACGATCGTTATTGTTATTAAGAGAAGCAGCTGTTAGGCTGGCTGTAATTACCAGCAGTTCAGCAGTTAAGACGCACTCCTAGCCAACAGAAGTCTCTGTTAACCAGCTGAACCAGGGGTTCAACTACTCTCATGAACCTTCAAATCACGTTGTCGCTCGTTGAATCCCTGCGTACATAGTGCGAGGTAAACGAGGCTAATAAACAGAAATTACCGGAGGGGAAGAGGGGGGGAAGAGGAAGGGAAAAGAGAGGAGTTAGAAGGGGGAGTGGGAAGGGGTAGTGGTGGATAAAGGAGAGAGCAAAGGAAGAGCCACCAGTCCCGCTTTTGTTGAATCTTTCAGCTGTCTGCTGTTACTGACAGCCGGGTCTCAACCTCTAGACTTGCCAGATCTTTAACAGACCATAAGAGTGTTTATATCCATTTCATCCTTCAGGAAAAGTGCCATAAGAGATTTATTTCCCTAATATTATTTCTTAATTTACTGAGTAAATTTTAAAAAATCATGGCTGAGGGACTGATCACCTACAAATTTCTCCTTCAAGCCTGAGAGACTGACGACTCTTGAAAGTTGATAATTAAGATACATTTATAATACTTGGGTACTTTTTATTGCTGAAATGTTTCGTCTGCACGATAATCTTCTTCAGTCGAATACAAGAGGCAGTAGAAGTGCTGTTGACGCTATCAGTCCGTCACCTCCGGTGGGAGGGATCAGTCCCTCAACTTCTCTTAGAGTTGTGTGTATGTGTGTGTTTGTGTGTGTGTGTGTGTGTATGTACTCACCTAGTTGTGGTTGCAGTGGTCGAGTCATAGATCCTGTGTGTGTATGTGTTGATATCGTACTAATAGTTATGAAGCAAAATTAGGTCGCCAGTACACTCCATCTCTTGGTCCACAGAACAAACACAGAGGGCAACGTCACTGTCTATAATGAAGGTTTATTGATTGAATTGTACGTGTCCCTGAACGCTGATTCGTACGTGTCTTGAGGCACTGCTTGGTACGAGTCTTGATTAACAAGCTGGTAAGTGTCCTGGACCGTTGGTTGGTCCGTGTCTCGATACGCTGGTTGGTCCGTGTCTCGATACGCTGGTTGGTACGTGCACAGGTACGCCGGATGGTACGTGTCGCCAGAGTACTTGGAACACCCTACATAGCTGGCAGCGCAAATGGCGTTTTGTCCTGTCAATCTCTGTACACACGAGCGACCACCGCCAAGAGATTTGCGCTCTCGAGACGACCTCCTGCATACGCCGCCGTCAGCCAAATGTTACTGCTTAAATAAGCTCGGATATACCAGGATATTCTCAGTCGTTGTCGGCTGACCACGGTGTCGTTTTCGACGAAGCCGGATTTAGTTTGTGACGAACACGGATGTCGTTTTCGACAAACTCTCGTTTCCATTCAACGAATCCAAGGATTGTTTTCAACGAACCCTGGTTTCTTTCTGTGGTAACTTTAGTCGATCCCATTATCGTGATCCATGCAACTTCCTGCAATCAGAAGGACCAAGTGATATTGCTTAGATAAATTCTTGGTATAAGGAAGGCTTTGCGAATTCGACAATGAGTGAGAGAGCACAAAAAAAAAAAAAAAAAAGGTGACAGGATCGCTTGTATCGCCCTCGTTATCTCTAAAGTTTCGCATGTTTGAGATGGAGGAATCTTAAGTGTCAGTGGAGATAAGTGGCCCATCTAGGTGTTGGCGAGCTGATGTATCTGATGGGCGGGTATCTTGTATCTGATAGGCGAGAATCTTGTATCTGATAGGCGAGAATCTTGTATCTGATGGGCGGGTATCCTATATCTGATGAGTGTTGGTGATTATATACACACACACATATATATATATATATATATATATATATATATATATATATATATATATATATATATATATATATATATATATATATATATATATATATATATATATATATATATATACATATATATATATATATATATATATATATATATATATATATACATATATATATATTATATATATATATATATATATATATATATATATATATATATATGTGTGTGTGTGTGTGTGTGTGTGTGTGTGTGTGTGTGTGTGTGTGTGTGTGTGTGTGTGTGTGTGTGTGTGTGTGTGTGTGTGTGTGTGTGAGTATGTGTGTGTGTGTGTGTGTGTGTGTGTGTGTGTGTGTGTGTGTGTGTGTGTGTGTGTGTGTGTGTGTGTGTGAGTATGTGTGTGTGTGTGTGTGTGTGTGTGTGTGTGTGTGTGTGTGTGTGTGTGTGTGTGTGGTGTGTATGTGTGTGTGTGTGTGTGTGTGTGTGTGTGTGTGTGTGTGTGTGTGTGTGTGTGTGTGTGTGTGTCTGCCCTCTGGTGCTGGTTAGAGCAGGACAAACACACAGGGATTTCAATTCCACTGGGTAGGGAGGCACACAGGAAGTGAGATTCAAGCCTTTTATGCTAACCTCAAAACCTTGTCAACCGTAACATGACAGGTCCCTTCTGAAACCTTAACCCTTGCCAGCCCTGAGGGCTGGCGAGGAGCACTGAGAGGAGCCCTTTTTGTGCTCCCTTTTGAGAACCATCTCTCTTGGAATTAGGGAAAGTTTAACTTGCTTTGAGTTGAGTGCTTGCTTGTTGAAGGTAATTTTCCAGAGGGTGAGGAAGAGGTGAGGAAAGAACCGAGAAAACAGAGGAAACCCAAATTGCCTCATTAGAGCTGGCTTTATCTGATACACCAGGCTGTTGGGGGCAGTGAATGTGCTTTCACTTTTTCCTGGTGTTTCTAATTACGAGTGACGTAAACTGGGGAGTTTTATACTCTTTCAAAATCGTAAAAGAGAATAGTTTGAGAGGTGTAAATAAGAGGAGAATAAGAGAGGGAAGGGAAGAGAGGTAATATAATACACATGTTAATTATCTTCTCCTCCGTCTTCTCCATCCCTCTGAGAAGACAGCCAGCCTCCAGTCTGTCCAGCATCTCTGGATGACACCTGACTACCACACAGGTGTCGACCAGCTGTGCACCAGATGCACCTTATATATATATATATATATATATATATATATATATATATATATATATATATATATATATATATATATAATATATATATATATATATATATATAATATATATAATGGTACTCTTCAAAGACAGTGTTGTGCGTTAAGTGGTGTGGCAGGTGTCAGTATGATGCATCAACGCCACTCGTGCGTTAACACCGGTACAGTTGATGGCAGCGTTAACCCTTAGCGTTGTATCGACATCAGCAAGAAGCAGGAAGACGCAAGAAGTTACAGGTCACTGTATTATTACACTGAAAATTGGTCTTTGTTATTCTTACTGCAAGTGAGTGTGTGTGAGTGTGTGCTTCCTCCACCCGTTGTGGTTCCCGACTGTTGGTGCTAGCAGTACGCAGGGCAATGTCAACAAGACTGAGAGGGAGAGAGCTGCTGGTGGGTCCTGACTCTCGCCTGATCACAGTTTCCTCCTGACAGAACGTGTGTATTCACACGCCTAATTTTTATTGAAGTTTATGCCAGATGTGATACCTGGCAGTTCCTCAGAGCGTTAATATCCCCACGTTCCACGTTAATTAACGTTGCAGGATACCTGTAGATGTCGCAGGATACCTGTAGATGCTGCAGGATACCTGTAAATGTTGAAGGATACCTGTAGATGTTGCAAGATACCTGTAGATGTTGCAGGATACCTGTAGATGTCGCAGGATGCCTGTAGATGCTGTAGGATAACTGTAGATATTGCAGGATACCTGTAGATGCTGCAGGATACCTGTAGATGTTGCAGGATACCTGTAGATGTTACAGGATACCTGCAAATGTTGAAGGATACCTGTAAATGTTGCAGGATACCTGTAAATGTTGCAGGATACCTGTAGATGTTGCAGGATACCTGTAGATGCTGTAGGATAACTGTAGATATTGCAGGATACCTGTAGATGCTGCAGGATACCTGTAGATGTGTGCAGGATACCTGTAGATGTTGCAGGATACCTGTAGATGCTGCAGGATACCTGTAGATGTTGCAGGATACCTGTAGATGTTGCAGGATACCTGTAGATGCTGCAGGATACCTGTAGATGCTGCAGGATACCTGTAGATGTTGCAGGATACCTGTAAATGTTGCAGGATACCTGTAGATGTCGCAGGATACCTGTAGATGCTGCAGGATAACTGTAGATATTGCAGGATACCTGCAGATGTCGCAGGATACCTGTAGATGTTGCAGGATATCTGTAGATGTTGTAGGATACCTGCAGATTTTGAAGGATACCTGCAAATGCTGAAGGATACCTGTAGATGTTTAGAGATACCTATTTTAGGAGGCAACTATTTACGGTGTCCTGCTGCTCGATTGTTAGGTCACTCAGCTCACACATTGAGGTCCGGGGTTTGATCCCTGGTACTGGTGGAAACATTAGGACGTGTTTCCTTAAGACACCTGCTGTCCATGTTCACTTAACAGTAAAATAAGTACCAGGATTTTAGTCGACTGGTGTGGGTCGCATCCTGGGCACAAAAATGACCTAATTTGCCAGAAATGCAGAGCATTTCTGGCAAATTGTACAGACCATAGCTGGTCTGTACAAGGTGTACAGACCAGTTATGGTCTGTACACCTCGTACATGTACTTGTAGAAATAAAGATTATTATTATTATCATTATTATTATTATTATTATTATTATTATTATTATTATTATTATTATTATTATTATTATTATTATTATTAATGTTATTATTATTATTATTATTATTATTATTATTATTATTATTATTATTATTATTATAGTATTAGTATTATTAGTATAGTAGTATTATTATAAAGGGTGAGAAGAGATAAACCCGTAGGAAGGGATACATGGCTTATGGGGAATGGAATAACTATCAGCTATGATCCAAAGAAACCGAAGGATTAATCCAGTGCCTTTGATCTAGAGCACCTCCCTTGAAGGGGACCCATTTCCCACTGTCTGCTCACACACTCTAGCATCAACAAAGGAGAAATATACTTCCCTGATTGAATGTTTTTCTTGAGTTTATTCGCAGTGTGATCGATAGGAAGAGACAGATATATTCGTGCAATTATTTTTATCCTAATTTGTTTTCCCCAAAAAAGTTAATTGAATTCTGGATAATAATTATTCAGATATTAGCATCTCTGAGCTCGTGTCTGGAGATGGTGGGCCAGGTGATGTGTGGGAGCAGGTGGGTTGGTGGGTCAGGTGATGTGTAGGAGCAGGTGGGTTGGTGGGCTAGCTGGTAGGTGTAGGTAGGTAGGGATGGTAGATAGGTAGGATGGAAGGTAGATAGAATGGAAATTAGGTAGGATGGAAAGTATGTATGCTTTCGGATAAATATGCAAGTTAGTCAGTCAGTAGGTGAGTGTGTAGGGAATTAGGATACTGGAAGGCAGGCTAGCTAAGCTAAGTTAGATAGAGGGTGAATGGGACATTAAATAGGTACGTATGATAATAGGTACGTTTTCTCGTAAGGAGGCGAAAGTAGAAACACATGTCCCAATACCACATTTCCATCACCACATTTCCATCACCACGTGTCCCAACACCACATTTCCATCACTACATGTCTCAGCACCACGATTGGAACATTTCACAACAAATCCAGAAAATGGCAAAATGAAAATCAGGTCACGTTTCGACCCGTTCTAGGCCTTATAATGTCCCAGGACGGACCGAAACGTCATCTCACTTCCATATCCAATAGACCTAAGCGCTCGGGGTAAAGGAAACGTGAAAGGCGGTAGAATATTGGATAGACAAGTTGGCTTGCTGAACGGTGGGCAGGATATTAGATAGGATGCTGGGTGGTTAGTGAGGATTAGGGCCGGGGATGAGACCGGTTTTTGCCCACCCAGGGCAGAGGTCAGGGCAAGACATCAATATTGATCTGCAGATGAGAATCACCCTGAGACGCGATCATCTCTCGTGTGGAAGACTCAATGAAGCATCTCAGCATCCCACCATCCAAGCATCAAAGCATCCCAGTATCCCAGCATCCCACCATTCAAGCATCGCAGCATCCCACTATCCTAGAATCCCAGCACTCAAGCATCCCAGCATCCCACTATCCCAGCATCCCACCATTCCAGCACTACTTACGTAAAAAGAGAAAGACAGAAAAGAAGAGTATGGAGAACAGAAACAGGAAGCGTAGAGAGGAGAAAGGAAGTGGGAAGTGTAGGTAGGAGAAAGGGTAAGTAGGGTTTTCTGGCAAGTGTTTATTATTTCCCCTCGACCCGGTCCCATAACAAACTTTATAAATTTAAAGGGATATCTTACAGGAATAAGAACTGTTAAGAACGATATGATGAAATTTGTAAGAGATACGTTGCATCGCTTGTGTCCACAAGACAGAAAGAATGAATTAGCAGTGCTGCAAGAAAGCAAAAACGTTTACAAATGCAACGTTGCATACACAGATGGCAATGTGGCAGTATGGCAATGATGGCTGTGTGAAGATAAGACAGTCTGAGGTGCCGAGTCACAACTTAAGTCATGGTTTGAATAGACTTTAAAAAGTGTTCGATCCTGGACTACTATCCAGTATCACGAGTGGATAGTGGTCCAGGACAGACTGGAACGTCGACTCAAAGAATTTGTGGGTTGGTTGTGATTTGTTCCAGCCACAACATTGTGACTTTTGCGAGTATTGTGACTTATTATTATTATTATTATTATTATTATTATTATTATTATTATTATTATAAAGGGTGAGAAGTGTTAAACCCGTAGGAAGGGATACATGGCTTATGGGGAATGGAATAACTATCAGCTATGATCCAAAGAAAGCGAAGGATTAATCCAGTGCCTTTGATCTAGAGCACCTCCACCTTCAGGTGCTCGTTACACGTACATGGGAAAGACAGCCAGCAGAGGCTATCTGTTGAGAAGATCCATCTGTCTCTAACTACATTAAAACTATTGAGCATTTTGTAAAGGATAGAGAAAACCATACCCCCGGCCGGGATTGAACCCGCGGTCATAGAGTCTCAAAACTCCAGCCCGTCGCGTTAGCCACTAGACCAGCTAGCCACAATAAGATTCATCCAACTAGGTATATTTCTACACCATAGGAAAGTTAGCACAGGCACCTCTGTGACCACAAATGCAAGTTTTTACAGACGTTTTTGCAATCGTGTCATTACGATTTCTTAAGTCAAGGATAGAGAAGTCGGTGAGTTGACAGCTGTATGGCAGCTAGTATGGCGAGCGAAGTGGGTGAGTTGACAGCTGTATGGCAGCTAGTATGGCGAGCGAAGTGGGTGAGTTGACAGCTGTATGGCAGCTAGTATGGCGAGCGAAGTGGGTGAGTTGACAGCTGTATGGCAGCTAGTATGGCGAGCGAAGTGGGTGAGTTGACAGCTGTATGGCAGCTAGTATGGCGAGCGAAGTGGGTGAGTTGACAGCTGTATGGCAGCTAGTATGGCGAGCGAAGTGGGTGAGTTGACAGCTGTATGGCAGCTAGTATGGCGAGCGAAGTAGGTGAGTTGACCGCTGTATAGCAGCTAGTATGGCGAGCGAAGTAGGTGAGTTGACCGCTGTATGGCAGATAGTATGGCGAGCCACGCTACAAAGTGAAAAACAAATTCCATGAATAGCCAGCGAGTTTATTCTGCTTGAGATGGCTTGAATTTCTTCCTCTCAGCAACTCCTTTCCGACCTTCTCCACGGGGCGAGCCTTGAGTCCAAAACTGTCCGGGTGGATCAGGGTAGCGAGAGAGCCACACTCACCCAAGTGTTCCATCCAGCTTTGCATTTATACACGCGAGTTTTATGATAAAACTTTCGAAGTTGCTGGAGAGTTGAAGGGTTGTCAGGTTGCTGTAGTGAAGCAGTGATACGTGTGAGTTGATGAATGTTGATTGGCCGTGCAAATGTTGATGGACAGGGGACGTGATGAGTTATAAAATACCCGGCTCAGATTTCCCGATGTTTTACAGAGGCCAAAGATTTTTTTTTTTATTTTTAGGCACAAACTCTTGATTTCCAAAAGTGTCGGAAGATTTAAATGTTGCGATTTACGATGTCTGTCCACGGGCCGGGCCGCGGGGGGTGTTGACCCCTGAAGCCCCCTCCAGGTATACCTCAAAAACGCAGACTTGCAAAGCAGATGATTAAACTAAACAACAACGAGAGAAACCATGATCAAATTAAAAATACCTTCAGACGAAGAACTGAAAATACCTTCAGACGAAGAACTGAAAATACCTTCAGACGAAGAATTAAAAATACCTTCAGACGAAGAATTGAAAATACTTTCAGACGAAGAATTCAAAATGGCTTCAGATAAGTACTTCGAGGCGTTGCAGCCCCACGATGAGATCTAATCTTCAGGTGAGCTGACAAAGGTTAAGAAAGACAGCTAACCGCAAAACCAGTTGTTTTTGCAATTAGATAACTCTTCAAAAGTTTTCCTTCTCACATCCACCAGTGCACAAACCCATCAAGAGCTGAAAATTGCGTC
>NC_069466.1:22311106-22361106 GCF_026875155.1 Cherax quadricarinatus
TTCCAGGATCTTCCTTCCACACTCCCTTTCTATCCATCTCTCTCTCTCTCTCTCTCTCTCTCTCTCTCTCTCTCTTTACCCCAGCGCATCCCTCTCTTTCCACTCTTATTACCTCTCTTTCTTATTCTACCTTCTTTTATTAAAATCCCCTCCTATCTTCCTTCCCTTCTCAACCTAATTCTTCCTTCTTCTTTATATCCTCCCCAACTTAATTTCCCCTCCCACTCTCCTTCCCTCTTTCCATTCCTTAACCTAATTCTCTATCCTTCCCTCTTCCGGCTATAACACTTTACTTATTGGTTTTTGCTTCTCTCTAATACCTTCTCTCCCTTCGTAACTTCCCTCTATATCTCCCTCTTGTTCCATCTATGTATATTTCTCTTTGTCCTCTGTATCCTCCTCGTCCTGTTCCAAATCAGTTAGGTTAGGTTAGTTAGGTTAGGCTACGGTAGTTAGGTTAGGTTAGGTTACTTAGGTTAGTTAGGTTAGGTTAGGTTAGTTAGGTTAGGTTAGTTAGGTTAGGTTAGGTTAGGTTAGGTAAGTTAGGTTAGGTTAGGTTAGCTAGGTTAGGTTAGTTAGGCTTGGTTTGGTTAGTTAAGTTAGGTTAGGTTAGGTTAGTTAGGTTAGGTTACGTTAGGTTAGTTAGTTAGGGTTTTGGTTAGGTTAGGTTTGGTTTTAGGTTGTTAGGTTAGGTTAGGTTAGGTATTAGGTAGGTTAGTTAGGTTAGGTTTGGTTAGTTAGGTTAGGTTAGGTTAGGTTAGGTTTATGGTTACGTTAGGTTAGGTTAGGTTAGGTTAGGTTTGTTAGGTTAGTAGGTTAGGTTAGGTTAGGTTAGGTTAGGTTAGGTTAGGTTACGTTAGGTTTGTAGGTTAGTTAGGTTAGTTAGGTTAGGTTAGGTTGTTAGGTAGGTTCGTTGGTTAGTTAGGTTAGGTTAGGTTAGGTTAGGTTACGTTACGTTGGTTAGGTTAGGTTAGGTTAGGTTAGGTTAGGTTAGGTTAGGTTAGGTTAGGTTAGGTTAGGTTAGGTTAGGTAAGGTTACGTTAGGTTAGTTAGGTTAGGTTAGGTTAGCTTAGGTTACTTTAGGTTTGTCGGGAAAAAGGACAAGTGTTTCCCTGACCTGGTCCTAGTCATGTGATGACCCGCAGCTGGAGCTTTTGGTCATCTGACCGAGGCCTTCCACTGGCTTACCCCTCCAGTATCTTCATTCCTCCTGCCATCTCTTTCACCATTAATCAAATTTTCCGCTTCCTCCTTAAACCCCCCAGAGCCACATCCACCACTACTACCAGCACCACCCCATCACCACTACTACCAGCACCACCCCATTCACCACTACTACCAGCACCACCCATCACCACTACTACCTGCACCACCCCATCACCACTACTACCAGCACCACCCCATCACCACTACTACCAGCACCACCCCATTCACCACTACTACCAGCACCACCCCATCACCACTACTACCAGCACACCCCATCACCACTACTACCAGCACCACCCCATCCCCACTATACCACACACCCCATCACCACTACTACAGCACCACCCCATCACACTACTACCAACACCACCCCATCACCAACTACTACCAGCATCACTTCTACCATCACTACTACCAGCACCACCCCATCACCACTACTACCAGCATCACTTACTACCATCACTACTACCAGCACCACCCATCACCACTACTACCAGCACTACCCCATCACCATACTACCAGCACCACCTCATCACCACTACTACCAGCACCACCCCATCACCACTACTACCAGCACAACCCCATCACCACTACTACCAGCACCACCCCATCACCACTACTACCAGCATCACCTCATCACCATACTCCCAGCATTCACTTCATCACCACTACTACCAGCACCACCCCATCACCACTACTATCAGCACCATCCCATCACCACTACTACCAGCATCACCTCATCACCACTACTACCAGCATCACTTCATCACCACTACTACCAGCATACCCCATCACCACTAGTACCAGCACCACCCCATCACACTACTACCAACACTACCCCATCACACTACTACCACACCACCCTATCACCACTACTACCAGCATCACCTCATCATCACTACTACCAGCATCACTTCATCACCACTACTACCAGCACCACACCATCACCACTACTACCAGCACCACCCCATCACCACTACTACCAACACCACCCCATCACCACTACTACCAGCACCACCCTCACCACTACTACCAGCATCACCTCATCACCACTACTACCAGCATCACTTCATCACCACTACTACCAGCATCACCCCATCACCACTAGTACTAGCACCACCCCATCACCACTACTACCACACCACCCCATCACCACTACTACCACACCAACCTATCACCACTACTACCAGCATCACCTCATCACCACTACTACCAGCATCACTTCATTACCACTACTACCAGCACCACCCCATCACCACTACTACCAGCACCACCCCATCACCACTACTACCAACACCACCCCATCACCACTACTACCAACACCACCCTATCACCACTACTACCAGCATCACCTCATCACCACTACTACCAGCATCACTTCATCACCACTACTACCAGCATCACCCCATCACACCTACTACCAGCACCACCCCATCACCACTACTACCAGCATCACCCCATCACCACTACTACCAGCATCACTTCTACCATCACTGCTACCAGCATCACCTCATCACCACTACTACCAGCATCACCCCATCACCACTACTACCAGCATCACTTCTACCATCACTACTACCAGCATCACCCCATCACCACTAGTGCCAGCATCACTACTACCAGTATCACCCCATCACCACTACTTCCAGCATCAATCCTACCATCACTACTACCAGCATCACCCCATCACCACTATTGCCAGCATCACTACTACCAGTATCACCCCATCACCACTACTACCAGCATCACCCCATCACCACTACTTCCAGCATCAATCCTACCATCACTGCTACCAGCATCACCCCCATTACCAGTAACTATCGGCATCGCCCATGAACAAACCTCATTATTCATGGGTACAAATGGGTGTCTTCAGCGGTGACTCGCCTGGGTAAAAGTCGTGACACATTGGCGGAAACCTGACCTTGTTGGATGGCTGAGTTAATTACACGAAGCTACCTAATGAGCCGAAGAGCAGACAGATGCTGCTAAGATATGAGAGTTGACTGTGGTGGTGGCAGGAGTCTGACAACACTGTGGTGGTGGTGGTGGTGGTGGTGGCAGGAGTCTGACAACACTGCTGTGGTGGTGGTGGTGGTGGTGGTGGCAGGAGTCTGACAACACTGCTGTGGTGGTGGTGGTGGTGGCAGGAGTCTGACAACACTGTTGTGGTGGTGGTGGTGGTGGTGGTGGCAGGAGTCTGACAACACTGTTGTGGTGGTGGTGGTGGTGGTGGGTGGCAGGAGTCTGACAACATGCTGTGGTGGTGGTGGTGGTGGTGGCAGTGAGTCTGACACACTGTTGTGGTGGTGGTGGGTGGTGGTGGTGGTGGCAGGAAGTCTGACAACACTGCTGTGTGGTGGTGGGGTGGCAGGAGTCTGACAACACATGCTGTGGTGGTGGTGGTGGTGGCAGGAGTCTGACAACATGTTGTGGTGGTGGTGGTCGGGTTGTGGTGGTGTGGTGGCAGGAGTCTGACAACACTGCTGTGGTGGTGGTGGTGGTGGCAGGAGTCTGACAACACTGTTGTGGTGGTGGTGGTGGCAGGAGTCTGACAACACTGTTGTGGTGGTGGTGGTGGTGGTGGTGGTGGTGGCAGGAGTCTGACAACACTGCTGTGGTGGTGGTGGTGGCAGGAGTCTGACAACACTGTTGTGGTGATGGTGTTGTGGAAGGTGAGGGGTGGTGGAGGTGGCAGGAGTCTGAAACACTGTTGGGTAGGTGAGGTGGTGGCAGGAGATGAGAAACACTGTTGTGGTGGTGGATGGGGTGGTGGCGAGTCGGTGGCAGGAGTCTGACAACATGTTGTGTGGTGGTGGTGGCAGGAGGTCTGACAACAAAAAGCGTGTGGTGGTGGTGGTGCGAGGAGAGTCTGAGACAAAAACTGTTGTGGGGGGTAGGTGAAGGTGGTGGTGGTGGTGGGTGGCAGGAGTCTGACAACACTGTTGTGGTGGTGGTGGGGAGGAGTCTGACAACTGCTGTGGTGGTGTGGTATACTGAGAAGGTTTCGGAATCAAACCCCGCGGCCGTCTGTGACCAGACTCTGACAGGGTTAAACACGTGATTGTGGTGACTGCAAGTGTCTGAAACACTGTGGAGGGAGGAGAGAGAAGAGAGAGAGATGAGAGAGAGAGAGAGAAGGAGAGAGGAGAGAGAGAGAGAGAGAGAGAGAGGGAGAGAGAGAGAGAGAGGAGAGAGGAGAGAAGAGAGAGAGAAGGAGAGTTAGAAGAAGAGAGAGAGGAGAGAGAGAGAGAGAGGAAGAGAGAAGAGAGAAGAGAGAGAAGAGAGAGGAAAGAGAGAGAGAGAGAAGAGGAGAGAGAAGAGATGAGAGAGAGAGGGGAGAGAGGAGGAGGAGAGAGAGAGAGAGAGAGTGAAGAGCAGAGAGAGGAGAGGAGAGGAAGAGAGGAGAGAGAGAGAAAACATGGAACGACAGATACAAGTGGAAGGAGGAGACAGAATAGGAAGTGGAGAAGAAGAAGAAGAAATGTAAAGGGCGACATAAAAGAAAGACCAAGAAGAATATGAGAAATAGCAGGAAGTGCAAGAAAGATGAGAGGCTAAAATGAAGGAAAAAACAAAGAGAATAAAAGGGTGAAAAGGAGGAGAAAGTAAAAGAGAATGAAGGAAGAGGAGGAGGAGGAGGAGGAGGAGAAGAGAAAGGATAAAGCCTGCAAGTGGTGGTTATTCATGGCCACAATCACAGAAAAAATGGTGCGAAGTGAGATAAGAGATCCTGAGAAAATTGGGTATCAATAAAATAAGAAGTTGGAAGCGTTTTGGTACGTGGCTGGAAAGTGTCTGATGGGGCAGATAATGACGCCAGTGCCATGTTGATGGCACTGCCACACGCTGCTTATTATGTTCTCGATGTACTGCCTACACACACACACACGAGCGCGCGCGCGCGCGTGATAAAGCTCATGGAGCAGGGAGTGTGGACCTAGTAGCGATCAGAGAAGAGAAGGGGCCAGGAGCTGTGAATCGACCCCTGCAAGCACAAATAGGTGAGTACACACACACACACACACACACACACACACACACAACACACACACACACACACACACACAGCAGAGGTATGATAAAACTCACGGTTCAGGGAGAGTGACCTAGTAGCGACCAGTGAAGAGGCAGGGCCAGGAGCTTGGAATCGACCCCTACAACCTCAACTAGGTGAGTACAACTAGGTGAGTACACACACACACACACACACACACACACACACACAGCAGAGGTATGATAAAACTCACGGTTCAGGGAGAGTGACCTAGTAGCGTCCAGTGAAGAGGCAGGGCCAGGAGCTTGGAATCGACCCCTACAACCTCAACTAGGTGAGTACAACTAGGTGAGTACACACACACACACACACACACACACACACACACACAGCAGAGGTATGATAAAACTCACGGTTCAGGGAGAGTGACCTAGTAGCGACCAGTGAAGAGGCAGGGCCAGGAGCTTGGAATCGACCCCTACAACCTCAACTAGGTGAGTACAACTAGGTGAGTACAACTAGGTGAGTACAACTAGGTGAGTACACATACACACACACACACACTTCTCTCAACCCAAACACACTTATTTCAGATGCTGTGAAGTATACACCCAGGCAGTGACCCGGCAGACTATCACCCAAATATCACTTCTCTTCCTCGCAAGCATTTCATTTCGTTGTATTTTGTACTATGTAACCTGCTGAGAAAAGTTAATCATTATTTATCTAGGTGAGGTCCAACTGTATCAGATTAGAGTGTCGTAATTTAATCTAGGTTAGGTTAGGATTGTCAGGAAACAGGACAAGTGTCTCCCTGACGCTGGGTCTTACTCATGTGATGATGACCAAAAGCTGGAGCTTTTGGTCATCTGACCGAGGCCTTCCACTGGCTTACCACTCCACCCCTTTAAAAAACTGTGGTTATTTACTATAGATTTGCGAATATATAAGTAACAATGGACGAAATGTTATAAACGGAGGATTGACGTTGGAGAATGAACTGGAGGTGGAGGATGAGCTGGATGAGGAGGAGGATAAGGAGAAGGTTGTGAAGGATGAGATGAAGAAGGAGGAGGAGGAGGAGGAGGCGGGGAATGATAATCTGAAGGAGGAGGAAGTGGAGAATGAGTTACAAGAGTAGGAAGCATCAAATTAGATCCTGGGCTGGTGTGGAAGGTTAGTATATAAAACACATACCGTCAATGTAACAGGTAAACCTCCTCCAGGATCCAAATAATCATTGGGGATGATGGAGTGAGCATCACCAGAACTCTGATCCTGAATCTGGCAGTGGCGGCAAGGTGGGAGAGAACACTCCACACTAGAGTATAAATGGAAGAAGCGTCGGATTGGATTCTATCACGTGAGATCCACAACCCCTTCACCAGTGACGGAGTGTATTCAATACACGAACCTGAACCTTTCTATTTTTTATCTTTTAAAAGAATATACACCACCGGCAAGAAATAAAAGAATCTTTTTTTTTTTAACAAAATTAATGTTTTCCTATTTTTTCTGTGTATATATATAAATAATGTTTATTAAAAAATAGAGGATTCAGTGAAATCTTTAGAAAAAAACTTGAAAAGGGGTCTTGCGGACCACTTTTCATGGTCCACGAGACCGTGAAATGTATTCACATTTATTTTAGTAGTGGGTATACATATGTCTGTGAGTAGACTGAAGTTAACCTTGTAAATAATATAAACATATGGTTTACTACGCTAGAATTCAAGTACACACTAAGGACGGCGGGATTGTACAACGTTTCCGGCACTGTTTGAAAACTGTTCGCCACCCTGGGCACTACCCAAGAGTGGCACAACGCGTCAAGTACTGTCTGGAGACCGTCCAGCACCTTGGACACTGCCCAAGAGTGGCACAACGCGTCAAGTACTGTCTGGAGACCGTCCAGCACCTTGGACACTGCCCAAGAGTGGCACAACGTGTCAAGTACTGTCTGGAGACCGTCCAGCACCTTGGACACTACCCAAGAGTGGCACAACGCGTCAAGTACTGTCTGGAGACCGTCCAGCACCTTGGACACTGCCCAAGAGTGGCACAACGCGTCAAGTACTGTCTGGAGACCGTCCAGCACCTTGGACACTGCCCAAGAGTGGCACAACGCGTCAAGTACTGTCTGGAGACCGTCCAGCACCTTGGACACTACCCAAGAGTGGCACAACGCGTCAAGTACTGTCTAGAGACCGTCCAGCACCTTGGACACTGCCCAAGAGTTTTACGCAACTCGTTAAAAAACTGTCTGAAGACAAGACTAAACGCAAAAAAACTATAGTACAGTGATTGAGCTCATACATAGACTTGAGATACACTCAAAATACCTCGTGATTACAGTTTACAAAGCCTAGATACAACGGTAATGTATCGGGACTGGCGGGCGCTTACACATCAACTATTTTAAGACCATTGATTACATTATAGTAAGAAGAGTTATAGCAATATAGGAAATTATAGGCCGCTGCAAATGACTGATGTAGATATCGTGATTCATTATGTATATATAGTTTGGCGATTATATATAAGGGAGATATTTTTGCAATTTTAAACTCGGAATTATGATGATAAAGACTGAAAAGAAATGGCAGGAAATTTCACCTAACCGCTAAGTAAAAATATGTAAAATAGGATCAATTTAGAGTACCGAAATTGACTTCGTAGCAATATTGAACCCTGAGTAAGAATTATACTATTGAACGCAGTTCAAAAGATGATCGTGTTGACTTCGATTATTGATTATGATGTTACTGACATCGTAATCAATGACCTGATATCTCATGCTAGGCTAGTTCTACTGATTCATGCTAGGCTGGTCCTACTGCTTCCTGCTAGACAGGTTTTGCTGGTCCCTGCTAGGCAGGTTCTAGTGGTTCATGCTAGGACCTGTAGGGTTCATGATTGAGTTTCATGCTATGGTATCGCCTACTGAGCTCAGCTGCAGGTCGTCTCAACCTGATATCTGACTAGGCAGTTCTACTGGCCACTGATATGACTAGGCAGTCCCTACACTCTGTAAGAAAGCAAGTTTTGAGGTGCTACAGTTCACCTGCTTCATACACTGATATGTGTTTATTGCTGTCACTCACATGACGGCGCTAGGCCACTAAAACACATATGCTCAGGCACAGTCACTGAGTCCAATACCTGAGTGTGTGCAGATCTGCAATAATGCAGTTATGTAGTCAGTACCGGTGTGCTCTTTTCCTACCTGCAGACGTTCAGACACTATCAACTGAATATAGTGCAATGCTGGCAATGCAGTGACGTAGAACTGAGTCATTAATGATGGTGCTGTCTCAGCCACTGCGTGAAAAATAATGATAGCCTAGTGTTGAGGCTGCGTCACTCAGTATCAATGAGTCCAGTACCGTGGGTGATGCTGCTGTCGTGACCAGCTCCAGTGACGCTCAGATCACTGAGTCCAGTACCGTGGGTGATGCTGCTGTCGTGGCCAGCTGCAGTGACGCTCAGATCACTGAGTCCAGCACAGTGGTTGATGCTGCTGTCGTGGCCAGCTGCAGTGACGCTCAGATCACTGAGTCCAGCACAGTGGTGATGCTGCTGTCGTGGCCAGCTGCAGTGACGCTCAGATCACTGAGTCCAGCACAGTGGTTGATGCTGCTGTCGTGGCCAGCTGCAGTGACGCTCAGATCACTGAGTCCAGTACAGTGGGTGATGCTGCTGTCGTGGCCAGCTGCAGTGACGCTCAGATCACTGAGTCCAGCACAGTGGTTGTGCTGCTGTCGTGGCAGCTCGTGACCCCAGATCACTGAGTCCAGTACGTAGTTGATCGCTGTCGGCCAGTCCATGACGCTCAGATACTGGTCTGACGTGTGATGCTGCTGTCGTGGCCAGCTGCAGTGACGCTCAGATCACTGAGTCCAGCACAGTGGTTGATGCTGCTGTCGTGGCCAGCTGCAGTGACGCTCAGATCACTGAGTCCAGCACAGTGGTTGGTGCTGCTGTCGTGACCAGCTGCAGTGACGCTCAGATCACTGAGTCCAGCACAGTGGTTGGTGCTGCTGTCGTGGCCAGCTGCAGTGACGCTCAGATCACTGAGTCCAGCACAGTGGTTGGTGCTGCTGTCGTGGCCAGCTGCAGTGACGCTCAGATCACTGAGTCCAGCACAGTGGTTGATGCTGCTGTCGTGGCCAGCTGCAGTGACGCTCAGATCACTGAGTCCAGCACAGTGGTTGATGCTGCTGTCGTGGCCAGCTGCAGTGACGCTCAGATTACTGAGGACATTACCAGTGATAGACAGGGACAAGCTTCCACCCTCTGCAGGGGTATACATAATCCCTTGTAATAACTGCAACAAATTATACGTGGGCGAAACATCAAGGGACCTCCAAACATGTATTTCAGAACACCAATATGCAACCAGGTCTGACGACACAAGGAATGCCTGTGTACAACACCGAAATTCACACAACCACTTGATAAACAACAGAAACTCAAGACTTATCGCCACAGAAGACAACACTCAATACCGAAGAATCCTGGAATCATCACTTATTTCTATATCCGACAACTTCAACCAGAATAGTGGCTTCTATAACATAGCTGAACCACTTGCCAAGAAACTTCTTCATCGCTACCCCACATAAGAACACAGGAATGGAAGAACACTGTAGAAGGTCTGCTCACAAACTTATCCAATCTCCTTTCCAAGCTACCCAAGATTTTAGACTCTAGAACCCCACTCGGTACATCATCAGATGCAGCATTCTCCACCTGACCTCAGCATTCTGAACCTGACTATAAATACTCGCATCCCTTCCACCCCAGGTAGATCTGTTTGTGACTTGACAAAGCCCACTGTGTGGGCGAAACGTAGTCAATAAAGGATCACATTATACTGCATATGTGTTTATATTTCCATTGTGTCGGTATTTTATACCATTTATTTCCAGGATCTCCATGGGGAAGTGGAACAGAATTCTTCCTCCGTAAGCTATGCGTGTGGTCAAAGGCGACTAAAATGCCGCGAGCAAGGGGCTAGTAGCCCTTTGTCCTGTATACATTACTAAAGCTAAAAAGAGAAACTTTTCTGTTTCTTTTTTTGGGGGGCCACCCTGCCTCGGTGGGATACTGCCGGTGCGTTGAAAGAAGATATATTAGGAACTTGAATACACCCGCAGCGTGCTGTTTCACTACGCTATTGGATAGTTACATTGTACAAACACCAACAACCTGTGTTTCACTTGTCGTATTGAAGTGATGTGTCAACCTGAGTTGAAAGACTTCAGAAAGGTGATGGGAGGGGAGGGAGGGGAGGGAAGGGAGGGATGGGGGGGGAGATAATTTTCAATCATTTATCCTGTTCTGTCTAAGGCTACAGTTATTATTATTATTATTATTAATATTATTATTAATTATTATTATTATTATATTATTATATTATATTATTATTATTATTATTGATTATTATTATTAATGTTGTTGTTGTTGTTGTGTAAAGCTCTAAACTCTTGTGGGGTCATCCAGTCCAAGTCGTACTGGAGAGTCGACCACCCCTCCCCCTCCCCCTCTCCCCCTTCCCCCTCCCTTCTCTACTCCCCAGACACAAACGACACCGTCAGCCTCGATCCTCCGACGCCGTAGCTTAATTCTCCCAAACACATCCATTCAATACCCTCACATATGCAGTAACGACTAATAACGACTTAATTCAACCCGCTGAATTAGCCGCCTTGCAGGTGTTTTCAACGCCTTCGGGAACACCTGCAACACCCTAAGCATCTTCTCTCCCTTCGATAGAACGCCGCGAGGAATCAATTTCGAGCATTGTAAGCCCTCGTCTGTACATTTGATAAAGCTATAACATCTGTCACGCATTCTTTCCGGGCAGTAAACAGATATTTATTGGTATTATCCGGAAAGATAATGAAACTCGGGGTAATAATATGATCCCGGATATTCAAATCACGGATATATTGATCCTAGGAAAGAGAAAGACAATATGATCAAGTTCTCAAATTTGAAGATACGATTCCAGGGAAAATTACCTCATCATTCCAAGGGAAGAAAGAGGTAGGGGAGGGTGGGGGAAGAATGGTGGGGAAGGGAAGGAGAAGAAAGTGGCAGGGATAAGAGAGAGAGAGGGAGAGTAAATGGAGTTTTTAGGAAAGGAGGAGAACAGCGAATGTGGAAGTCCTCTGTCTATGTACCTATCTGTCTATTTAGAGTACATGGGAGTACATGGAAAAGAAAGATAGCAGAGGACTTCGAAGTCTACAACGAAACTATCTTCTGGGCAGAACTATCTTTTTTCTATTTATTGAGAGAGAGAGAGAGAGAGAGAGAGAGAGAGAGAGAGAGAGAGAGAGAGAGAGAAGAAGAAGAAGAAGAAGAAGAAGAAGAAGAAGAAGAAGACAGTAATATTACAACCTCGCCACTTAACCCCAACACTCCCACTGTATCCCCACTGAAATATCAGCCAATTGTCGTCGAGCGAGGGCGTGTGTGCTCCTGTTTCGCTCTACCTCCCCCCCCCCTTCGGCATTCCCAAATTAAGTTGTCTCTACGCGATGTTTGGTACCATTTTTAACAAAGCATGAGTGATCGACTTATCATTTTTCGGATTTGCCATTCGTGGATCTGAAAGCCTCGAGCCTGTTTATGGCGACGCTAACGGCGATTGGATAGAGGGCGCCAGGGAGGAAATGGCATCAGTGGGTCCTTATCAGCAGTACAGGCAGGGGTGTGGGTCAGGGAGAAGCAGGTTGGGGTGAGGGAGGAGGAGGGGAAGCAGGATTGGGTGTCAGGGAGGAGGGGAAGTAGGATTGGGTGTCAGGGAGCTGGCAGGGTTGGGATGGGCTGTGAAGGCTGAGGGGTGTGGAGGGATGGAGAAGCAGGTTAAGGTATGGAAACGGCTGTGAAGGCTGAGGGGTGTGGAGGGATGGAGAAGCAGGTTAAGGTATGAATCGGCTGTGAAGGTTGAGGGGTGTGGAGGGATGGGGGAAACAGGTTAAGGTATGGATCGGCTGGGGGTGTAAGGGGTGGAAGAGCAGAGTAACATGTGGATAGACTGGGGTGTCAGGGAGGAGAGAACACTACATGGGTTAACATGATGGGCAAGAAAAAAAAAGAATGTAGGAAAAGAGGGGATCTGGCTAAAAAAAATCTTCAAGTTACTAGATACAGGTAACTATCATCAGGTGAATTACAAACGCAGGAATTGTTCAAAGACTGTTATACCTGCCCATGAAGGAAAAGGTACCAGCAAGGGTACAATCAATTACAGCAATCAGGAAAGTTAAGTAGTAAAACATGACACCAGATATTTAAGTTTTTGAGTGCGTGTATATTTCCCCCCACCGCCATTATTTATAATATTTACAAGTGAGTTTTCTCAAAAACCATCATATGAGTAGATTACAAGAGAGAGAGAGGGAGAGATAGAGACTAAGAATGAGTACTCTCACAATCTACACTTTATACTCCTACACACAGAATGCAACTCTATGCTCTAATCAGCTGGAAGCAAGCAAGGGACTGACCGTCCAAAGGATGTTTAATACAAAGCGAACATATAACTCACCTCATTGCTCTTGTAGGTATCCCAGTTGGAATGGGAGCCCCCTACACTTACATCGGCAGTACACTGCCGTCTTTGATGCTGGTTATGCAAGGTATGCAGGGTGTGTGGTTGCATGTGATACACGACACATATATGACGCATGACCACAAAGGTAAGTATCTTCAGGTATTTATGTTAAGGTAATTAGCTACTGGTAATTGGCTTCAGGTAATTAGTTTCAGGTGATTGGCTTCAGGTGACTGGTTCAGGTAATTGGTTTCAGGTAATTGGCTTCAGATAATTATCTTCAGGTAATTGGTTTCAGGTAATTGGCTTCAGGTAATTGGCTCCAGGTAATTGACTTCAGGCGACTGACTTCAGGTAACTGGTTTCAGGTAATTGGATTCAGGTCTCTATCTTCGACTAACTTAGACTCATCAAAATCTAATCAAACAGATGACCTTGATCCTGATAAAGAACTCTTGATCCAAGGTATTTGAGCTACCCTCCCCCTCCCTCGGATCAAGCACAATCACCTCTCATTCCCCTAATAGACACAGTTTATCAAATTTAGATTAGACATGAGCCAGAATCTATCAATAGGCCTACAAACATTCCCAACACCACAAATTTTGTTCTAAATCTCGGTTTTTTTTTTTTTAGCAGACCGGCAGTCTCCCACCGAGGTAGGGAGGCTCGACAAAGAGGAAACACTTTCATCATCATTCATACAATCACTCTCTAGCAAGACTCGTGCTGAAAAGACAGTCCAGATGACCCCTCTGGACCGCAGCCATTTGATCCTAAAATACTGAAATTAAGCTTTAAGAAAACAAAGCTTTAAGGAAAGCTTCATTTTTCCTGAATGTATTGGAGATACCATCTTTACTTCTTGGTGTCAAGATTAATGAGTCTACAGAAACCGGTCCTGAGGGTAGACTCAACACTCAAAACTTATTTGGTCTAATATTGGGAGATAGAGAAGAGGGTTGTGGCTCCACGTCTAACCTTCACACAGGAGTACAGGGGCAGGAGGATTAAGTGAATGAGGGAGATAGCAGGGTAAGAAAGGAGAGGGAGCAGAGGAAAGTATAGGTGGAAGGAAGGAAATGACAAAAGGGGAGGAGGAGGAGGAGGAGGAAAAGGAGGGTAAGGGTGATAAGGGGAGGTTGAAAGAGAGGAAGACAGGGAAGATATAAGTGGAAGGGAAAGAAGGATGATGAAAGAGGAGGAAGATAAAAAAGTCAGGAATAGAAGGGGAAAAAGAGAAACCAGGAAGAACGAAAAGGAACAATACCGTGACCGGAACAATACACAGATAATCGGCACATAGGAGAGAGAAGCTTATAAGTACGAGAAGGAACTAAAGAAATCAGAGGAAGCAGAGAGCAACACGTCCCTATGAGAGGCCCTCTTCAGCAGATATCAAAGCATCAAAGGCAAGAAAAAACTTTAAAATGCAATCTGGTCCACGAGGCTGGTTTAGGAGGGAATGAAAGCGGCCTCGAAGGACGCCTGTGAGATGGCGTATACGCAGTATAACGCAGGTGATAGAGGAAGAGAGAACATGACCAAGACGCCACGTAACGCAGCTGGGAGAATATTTTCATAGTGAAGAAACGATACAGGATTTTTGGCGTAAGTAGAGAAGAAGGAGGAATAGAAGGAAAGGCGAAGAAAAGAGGAGATCGGTGTGCAGGAAGATAATGAGAGTACATGGGAAAGACAGAGAGCAGGGGAGAAGGAAGAGGCAACACTAAAGAATTATATATATATATATATATATATATATATAATATATATATATATAATATATATATATATATATATATATATATATATATATTAATATATAATATATAATATATATATATATATATATATATATATATAATATATATAATATATAATATATATAATGTTAGGTACCATTTTGTCCTAGGCACATGTCGATAAGGCACTAGGCCTGTTGTATCTGCGAGTGTGTGTGTGTGTGTGTGTGTGTGTGTGTGGTGTGTGTGTGTGTGTGTGTGTGTGTGTGTGTGTGTGTGTGTTGTGTGTGTGTACTAATAAACTTTAGAATTTCATAAATCATAAATGGCTCTGTCATGGCACTTGAGCAAATATCTAAATTATCGTTGTGTTCATGGGGAAGCGCTAAACCTGTGGGGTTTAACGCTGGAAAGGGAGGGGTAGTTATTCTACTGTTGCCCGTCCACCCAGGAACCTTCCTGCCAGCATTAATATAACACTTGGAAGCAACGGGGTAGGTTAAGAGGTTAACTTCCCAGCGGTTCTTTGCAATCCCTTCCTCTTACACACACACACACACACACACACACACACACACACACACACACACACACACACACACACACACACACACACACACACACACACACAATTTTCCCCTGTATCAGCGCCGCCCAGCCAACTCTGTCATACCAGCGGCTCAACATAAACAATACGGAGTGTCGCCATGCTCTGAACTCCTGGTGTGCGGGTGGTGGTGGTGAGGGTGGTGGTGGTGAGGGTGGTGGTGGTGAGGGTGGTGGTGGTGAGGGTGGTGGTGGTGGTGGTGAGGGTGGTGGTGGTGAAGGGAGGAAGTGGTGAGGGAGCTCATGGTGTGAGGGTGGTGAGTAGGTGGATGAGTGACACCTTGATAGACGCCGCATGCGGATGAGTGTAGTACTACAAGACGCCGCATGCGGATGAGTGTAGTACTACAAGACGCCGCATGCGGATGAGTGTAGTACTACAAGACGCCGCATGCGGATGAGTGTAGTACTACAAGACGCCGCATGCGATGAGTGTAGTACTACAAGACGCCGCATGCGGATGAGTGTAGTACTACAAGACGCCGCATGCGGATGAGTGTAGTACTACAAGACGCCGCATGCGGATGAGTGAAGGACTATTTTGTTTTTTTATCTATCACTGGTTCTTATTCTTCCTTCTACTTATATTCTTACTATTTTCAGTCTTCTCTCCTTATTTCTTTTCTTTTCATCTCTTGATCCTGACGAGAACAGAAGTTATCAACATATTCCTGTTTCTTTTCTTCCCCTTCTTTCCTTCTCGCTTCTACTTCCCCATCTCTCCCTCCTTCTTCATCTCCCTCTCTCCCCATTTCCCTCTTCTCCCTTCTCTCTCATTCAAAAGAGAGTAATCTACAACTCAGAAAAAACAGAGTTCCTCACAGGCCAAACTGCGCCTCGTCTCTTGGTAAAATATAGTCAATTACGACTCTATAAAGCGGGGAATCCAAGAGTTTATCTTGCGACATTAATGTTTTTCATATCACAGGATCTTGATTTACCGTCAGGTTATGCTAATAGATTCGGATAAATTACGACTCTTTTACGGAATCCTTCTGAATAGGATCTGATGTGCTATTGACACTGGACTGGGATTTATTGGGTCGTCTATGAATGATGAGCCAGGACGGCTACTCTTTGCCAGTGGCCTTAAATATCCAGTACTCCAAATTATGCTTCTCTTCCCTCCTCCCGGCTCGTTTCGGAAAGTTAATGGAGTCCTTCCTCTCAGGTAACACTTCGAAAGGGTGTCCTGATACTGATGAAGCTTCGAAGGAGGTGTCCTCATACTGCTGAAGCTTCGAAAGGGGTGCCCTGATACTGAAGCTTCGAAAGGGATGCCTTGAGAATGTTGAAGCTTCGAAGGGCGTGTCCTCATACTGCTGAAGCTTCGAAAGGGGTGCCCTGATACTGGTGAAGGGATCTCGATTCGGGGAAATCTCCGGATCAGCATTATCATTCCTGAAGCCACGACAAACCGGGGAGTTCATGGTAAGCCAAGACAGCAGCGCCTATGCATCATACGTAATAAGGCTATGAGATTGCTAGGATTTGTATCAAGAGGTTAGTGCATCACTCTAATAATAATAATAATAATAATAATAATAATAATAATAATAATAATCACAAGCAACTAGATTTAGTTATTGACGGAAAGTTGCATCAATCTTGTCATGTTGTTAGAGTTCATGTGTGTTGGATCTTTCTTTCTTTTTACGACTGTTTCTTCGGCTGAAAATATGCAAAGTTCACCTTTGTACTTTGTTTACGTGTTAGCTGCTGCTTAATAAAGTTGTCCAGCGGTCCCTTATTAGCCAGGGGATGTGAAATCGGTAAATTTTGGTCAGTAAAAACACTTGCTGTGGCTCGGAGGCTAGTCTGAACGGTGATATTCACACACACACACACACACACACACACACACACACACACACACACACACACACACACACACACACACACACACACACACGCCAAATGTCTCTCGACAAATGACTTTGAAACACCGTAATTAACATGAAACTGCAAACACTCTAGGTAGAAAAGAATTTAATAAATAATAATCTCTACAGGATGCAATACTTTTTTTTTTTATCAAGAAAGTCACATATCTGACCGCTTCACTGATGCCTGAGTGTATTTACGGATTTCTTAAGACAACAGAAAATGGGCTAACCCAGGTACGCAGTTTGTTATTGTTGGATTTTAGGGTAACGATGGTCCGAAAGCCGTACGAATCCGGGTTTAATGGCGACAGATCAGCCCTTAAATCCGCAGATATCTTGGAGAATTGGGATTAATCTAGGGCATGGGACTGTGTTTCCCATTCTCTGGATCAAGAGTTCTTCACTAACATTAAGGCCGCACTATGAGGTTGGGGGAAATGATTCCTTTCGTAGAGCAAATAGGATATAAATCACTGCCTTGTGAGGAGGTGTTCTGAATCTCTTGCAGGAGTGCCGGCCATTCCGTCCGTAGCGATTTACACGGCTTATAACCAGTGTTCCCAGCACCACTCCTTACCACGTCTCAATAACCGGAAATGGAACCTGGTATCATCGATTAATGATAAAAAGTAATTTGTGGTTGGTGTCAGGTTAAGGGAAGGTACAATTTATGTCGAGGGTTTGACTGTCCAGGAAGATTATTTTCTTGCGGATCAAGATCCTCCCACGACCAGGAAGATTATCTTGTTCCAGATCAAGATCCTCCCATAACCAGGAATGTTATCTTGTTCCAGATCAAGATCCTCCCATAACCAGGAATGTTATCTTGTTCCAGATCAAGATTCTACCACAATCAGGAATATTATCTTGTTCCAGATCAAGATCCTCCCACAACCAGGAATGCTATCTTGCTCCACATCAATATCCTCCCACAACCAGGAATGTTATCTTGTTCCAGATCAAGATCCTCCCACAACCAGGAATGTTATCTTGCTCCACATCAAGATCCTCCCACAACCAGGAATGTTATCTTGTTCCAGATCAAGATCCTCCCACAACCAGGAATGTTATCTTGTTCCAGATCAAGATCCTCCCACAACCAGGAATGTTATCTTGCTCCAGATCAAGATCCTCCCACAACCAGGAATATTATCTTGTTCCAGATCAAGATCCTCCCACAACCAGGAATGTTATCTTGTTCCAGATCAAGATCCTCCCACAACCAGGAATATTATCTTGTTCCAGATCAAGATCCTCCCACAACCAGGAATGTTATCTTGCTCCACATCAAGATCCTCCCACAACCAGGAATATTATCTTGTTCCAGATCAAGATCCTCCCACAACCAGGAATGTTATCTTGTTCCAGATCAATATTCTCCCACAACCAGGAATGTTATCTTGCTCCACATCAAGATCCTCCCACAACCAGGAATGTTTACTGCTCCAGATCAAGATCCTCCCACAACCAGGAATATTATCTTGTTCCAGATCAAGATCCTCCCACAACCAGGAATGTTATCTTGTTCCAGATCAATATTCTCCCACAACCAGGAATGTTATCTTGCTCCACATCAAGATCCTCCCACAACCAGGAATGTTATCTTGCTCCAATCAAGATCCTCCCAACCAGGAATATTATCTTGTTCCAGATCAAGATCCTCCCACAACCAGAATGTTATCTGTTCCAGATCAATATTCTCCCACAACCAGGAATGTTATCTTGCTCCACATCAAGATCCTCCCACAACCAGGAATGTTATCTTGTTCCAGATCAAGATCCTCCCACAACCAGGAATATTATCTTGTTCCAGATCAAGATCCTCCCACAACCAGGAAGATTATCTTGCTCCACATCAAGATCCTCCCACAACCAGGAATATTATCTTGCTCCACATCAAGATCCTCCCACAACCAGGAATGTTATCTTGCTCCACATCAAGATCCTCCCACAACCAGGAATGTTATCTTGTTCCAGATCAAGATCCTCCCACAACCAGGAATGTTATCTTGTTCCAGATCAAGATCCTCCCACAACCAGGAATGTTATCTTGTTCCAGATCAATATCCTCCCACAACCAGGAATGTTATCTTGCTCCACATCAATATCCTCCCACAACCAGGAATGTTATCTTGCTCCACATCAAGATCCTCCCACAACCAGGAAGATTATCTTGCTCCAGATCAAGACCCTCCCACAGCCGTATATATTTTCCAGTCACCGTTCAGATATCCAGTTTTCCTATGGTTGAACAGGGAGACACCAGTTCAGGCATCCATTTGGATTAACCTATCAGTTTAAACTAAAGAATATGTTTGTATATGACCACCAGGCTAAATGTTCACTCTTGTGTATGCACTCTGCACGCTTACACACTTGTGTATGCAATGTAATGTTCATTCGCACTCGTGCATGTATTTTATGTACATATTTACTTCTGTATGTACTCTAGGTTAATACACACGTACATGTACTTTCAGAAAGACACACCCATGTGCATGTATTACATATTAATACACACTTGTGTGTATACTCTAGGTTAACACATATATATAAAATATTACACATATTATATATAATATAATATTATATATATATTTTAATATATATATATATATATATATATATATATATATATAATATATATATATATATATATATATATATATATATATAAATATATAAAATATATATATAATATATATATGTCGTGCCGAATATGTAAAACTGGTCAATTAGCAAGAACTCATTTAAAATTAAGTCCTTTCTGAAATTTTCTCTGATACGTTTGAAGATATATTTTTTTCATTAATGATAATGTAAAAATTTTTAATTTTGCACCAAAAGAATCTTAGAAAACTTACCTAACCTTATTATAACAAAATCAATTTATTTTAGCCTAACCCAAATAAATATATTTTAAATACGTTTACAGTAATTTAGTACTAAACAAACACAATCAAATATATTTTTTTCGTTAGGTTCAGAATGATTTTGGCGAAATTATTGCATACACAAATTTTCACTTGTCCTGTATGGCAAGATGAGAGTTGCTATTTAAGCCAAGATCGCAAGTTCTGCCTATTCGGCACGAATAGTTATGAATGAAAAGAAGTTGGATATCCTGGCCCTAAGCGAAACAAAGCTGAAAGGGGTAGGGGAGTTTCGGTGGGGGGAAATAAATGGGATTAAATCTGGAGTATCTGAGAGAGTTAGAGCAAAGGAAGGGGTAGCAGTAATGTTGAAGGAGTTATGGAAGGAGAAAAGAGAATATGAATGTGTAAATTCAAGAATTATGTGGATTAAGTAAAGGTTGGATGCGAAAAGTGGGTTATTAAGCGTGTATCCCACCTGGAGAAGAGAGGAATGTAGAGGAGAGAGAGAGATTTTGGGAGATGTTAAGTGAATGTATAGGAGCCTTTGAACCAAGTGAGAGAGTCATTGTGGTAGGGGATCTGAATGCTAAAGTAGGAGAAACTTTTAGAGAGGGTGTGTGTAGGTAAGTTTGGGGTGCCAGGTGTAAATGATAATGGAAGCCCTTTGATTGAACTTTGTATAGAAAGGGGTTTTAGTTATAGGTAATACATATTTAAGAAAAAGAGGATAATAAGTATAAAAGATATGATGTAGGGCGAAATGACAGTAGTTGTTGGATTATGTATTGGTAGCTAAAAGACTGTTGAGTAGACTTCAGGATGTACATGTTTATAGAGGGGCCACAGATATATCAGATCACTTTCTAGTTGTAGCTACATTGAGAGTAAAAGGTAGATGGGATACAAGGAGAATAGAAGCATCAGGGAGGAGAAAAGGTGAAGGTTTATAAACTAAAAGAGGAGGCAGTTAAGGTAAGATATAAACAGCTATTGGAGGATAGATGGGCTAATGAAGCAATAGGCAATGGGGTCGAAGAGGTATGGGGTAGGTTTAAAAATGTAGTGTTAGAGTGTTCAGCAGAAGTTTGTGGTTACAGGAAAGTGGGTGGTGCAGGGGAAGAGGAGCGATTGGTGGAATGATGATGTAAAGAGAGTAGTAAGGGAGAAAAAGATAGCATATGAGAAGTTTTTACAAAGTAGAAGTGATGCAAGGAGGGAAGAGTATATGGAGAAAAAGAGAGAGGTTAAGAGAGTGGTGAAGCAATGTAAAATGGGAGCAAATGAAGAGTGGGTGAGATGTTATCAACAAATTTTGTTGAAAATAAGAAAAAGTTTTTGGAGTAGATTAACAAGTTAAGGAAGCCTAGAGAACAAATGGATTTGTCAGTTAAAATAGGAGAGGAGAGTTATTAAATGGAGAGTTAGAGGTATTGGGAAGATGGAGGGAATATTTTGAGGAATTGTTAAATGTCGATGAAGATAGGGAAGCTGTGATTTCGTGTATAGGGCAAGGAGGAAATAACATCTTGTAGGAGTGAGGAAGAGCCAGTTGTGAGTGGGGGGGAAGTTCGTGAGGCGTAGGTAAAATAAAGGGGGTTAAGGCAGCTGGGATTGATGGGATAAAGATAGAAATGTTAAAAGCAGGTGGGGATATAGTTTTGGAGTGGTTGTGCAATTATTTAATAAATGTATGGAAGAGGGTAAGGTACCTAGGGATTGGCAAGAGCATGCATATTTTCCTTTGTATAAAGGCAAAGGGACAAAAAGAGGGGCAAAAATTATAGGGGGATAAGTCTGTTGAGTATACCGGGTTTAAAGTGTGGTAGAGTTTATTGAAAGAATTAAGAGTAAGCCCGAGAATAGGTTTAGCAGATGAACAAAGGAGGCTTTGGAAAGGTAGGGGATGTGTAGACCAGGTGTTTACAGTGAAAAATATAAGTGAACAGTATTTAGATAAGGCTAAAGAGGTCTTTGGGCATTTATGGATTTGGAAAAGGCGTATGACAGGGTGGATTTGGGGGCAATGTGGCAGATGTTGCAAGTGTATGGTGTAGGAGGTAGAGTTACTGAAAGCAGTGAAGAGTTTTTATGAGGATAGTGAGGCTCAAGTTAGAGTATGTAGGAAAGAGGGAAATTTTTTCCCAGTAAAAGTAGGCCTTAACAAGGATGTGTGATTTTCACCCCTGGTTGTTTAATATATTTATAGATGGGGTTGTAAGAGAAGTAAATGCGAGGGTCTTGGCAAGAGGTGTGGAGTTAAAAGATAAAGAATCACACATAAAGTGGAGTTGTCACAGTTGTTCTTTGCTGATGACACTGTGCTCTTGGGAGATTCGAAAGAAAGTTGCGGAGATTGGTGGATAATTTGGTAGGTTACCTGGTTACCTAAGGTTACCTGGGGGTTTTTCCGGGGATCAAAAGCCCCCCGGCCGGTCCATGACCAGGGCCCCCCCATGGATCAGGGCCCGTCAACTAGGGTGTTACGCTGGCCGCACGCAGTCCGACGCGAGCCACAGCCCGGGTGATCCGGCCTGACTTTAGGTATCTGTCCACTCTCTTGAAGGCAGCCCGGGGTTTTTTTTGGCAATTCCCCCAATGCTTATGGAGGGGGTGTTGAAATTTTGGGCCCCGGAACTTAGGGTTTTCCCCTTATGTACCAAAGGGGCCCCCACTTTTAATTTTGGGGGCATTTTTTCATCGCCTGCCCAGCTTTTTCTTTCGTAGGGGGTGTTTCTGTGTGCAGATTTGGGACCTTCCTTCCAAATTTTCCAAGTGTGATTATGAATATTCTCCCTCCTGCGTTCCAACGAGTACAAGTAAAGTTTCCCAAGCTTTCCCATATTTAAGGGGTGCTTGCAAACTTATACGTAGAAAAGGGATCCTGACACTCTCTAGATCTGCGTTTTCACCTGCTTTGTTGGAGATGTTAATGTACAGCAGTACCCCAGCCTAGAAGAACAATGATTTAAAAAGGACATCATGGCTTGGCATCTCTCTTTTTTGAAATTCTCATTATCCACCTTCATTTTTTTTGCACGTCGATCGTGGCACTGTTTGATCCTTGAAAGTGAATCCTCAACATTACATTTCCCAGGTCCCTTACTTTATTTTTCCGCTCTATTGTAGGCCCGGATTAGTATATACTCTGTTCTAGTTATTACTCCTCCATTTTCCATAACGGAGTTTGGGAATTGTCCTCATTGAACTAAAATTGTTAACCGTTCCCACTGGAAAATTTTGTTTATATCTTCTGGGGGTTTAACCGCGCCCTCACAGATGACACCTCATGCAACCTAGTATCCCCCAAAAAAAGGAGATAGGGTGCTGGGGTGAATCTCTTTTATGTCTGAATGAGGATAAGGAAAAAGATGGGGGGGATACTGTGCCTTGGGAAAAGAGCAAAAGAAAAAATTAAAAATGAAAACAGGAAAGAGAAGGGAAGGATAAAAAAAAAGATTGGGGGATGAAAGATTGGGTATCAATGGGGGGAAGAGTAGGGGGGGTAATGTATTCAGATATTTGGGGGTGGACGTGTCACGGTGGGCATGAAAATGGGGAATCATAGAAATTTTATAGGGAAAAGGGTGAGCGGTGCACTTAGGGGTCGTGGACCCAAAGAACTTTTTTCCTTTGGAGGGAAAAGGGGAAAGATAGAGTATAGTTTTACCAACCTCTTATAGGGGGTTAAGCATGGGTGATGAAAGGGTTTCAGCAGGAAAGGCTGGAGGGAGTGGAAAGTCATGTCTGAGGCAAGTGTGGTGTAATAAATGCAGAGAATTCGTAGTTTGGAATTAGGGGGGATGTCGGGGTTCCAAAAATGTTGTCCAGAGGGGGAAAAGGGTTTTTGAGGGGGTTTTGGACTGTAAGAAATGGGGCGAAAGAGAGTGACTTCAAAAAGTTATATCTGTAGTGGGAAGAAGGCGGGGTAGGGTCGGCCTAGGAAAAGGTTTTGGGGGAGGGGGGAAAGGAGGTTTTGTGTGCGAGGGGGTTTGGGCTTCCAGCAGGGAGCGTAGCGTGTTTGATAGGAGTGAATGGGGAAAAAATGTTTTTAATACTTTTCGTGCTTTGGAGTTGATAAAGTAAAATTTATGAAGGGTTCGGGGAAACCGCAGCCGGATTGAGTCCTGGGGAAGGGGAAATACAGGCCTGCACTCTAAGGAGGGGGTAAGTTTTCAGTTTAAAAACTGTGGTAAAACACCCTTCTGGCAAACAGTGAGGATGAAGAGGTGAAAGTTTTTCTTTTTGGCCCCCTGCCCTTTGGTGGGGAAACGGCCAGTGTGATAAAATATATAATATATATATATATAAAAAATATATATATATAATAAAATATAAATAATATAATATATATTAAAATTGATATGTATATATTTATATATATAATATATTATATAAATATATAAATATAATATATATAATATAAATAATATATATTAATATATATATATATATATATATATATAATATTTTGAATCACTTTTAATCTTATATATTTATGAAAAGAATAAATCCCAGGAAGAATCTCTTGGCATCAGGTAACATTGTGGGATAAGAAGCATCTAATCCTTTATAAGAAACAATCCCATCCTTCTAAAAAGAATCCCATCGTTCTGGAGCCGTAAAGTGAGCCTCGCTCTGTTCCACACCATTCCCCGTGATGCCACTGAGTTATTAATGCAATTTTGCCAAGTACCCGGGCCTCAATATCAAGCGTCTCTTGAAATAGTGTGCGGCATTCATAATCTCCACCGTCTTCATGACTGCGTACTGTATTTATGAAGGACGGTGTTGCGAGATGTGCTCTCTACACTTACATTACTTTGCTCCTATCTGCATTATTTCGCTTCGTTATTAAAAGTTCGTGAGTGAGTGGTGAGGCGCTGAAGAGGTTAAACCTCACTTCCCCGCCCCCTGCAGTGAGTGGTGAGGCGCTGAAGAGGTTAAACCTCACTTCCTCGCCCCCCTGCAGTGAGTGGTGAGGCGCTGAAGAGGTTAAACCTCACTTCCTCGCCCCCTGCAGTGAGTGGTGAGGCGCTGAAGAGGTTAAACCTCACTTCCGCGCCCCCATGCAGTGAGTGGTGAGGTGCTGAAGAGGTTAAACCTCACTTCCGCGCCCCCCTGCAGTGAGTGGTGAGGTGCTGAAGATCTTAAACCTCACTTACAATGCACTGATGTTAAGGTTTAACGCGTCGTGTGTCACCCACCTCCAGTTACAATTGTAACTAAAGTGTGACACTAAAACTTAGGTCTAAACACCTACAGCACTTGAGAAGGGCTAAACCTCCCTCTCAGCAACTTTCAATGCACTGAATACCTTCAGTCAATGCGCTGAACGCCTGTTAAGGCTAAGGAATTGAACGTAATTTAAGGCAAGGGGGCTGAACACCTTCTATTAAGGCTAAGGGACCGAACACCTGCTATTAAGACTAAGGGACTGAACACTTTTTATTAAGGCTAAGGGATTGAACATCTGTTATTAAGGCTAAGGGATTGAACACCTTCTATTAGGGCTAAAGGAATGACCAGTTTCTATAAAAGCCAAGGGACTGAACCCCTTGAAATTATCCCTACACTTTTCCACTGCCTCCTGTACAAAAATTGCTCCTGTAGTCGACTAACGAAGCCATCTCCGTACGTGAAAACTTTCTGCAGTGAAGGTAGTCGTATGTTGTACGTGTTTTATTTACCTCAACTGGAGTAAAGGGAGTTGAACCCCCCACACCTCTCAACACTCTGAAGAGGAGATGTAAGGTTTAAACCCACTCATCACCTCACTACTCACTCCAAAGGGAGTTTAATGACTGGTGGTGTGTCAAACCTTCATATCACTGAAACAAACCATACCACGAGCGGGGATTGAACCCGCGATCAGAGAGTCATAAAACTCCAGACCGACGCGTTAGCCACTGGGCCAGGTGGCTAACGCTAAATGGGCCAGCTGGCCAGTTGACAAATAGATTAATAATTATTTATAGGGTTTACGTTGGTGGAGACTTGATTTCGTAATGTTTACGACTCTTGGATAGAGTAGTGCCACTCTGTGTGGAGTGTTCGAGGCACTGGGGACAAAAAATCATACAGGATGTTTTTTCCTGTCATACTCCATAATAGAAGAAGGTTTTCCTGTCATGCTACTTCACTCAGTACGGTTTTTCTGTCATGCCAAATCCGACAGAATGATTTTCCTGTCAGACTTTATCACACAGGATGATTTTTCTCGTCATGCTCCTTTCCCCCCTGGATGATTTTCCTCTTGCAAAATGGGTTTCCTGTTATATATCATCACGCTTCACTCTTTTTCTGTCATGCTATATCAAATAGGATTCATTTCCTGTCATGTTCTGTCATTCAAGATAGTTTTCCTGTCATACTCCATTACAAAAGATCGTTTTCCTATTAAGGAACGGAAATTTGTCAGCCTGTCCTGGGAGACCTCGGTAAGATGATGATAGCCTTAAGGTAGTAACGATAGCCTCAGGAATTACACTATGGATTCAGTAGCTACGGCAGATACAACGATTTCTTTTCAAGACAGACTTCCATAACCACAGGAACCTGGTTTCTTACATTTTAATTCTGCTCCTCAAAGGAGATTAGTGCAAAAGCTAGAGGAGCAGGAGGGAATAACAGGAAAGGCACTGTAATGGATCAGGGACTACCTGACGGGAAGGAAACAATGAGTGATGGTACGTGACGAGGTGTCAGAATGGGTGCCTGTGACTGCACGAACGTCATTAAGGCTCCACCTCACTTGTGCACGACAGGTCAAGAATGCTTTAATCCCCGAGAGAGGGACGGAGAAATTGTTTCCGAAGGAGATTTTCCTATGATTCATGTCAACACCAACACCGCCACAGTCACCACCACCAGCACTTCCCTGCCAGCCAATCTACTAGTCATCTCCCAGCAACATTCACCCGCCTCACTCTGCAGGAACACTCCACTCCCGGCTGTCTGTGTGCTCGACTGACTGTACATAGACGCAATACCATCGTCAGCGATGGTCGCATCGGAACGCAAATGTATCCAGACCTCCCTCGCATAGCCCTTAAGTTCAATATTGAATTCCCCAGCGACTGACAGAGGAGCTCAAGATGGCCAGGTCTCGGGGAAGATACCTTGAGAGACACTTCTCAGACACGAGATCTCTGGCGGAAGCTTCCTATATTGCATTAAATTTTAGACTGAGTTCTCGTAAAGATAGAGATGAAGAATCTATTGGTCAATCAACACATTAATTTTCTGAAACTACGGATAAGGAGGACCATAGAAAAAAGTGAGCTTTATGGGCGAAAAAGAGTCGTAGGTGGATGACTTTGGGTTGTCTGGGTGAGTGGGAAGAGTGGAAACTAGTAACATCAAGACACATAAGAACATAAGAACATAAGAAAGGAGGAACACTACAGCAGGCCTGTTGGCCCATACTAGGCAGGTCCTTTACAATTTATCCCACTAACAAACATTTGATCAACCCAATTTTCAATGCCACCCAAGAAACAAGCTCCGATGTGCAATATCCTTTATTGAAGTGCTAGAAGCGATGGCGACTCTGGTATTAGCTTGTGAAAGTGCTTTTGAGACGTTCAGTGCAACCTGACTGTTGGGAAGAATTATAACTTTGCTGGGAGTGGTGTTGATGCGTGGAGAATTTATGATCTGAAGAGCTCTTTTCTTGCAGTCTATGATGAAAAAAGAAGGAAAATGCAACTCTGCGAATGCTCGGCGAATGCATGCACACTCCTCGCCAAGAAACTCAGGACCACAAATTCGGCACGCTCCCAGGAAAAACCCGATGATGATGCCTCCCCCGGTCCTGGCATCCCGACTGGAACAGAAGTGCGCGAGATCACCTTCACTGGTGGGCCTCCGACAAACTCGAAATCCCAGGCCGCTGTCCACCCCGTGAATGAGGACGCCGAGGAAAGGCAGCCCGTCACTGGACTCCTCCTCCTGATTATTGAGTGGATAGAAGAGGGCGCTGGTAAGAGGAAATCAAAACATAACTAGTGAATGTTGGTAAGAGATATATACAAGGGCTTTCTTTCATCTCTGGTGGAAAATGTATCAAAAACTGTGGATGTGAGTTGGACCTGGCTAGCTTGTGCTACTAGGTCAGATGCCGTGCTCCTTTCTTAAGTGAATGTGACCTGACCTGACTAGGTTGGGGCACTGATTTGGGCTGGTGGGGGGCTTGGACTTGCCTCGCATGGGTCAGTAGGCTTGCTGCAGTGTTCCTTCTTTCTTATGTCCTTACGTTTAGCCTTGGAGTTGGTGAAGAGCACCATTTGTATAGATTTCTACAGTCTACACATTGTCATTTAATTTGTATTGATAAAGCCACTGGTGGGCGAAACGTCTACAAATAAAGATACCCAGGTGTTACATATGTGTCTAATTCTTCACCTATGAGTACCAACCTATATGTGGTTGTAGGGATCGATTCACAGCTCCTGGCCCCGCCTCTTCACTGGTTGCTACTAGGTTCACTCTGACGACTCCAAGGGCTTTATCGTTCCTCTTCTTAAAGCCATGTATGGATCCTGCCTGTGTGTGTGTGTGTGTACTCACCTAATTGTACTTACCTAGTTGTAGTTGCAGGGGCCGATTCGCAGCTCCTGACCCCGACTCTTCACTGGCCGCTACTCGGTCACTCTTCCTGTTCCATGAGCTTTATCATACCTCGTCTTAAAGCTAAGTATGGATCCTGCCTCCACTACATCACTACCCAGACTATTACACTTCCTGACAACTCTGTGGCTGAAGAAATACTTCCTAACATCCCTGTGATTCATCTGAGTCTTCAACTTCCAACTGTGACCCCTTGTTGCTGTGTCCCATCTCTGGAACATACTCTGTCCAAACCATACCACGGGCGGGGATAGAACCCGCGATCAGAGAGTCTCAAAACTCCAGACCGTGGCTAGCGCGATGGTCTGGAGTTTTGAGACTCTCTGATCGCGGGTTCTATCCCCACCCGTGGTATGGTTTGTTTGCAATCGTGTCATTACGATTGCGTGAGTCATGTCTCTGTCCACCTTGTCGATTCCTCTCAGTATTTTATGTGTCGTTATCATATCCCCCCTCCTATCTCCTCTCTTCCAGTGTTGTCAAGTCGATTTCCCTTAACCTCTCCTCATAGGACATACCCTTTAGCTCCGGGACTAGTCTTGTTGCAAACCTTTTCACCTTTGTGTGTGTGTGTGTGTGTGTGTGTGTGTGTGTGTGTGTGTGTGTGTTAGACTCAAGCCTCTCTGTTTCAACTCTGTTTTTTCGTATACCTGGAGTGAGTTCCGGGGGTCAACGCCCCCGCGACCCGGTTTGTGTAGGACTATTTTTTTTTTAAATCACAAATGAGGTTTCTGGGGAGGCCTATTCACTCTTAATATCCTGGACCTCGGCAGGGGATTTGCGCAGACCTCGGCAGGTCCGGGACCAGTTCATGGGGGGTCAGAAAAATAGGTCTGAGCGACATCATTGGTTGTGACGAAGTGTGGTCGGTGGTCAGTTGCCTTTCTGATCAAGTCAGCTGTTTTGATCTGCTCTTCTAAGCTGTTGCTGTTAGTTCCTGTTCTTCCTGAGGTTCTGTTTTATTTCCCTGTTCTGATTTTCTTGAGGTTAACATTTTTTTGAGTTCTGATTTTCTTGAAATCAGATATTATTGAGTCCTGATTTGTTTTTGAGTTCTGATTGCCTTGAAATCAGATATTTTCTGAATTCTGATTTCATTGAAACCAGATTTTTATAGTTCTGATTTCCTTAAAATCAGAAATTTTTTACTTTTGATTTTCTTGAAATCAGATTTTTTCGTTCTGATTTCCTTGAATTCAGGTATTTTTGAGTTCTGATTTCCTTGAATTCAGATATTTTTGAGTTCTGATTTCCTTGAGGTAAGAATTTTTTTTAGCTTTCCCTTAAATTTTACTTTTAAAGAGCCATTATTATCTCTCTCTCTCTCTCTCTCTCTCTCTCTCTCTCCTCTCTCTCTCTCTCTCTCTCTCTCTCTTCTCTCTCTCTCTCTCTCTCTCTCTCTCTCTCTCTCTCTCTCTCTCTCTCCTCTTCTCTCTCTCTCTCTCTTCCTTCCACCATCCTCTCTTTTCACATTTCCTCCCTCTTCTCATCTCTCCCTTTCATCTTACTTCTCTTCCCTTCTTTTCCCCTCACCTCTTCCCTTTCTCGCTTTCTCACCTTTCTGGTTAATCTCCCTTTTTCCCCTCTTCAAAAAAAAATTCCCCTCTACCTGTCTCTCCCCTTTCTCTATTCCCCCCCCACCTTCACACTTCTTCTTCCTTCCCCTCCCCTCGTTATCCCTCCCCCCCCCCTTCTCCCCTCTCTCCCCCATCACCTTTCCCAGGAATTGAAAAATGGGGTGATTCCCTCTTTCCGCTGATTGAATTTAAATTTATTTCTGGACTTAATCACCCTCGTATGTTGTGTTCTGAAGAATGTTCCTGGTGTCAGACAACTGCTGGCAGGTGGGGGAGGGGAGGGAGAGGGGGGGAGGGGGGAGAGAGGGGTGGGAGAAGGTGGAATGGTGGAGGAGTGATGGAGGGATGAGGGAGAGAGAAGGGGGAGAGAAGGAGAGATGGTGGAGGGAGAGGAGGGGAAGGAAGAAAGAGGGGGGAGGAGGGGAGCCAGGGAGGGAGGGGACTGTGAGTGGAGATGGTGAATGAGGGGGAGGGGTGTGAGGAGGGGTTAGGGGGAAGGGTGGATGAAGAGGTGAGGGGTGGAAATGGGGAGGGAAACGGGTGATGGAGGGGAAGGGAGAGTTGGGGGAGTGAAAGAGTGGGATAAGAGAGGGAAAGAGAGAGGAAATGGAAGGAGTAGGGGAGGTGAGGGAATAAGAAAGGGAAGGGTAGAAGGAAATTGGTAGAAAGGGAAGGAGCAATGGGAGGGGAGGAGATGGAAAGGAGAGAGTCAGACAGAGAGAGAGAGAGAGAGAGAGAGAGAGAGAGAGAGGAACAAGACTGCAAAGATGGTCATGGAAGAAGGACATAAACACAGAACAGAGGAAGAAGAAGTAGAAGAGAAAATACAGAAGGCAACATGATTAATAACTTATATCTGAAGACGGAAGCAGAGGGTGAGGAAAGATGCGATAAGAAGGGAGAGAGGAGGAGGAGGAGGAGGAGGAGGAGGAGGAGGGGAAAAAGGGAAAAGAAAAGAGAGAGGTAGGGAGGGAGAGAGGGAGGGAGAGAGGGAGGGGGAGAGTGAGAGAGAGGAGGGAGAGACCCATCCTGGATAGATCTGTCATTTCAGCAGAGCCTTCAACATAGGAGGGATGTGGGTGGCCTTACTGTTATGTACAAGGCCAATATTGTCAAAGTACCACACTTGGATCCACTTCGAGGACAGCGTGAAACAAGCTTTTATGCCACAAGACGGGCAGAAAGCAGCAACTTCACTCTGGTTGTACCCTCTCCAGAACATCACTCCATCTGAGATCATACATACCCAGGATGACTCGAGTATGGAACACATTCGTACAGCATAATGATGTCAACGAGATAAAGTCAGTTGATCAAATGAAAATGCTGGCCCACAGATGGCTCCAACTTCATCCTGTTCCCTACTTGTATGTCTCATAACAATAAAAATGCTTTCAAATGAGCTGATGTAGGTAACAGCTCTTAGCTTGCCAATAAAGTTAGGAATCCTTAACCTGTAATATAGCTGTCAATAAAGCTAGGGATCCTTAACCTTGTCAAACCCTGTGTAAAAAAAAACAAAAAAAAAGAGGGAGGGAGAGAGGGAGGGAGAGAGGAAGGGAGAGAGGGAGGGAGAGAGTGAGGGAGAGAGGGAGGGAGAGAGGGAGGGAGAGAGGGAGGTTAAGTGGGAATAATCTGCTTTATCACAGACAGTATAATCTAACACAAGCAATATAATTCAACTTAAGGCCTCTACTGTTCGCTGGGAAATTCCGAATCATTTAATTTACAAGTGTTTTGTCGAAAGACACATACTGACCAGCAGACATAATCTGGAAACCACACAGCTGGAGCGTCACTTGAGGCCTGATCGCGTATATACCACCAACGACACAGCTGGAGCGTCACTTGAAGCTTGACCACGTATATACCACCAACGACACAGCTGGAGCGTCACTTGAAGCTTGACCACGTATATACCACCAACGACACAGCTGGAGCGTCACTTGAAGCTTGACCACGTATATACCACCAACGACACAGCTGGAGCGTCACTTGAGGCCTGACCACGTATATACCACCAACGACACAGCTGGAGCGTCACTTGAAGCTTGACCACGTATATACCACCAACGACACAGTTGGAGCGTCACTTGAAGCCTGACCATGTATATACCACCAACGACACAGCTGGAGCGTCACTTGAAGCTTGACCACGTATATACCACCAACGACACAGCTGGAGCGTCACTTGAAGCCTGACCATGTATATACCACCAACGACACAGCTGGAGCGTCACTTGAAGCCTGACCATGTATATACCACCAACGACACAGCTGGAGCGTCACTTGAAGCCTGACCACGTATACCCCACTGGGGTGTATGCTCCACTGATGCAGTATATTTTAATTGATTTTGGAATATAGCAATTAAAGTGCCAGACCGTGAGCGGGGATATAAATTGGTAATGCATGCACTCACAATTGCGGCTCAGAGAAGCAGTTTTCGCCTCGGAGGCGACAATGGGAGAGGAGACACGGCCCGGTGTTTTGCTGTCAGATCTGCTGCTGCTGTTGTTATCGTCGTAATGATAACAGAATAACACAAGGGGGGGATTATACCTTGAGATATATATGTGTGTGGAGATTTGATATTCTCTGAAATATTCGCAGTAACATTGGCACCTAAATAGGGAAATATAGAGATTGTAATAATGTTGGTAGGATTACCGACAATATGTTAGATAAAAGGACACATGACGCATTAATTGCACATGTGTCATTTTACGTAACAATACTGAGATAGTATAATAATCCATGTGATATGTTAAGGTATCTTATTAATGAATATAGCATATTAGATATTTTAATTAAATATTCTTAATTTCTTTGCTAAATAATGAAACTTGACATATAAATGTATATATCCGGGTGTATTTGTTTTAATACTTATGAGGCCTAGTTCCTAGGCCTCTTGTGCATCCATATGCTCTGGCGGTAAGCCAGGATTCGACCCCACGACACATTGTCCCACCTCAAGAGGCCACACAACGTACATGTCACCTTACCATCTGAACCATCGATCCTACAAGCAACATGAGCCTAGCAAACTAGGCTTCTTTCATGTTGCGAGGACACTCGTGGCAGATGTATACTGAAGGACTAATTTCAGCCTCCTTCTGTTTGAATACCCGCCTCAACAAGCAGTCTATATAGCAGTGATACCACGAAACAAGTGATTTTGAATCATTTACCAAACTGCGGCAGAAACTGAAGCTGAAGTTGCTACACAATCACATCAGAAGGAAGACGAAAGGAAGGAACGAGGAAGACCAGCTGAAGAAGAAGAAGAAGAAAGGAGGAGAGCTCAGGAGATGGTTAGTGGAGGTCAGTTAAAGCAAGTGCAGGGTTATGGAAGGGAGACCGAACGATACAGAAGGCAGACTCGATACGCAGTTTCAGAAGGAGGTATGAAAGGGTCCTTGATGCTGGCCGCAACACACACACGAGCGGTCTAAGGCGCTGGTTTAAGGCACCAGTCTCTCGGGGCCAGGAGCTAGGACTCGACCCCTGCAACCTCAACCAGGTGAGTACACACACACACACACAGTATTAATGGCCCCGGCCTTTTAAAATGACATCCGCACCAACATCAATTAACTATCGTCTCATTACTTATTTGGACTAATCGCCTTTTTTTTCAGTTCTATTTTAACTATCTAAATGACCCATGAACAACCAATATCGCCTTTTACGTTTCATAATATTGCTTCCAAAATTGAATTACGAACTAAAGTTCAGATATTATTATTATTATTATTATTATATTATTATTATTATTATTATTATTATTATTATTATTATTATTACTATTATTATTATTATTATTATTATTATTATTATTATTATTATTATTAGTGATAGTAGTAGTAGTAACTTCATAAGGAAGGGCTAAATCCGTAGAGGCTATACACTGCCTGGGACATTGGAGACAGGTGATCCGAGGAAGAGCAGGGCAAAACTCCAATTCCTCTGATCAAGAGCCTTCATCAGCATAAGTGAAAAATTACCCACAATATCGTGACTGGAATAATTCACAATACTATGGCTGGAATAATTCAGAACTAAACTACAATACCGTGGCTGGAACAATTCAGAACACACAATGCTATGGCTGGAACAATTCAGAACTAAACTACAATACCGTGGCTGGAACAATTCAGAACACACAATGCCCTAAATGGAATAACTCACAACTAAACCTGTGTGCCATAGTTAAGATCACAGCACAGCATCACAACACATCACATCATATCACAGCACAGCATCATACCACAGCATCACAACACAGCATCACAACACAGCACATCACAGCACCACAACACAGCACATCACAGCACCACAACACAGCATCATACCACAGCATCACAACACAGCACATCACAGCACCACAACACAGCACATCACAGCATCACAACACAGCACATCACAGCATCACAACACAGCACAAGCCGTGATTATTACTCTATATTTATGGACGATTTTTTTTGTCCCACAAATCAAATCAACTTGACAGGAATTTAGAGGTTGAGTGAGAGGGCAGCTGACACTCTGCCAGTGTGACCAGTGTGGCCAGCGGTGTGGCCAATGTGGCCACTAGTACGGCCAGTGGTGTGGCCAGTGTGGCCACTAGTACGGCCAGTGGTGTGGCTACTCGTGTGGCCAGCGGTGTGGCCAACATTCAGGCCAATAGTGCAACTAGCAATATGGCTGCTAGAGTTTAATCTAGTGCAGAGTAACCAGGGCACTAAGCGAGATACACATGTATCCGACCACACAGTATCCGTAGATCCACAAATCACCCCCCCCCCTTCTCCCACAACACGGCCTATAACCAGGCCTCCTCATTTAGAAAAGCTAAACCTGTCGGGAGAAATCGCTTGCTAAATGAACCAAGACATCGGTGTTTACACTGAATTGAGTTGAAAGTTACTAAGAGCAGCACTGCCGCCAGAGTCCCAAACGTTTAACAGGCTTCCACTCCCTGCAAATTGTTGACTTTTCCCTGGCTATGGGGGGCTTCCCGACACTTTGGAGAGTAAACGCCCCCCTAAATACCGGAATTAACTTTTTCCTTTCGTAGAACGGGTTAATGTCGGTGTTTTTCTCTTGGGTTACCTCTCTGCGGTGCTTATTTACTTCATTTGTCCTCTTCGTGGCCAATTTGCAGAGTGCCGCTCCGGGAGTACCTTGTCGGTTTTCTCGTCTCTCCCGGGCGCTCAGACTCCCCCCGGGCGCACGAGACGTCCTCCCGCCCAACGGACTTCCTCTCCGATGCTACGAGGCGTCCTCTTCCCCGTGCACTATGAAGGGTTCCCCCCGTGCACTAAAACCCGTCCCTCCGGGCCTACGAGCGTCTTCTCCCGGGCGCTACGAGGCGCCCTCTCCCTGCACTATAAACCCTCTCTCCCGTGCGCTACGAGACTTCCTCTTATTAGTTCATTATCACTCGTCCTCTTCCGATTAGTGTGTGTTCCCTTTGCCGTGCCTGCCGTCCTGCCGGCCTGCCCTCCCTCCCGGGTGCCTGCCTTTGCCTGCCCTCCCTGCGTGCCTGCCCTCCCTGCCGTGCCTGCCCTCCTGCCGTGCCTGCCCCCCCTGCCGTGCCGCCTTTCCTGCCCCCCTGCCCTCCCGCCGTGCCTGCACTCCCTCCCGCGCCTGCCCTCCCTTCTGTCCTGCCCTCCCTGCCGTGCCTGCCCTCCCTGCCGTGCCTGCCCTCCCTGCCGCGCCTGCCCTCCCTGCCGTGCCTACCCTCCCTGCCGTGCCTGCCCTCCCTGCCGTGCCTGCCCTCCCTGCCGTGCCTGCCCTTTCTGCCGTGCCTGCCCTCCCCCGGTGCCTGCCCTCTCTGCCGCGCCTGCCCTCCCTGCCGTGCCTGCCCTCCCTGCCGTCCCTTTGCCCCCCTGCCGTGCCTGCCCTCCCTGCCGTGCCTGCCCTCCCTGCCGTGCCTGCCCCCCCATCCTGGCCTGCCCTCCCTGCCGTGCCTGCCCTCCCTGCCGTGCCTGCCCTCCCTACCGTGCCTGCCCTCCCTGCCGTGCCTGCCCTCCCTGCCGTGCCTGCCCTCCCTGCCGTGCCTGCCCTTTCTGCCGTGCCTGCCCTCCCTGCCGTGCCTGCCCTCCCTGCCGCGCCTGCCCTCCCTGCCGTGCCTGCCCTACCTGCCGTCCTGCCCTCCCTCCGTGCCTGCCCTTTCTGCCGTCCCTTCCCCTCCCGCCGTGCCTGCCCTCCCTGCCGCGCCTGCCCTCCCTGCCGTGCCTGCCCTCCCTGCCGTGCCTGCCCTCCCTGCCGTGCCTGCCCTCCCCTGCAGCGCCTGCCCTCCCTGCCGTGCCCCCTCCCTGCCGTGCCTGCCCTTTCTGCCGTGCCTCCCTCCCGCCGTGCCTGCCCTCCCTGCAGCGCCTGCCCTCCCTTCCGTGCCTGCCCTCCCTGCCGTGCCTGCCCTCCCTGCCGTGCCTGCCCTCCCTGCCGTGCCTCCCTCCCTGCCGTGCCTGCCCTCCCTACCGTGCCCTGCCCTCCCTGCCGTGCCTGCCCTCCCTGCCGTGCCTGCCCTTTGTCTGCCGTGCCTGCCCCCTGCCGTGCTGCCCTTTCTGCCGTGCCTGCCCTCCCTGCCGTGCCTGCCCTCCCTGCCGCGCCTGCCCTCCCTGCCGTGCCTGCCCTCCCTGCCGTGCCTGCCCCCTGCCGTGCCTGCCCTCCCTGCGCGCCTGCCCTCCCTGCCGTGCCTGCCCTCCCTGCCGTCCCTGCCCTTTTGCCGTGCCTGCCCTCCCTGCCGTGCCTGCCCTCCCTGCCGCGCCTGCCCTCCCTGCCGTGCCTGCCCTCCCTGCCGTGCCTGCCCTCCCTGCCGTGCCTGCCCTCCCTGCAGCGCCTGCCCTCCCTGCCGTGCCTGCCCTCCCTGCCGTGCCTGCCCTCCCTGCCGTGCCTGCCCTTTCTGCCGTGCCTGCCCTCCCTGCCGTGCCTGCCCTCTCTGCCGCGCCTGCCCTCCCTGCCGTGCCTGCCCCCCCTGCCGTGCCGGGCCCCCTCCCTGCCGTCCTGCCCTCCCTGCCGTGCCTGCCCTCCCGCCGTGCCTGCCCTCCCTGCCGTGCCTGCCCTCCCTCCGTCCTGCCCCCCCTGCCGTGCCTGCCCTCCTGCCGTGCCTGCCCTCCCTGCCGTGCCTGTCCTTTCTGCCCGTGCCTGCCCTCCCTGCGTGCCTGCCCTCCCTGCCGCGCCTGCCCTCCCTGCCGTGCCTCCCCCTCCCTGCCGTGCCTGCCCTCCCTGCCGTGCCTGCCCTCCCTGCACGCCTGCCCTCCCTGCCGTGCCTGCCCTTCTGCCGTGCCTGCCCTCCCTGCCGTGCCTGCCCTCCCCCCCCGGGCCCTGCCCTCCCTGCCGTGCCTGCCCTCCCTGCCGTGCCTGCTCTCCCTGCCGTGCCTGCCCTCCCTGCAGCGCCTGCCCTCCCTGCCGTGCCTGCCCTCCCTGCCGTGCCTGCCCTCCCTGCCGTGCCTGCCCTCCCTGCCGTGCCTGCCCTTTCTGCCGTGCCTGCCCTCCCTGCCGTGCCTGCCCTCTCTGCCGCGCCTGCCCTCCCTGCCGTGCCTGCCCTCCCTGCCATGCCTGCCCTCCCTGCCGTGCCTGCCCTCCCTCCGTGCCTGCCCTCCCTCCGTCCCTGCCCTCCCTACCGTGCCTGCCCTCCCTGCCGTGCCTGCCCTCCCTGCCGTGCCTGCCCTCCCTGCCGTGGCTGCCCTCCCTGCCGTGCCTGCCCTTTCTGCCGTGCCTGCCCTCCCTGCCCGCCTGCCCTCCCGGCCGTGCCTGCCCTCCCTGCCGTGCCTGCCTCCCTGCCTTTCCTGCCCCCCTGCCGTGCCTGCCCTCCCTGCCGTCCCTGCCCTCCCTGCCGTGCCTGCCCCCCCTACCGTGCCTGCCCCCCCTGCCGTGCCTGCCCTCCCTGCCGTGCCTGCCCTCCCTGCCGTGCCTGCCCTCCCTGCCGTGCCTGCCCTCCCTGCCGTGCCGCCCTCCCTCCGTCCTGCCCTCCCTCCCGTGCCTGCCCCCCCCTGCCGGCCTGCCCTCCCTCCGTGCCTGCCCTCCCTGCCCGTGCCTGCCCTCCCTGCCGTGCCTGCCCTCCCTACCGTGCCTGCCCTCCCTGCCGTGCCTGCCCTCCCTGCCGTGCCTGCCCTCCCTGCCGTGCCTGCCCCTCCCTCCCGTGCCTGCCCTCCCTCCCGTGCCTGCCCTCCCTGCCGTGCCTGCCCTCCCTGCGTGCCTGCCCTCCCCTCCCGTGCCTGCCCTCCCTGCCGTCCTGCCCTCCCTGCCGTGCCTGCCCTCCCTCCCGTCCTGCCCTCCCTCCCGTGCCTGCCCTCCCTGCCGTGCCTGCCCTCCCTGCCGTGCCTGCCCTCCCTGCCGTGCCTGCCCTCCCTGCCGTGCCTGCCCTCCCTGCCGTGCCTGCCCTCCCTGCCGTGCCTGCCCTCCCTGCCGTGCCTGCCCTCCCTGCCGGGTAATACAGTGACGGGAGGTGTTGCAGGACACGACGGTGTTAATGTTACTGCTATTTTGTAGGCAAAGTTTTGCTTCAGTGTTTTGCTCCCAGCCTCCCTTTCCTCCCTCTTTCCCTTCCTCTCTCCCTTCCTTCCACCCTCCCTCCTTCTCTCCCCTCCCTCCCTCCCTACGTTTCTCCCTTCCTTCCTTCCTTCCCTTATGCCATGAGCTCCTCCCTCAGTACCTATCCGTCACACACACAGGGAGAGAGTGGACCTAGTAGCGATCAGCGAAGAGAAGGGACCAGGAGCTGTGACTCGACCCCTGCAAAGACAAATGCGTGAGTACAGAGAGGTAAGCACTCAGACACACAGACACACACACAGACACACACACACACATACACACCTCCCGGGTAACGTACGTGTATATGTGTGTGTGTGTGTGTGTGTGTGTGTGTGTGTGTGTGTGTGTGTGTGTGTGTGTGTGTGTGTGTGGTGGGGTGTGTGTGTGTGTGTGTGTGTGTGTGACATAGGCGCTGCAGTCACCCTCCTCTACTCATCATTAATAATAACACAGAATTATGACACCCAGCCGCCTTTCCGTCGCCGACTCTCCCTTCCCCATCTTTATCTTAATCACCCTGACTCCCTCGTCGCCCTCGCCGGGTTACAAGTGCAAAATTTATGGTAATAATGTTTCCTGCAGAGCTCATCTCGCTCGTATCACCCGCCATATTTATGAACCTCCTGTGACTTCCTCCGGTCCAAAGTTCTGGAGGAAAATTTTTTAACTGGGGGAGAGGAAGGACGGGGAAGGGGGGTAGGAAAAATTTAAAACGTCCCGCACGCTGGTTAAGATTTGTGTCGTGGAGTAGTGGGGGTGGGAGGGGTTTGTTGGGGGGGGGGGGGAGTTTGCGGAAACAAGGATGGGTAAAAGCGGAGTTACGGGTCATCTCTTTTTTTTATATATGTCATCTCCTCTAATGGAAAAGTTGCATTGTGAATTGATGAGGTTAAAAGAGGCAGTGAGCCATCAACCTCTGGGGGGAAAATGGTCCCCCTGGAAGAAAAGTGTTCCCTGGGTAGTCCCATCCCCCCCGAAGACACTAAACCACCTCATAAGTAACTCTAAGAGTGTTTTAAGTAAAAACTCGTAAGGCAGAGACAGGACTAAACTTTAACAAGCCCTGATGAACCTCAGCCCTGACCTGCCCTAAGAGACGTGGGATTGATGATCCAGTCAACCCAGGCTATAATAATAATAATAATAATAATAAAATAATATAATAATAATAATAATAATAATAATAATAATAATAATAAAGTTTTTACAAGTACATGATACAACTTATACAGACCATAGCTAACCATCATTGACATACTATATAAAAAAGCCCCTTTTATGCAGGGCATTTCGGTCAAATTAAAGGTTTAAATTTTGTCCCCCCGGATGCGATTCGCACCATCGACTAACACCCAGGGACCTACTTACTGCTAGGTTAACAGGGAAAAACGCCCCATGTTCCACCATACCGGGATCGAACCCCGGACCTCAGTGTGTAGCTGAGTGCGCTAACCAACCCAGCACCGTGAAAAAAACCCCGTGAGTTTTAAATTTAATCCCCTACTTTCAAGCATTTAAAATACCTGTTGAACAGATGACGTGCAAGCGAAGACCATTGTAAGTACACAGGGGTTTTTAAAACTCATTAACCAACCAACCCTAGCTACCATTTACAAAAAGGGATAAATGGGGTTAAAATACGACAAAATGGGAAAATAAGTGAAATTCACATTTATCGTTCCTTTATTTGACAACGTTTTCGCCCACACAGGGGCCCTTTTTCAAATCACAAACAGATTTACCTGGGTAAAGAGTACATGAGTGCATATAGTGTGGAGAGTCAGGTGGAGAATGTTGGGTAGGTTGGGTCTGAGACGAACCTGGACGGTATGGGAGAGTGTCGAGGTCCGTCTCTAATCCAACCTCCTCAACATTCTCTACCTGACTCTCCACACTATATATACTCATATATTCTTTACTCAGGTAGATCTGTTTGTTGATAAATTAGACACATGTGCAACTCTTGGGTATCTTTATTGAGGAAACGTTTCGCCACACAGTGGCTTCATCAGTCCATACGTAGGAGAAACTTGAAGAACAGGAGGAGAATGAGGTAATCAGTCCCTCAACCTTGAGTCGATGTCTTCAGTCCATCAATCTTGAGTAGAATACGGCATATGAGCGGAGAAGCAGCTTATAAACCGTATGGCAGGAGAGGTTGCCTAATTCTTGGGCACGACCTACTTCCACATTGAACAAATGTGACACCACCTATGACTGCTGCACCTCTCCTGCCATACGGTTTATAAGCTGCTTCTCCGCTCATATGCCGTATTCTACTCAAGATTGATGGACTGAAGACATCGACTCAAGGTTGAGGGACTGATTACCTCATTCTCCTCCTGTTCTTCAAGTTTCTCCTACGTATGGACTGATGAAGCCACTGTGTGGCGAAACGTTTCCTCAATAAAGATACCCAAGAGTTGCACATGTGTCTAATTTATCAACATGTCGGTTCTCTGAACCATCCATCTACAAAGATCTGTTTGTGATTTGATAAAGCCCACTATGTGGGCGAAACGTTGTCAATAAAAGATCGCATTATAATGCATATGTGTACATTATTCCAGCACTAACACAGACGTAACTACGGTACTCCTCACTTGGGGCCAAAATACATCCCAAAAATCACCTCGATCCTCTGTAACACACATCAATACGTAATTACATTTCGTTTAATGTAGTATTTGCTCAGTCATCAACGTAACTGGAATACATCTGTTCCAGTGAGACAGTGGGCAGTACAGCTGGTCCCTTCTCTGGGAGATTGATTATAAGTAGGGACAAGTTTTGCTTACTGAAGTATAGCTTTACGTGTTCAGCAAATAGTTGTGAGGTAGGGAGTTGGGATGGAAGAGAGGATAAAGGGGGATTTGGGGGAGAAAGTGGTGGTGAGAGACCTGTTGGGGACTTGAGGGGAGAAAGTGGAGGTACACTTGTTGGGAACGTAAGGAAGTTAGGGAAAACGTGGTGGTGGTGCACGTGTTGGGGATATGAGGGAGAAAGTGGTGGAGGGACACCTGTTGAAGACGTGGGATAAGTGGCAGTGAGACAGATAGTGGGGAAGGAGTGAGAGGGGATGTGATGGTGGGGGAAGAGGAGGGAGATGCGGAGGCTGCTGCTGAAGATGAAAAACAAGGCACAATACCGTGACTGGAACAATACACAAATAACCCGCACATAGGAGAGAGGAGCTTACGACGTTTCGGTCCGACTTGGACCATTTACAAATGATCCAAGTCGGACCGAAACGTCGTCGTAAGCTCCTCTCTCCTATCTGTGGGTTATATGTCTACGAAAAATGATAGGGACATGGGAAGAAACAGCAGCAGTGTAGCAGCAGATGGTACAAGTTGAAAAATAACAGTTTGTGCCAGCTGTGTAAGGAAAGTTGTATACCAGCTGATAATAGGGAAAAAAATAGTATTCCAGCTGGTATGGGAAAAAACGGGGTGTAAATCCGACAAACAACAAGTAATAGGGAGGGGGGGTGAGAGCTCACCGCTCCACCCCCAACCTGTAATCATGGAACACCTTTATTCTGCCCTCCCCTACACCCCCAACACGTCATCCATCTGTGAGTCCTCACAAGTCTTCCGGCAAAACTTTGATTCTCAGCTTTTCTCAAAAACATAACTCCAAATGCCACAAAGGCTTCATCTCACAAATCTGACCTCCTCCATCTCCTTTTTTAAAAACAACTCCTCCACATGCTACGTCTTTTCTTTTCCCAATGGGCAAGAAAACAAATTAAAGTCACGCCATATATCTCCCACCGTGATCATAATTGTCAACAGTAATTATCATGAATGGTCTCTCAACCGGCATGTATCATGAACCAGTTTCCTTTTTGGCAGACAAGAGGACCGGCTGGAGTCGAAAAACAGTGCGCGGTCCAGCCCCCTAACTCACCTCGGGGAGAATTATGAGTGAAAACGGGAAGTAGTGGAAATGGTTCCACAAACAGACAGGGCTTCTTACTTTCAGATTTACGTTGACAGGCGGAGGCAAACCAGCTGTGGGAATGGCCCTGGAGGATGGACGGCAGTAGACAGACAGGGGGTAAAGACGGTTGAGTACCTGAACCTAAATGCAGAGAGAGAGAGTAGAGCGAACTGACAGAAGGCGAGAATTATAAATACCTTAAATTGAATAATGCGATCCAGGAGTATACGCAAACAAAAGCGAATCGACAATGCGATTCTGACGTAAGTACGAGCCTCAGCGAATCTTTTGTTTAAAGTTTTGAGACCTTCCGCTCTGGATACCGCAACAGAACCTATGTAGAAACCATGAAACTCCCTGTAAAAGAGGCTCTAGAAAGTCGAATGTGGAAACTTTTGAAGAGCGATGATGCCAGTCGTTTGAAAAGTTTTTTAAGGGAGATCTGACAAGACGGTCCGAAAACCTTCAATGGCTTATCAAGGTAGCCTTTAAAAACCCTTTGTGAAAACCTTTATATTTCTGACGTGGAAACCTATACAAAACCCTCCTTGTAGCAGCGGCACGAAGACATGCGAAGCTTCCAAAGGCTCACTCTGGATACTACGAGCTCATGCTGGAAGCTCTCACCAGCGAATTCTGGAATTCCCACAAATTCACTCTGAAAGCTCCCACAAACTCACTCTAGAAGCTCCCACAAACTCACTCTGGAAGCTCCCACAAACTCACTCTGGAAGCTCCCACAAACTCACTCTGGAAGCTCCCACAAACTCACTCTGGAAGCTCCCACAAACTCACTCTGGATGCTCCCACAAACTCATTCAGAAAGCAAGGTAACACTTCCCTTGTCACCATCACAGTCACTATACAACGAAGAAGATAACACTCTGTCACCATCATAGTCACTATATAACGAACAAGATAACACTCAGTCACCATCACAGTCACTATATAACGAACAAGATAACACTTTCGGTGTCACCATCACAGGGCAGAACTAAAGGCAATTGAAATTTGGCTGTTCTTAAGAACTGATTCACTGACCTTGACACCTACGGGTTATTAAAGGCCCCATTTCACCTGTTCACTACCAGTAAAGAAGAATTTAATCCCTAATGAAGGTATTAAAATATACATAGTGTTTATACACTGCGATATACATACCCTCTCGGTATATACATTCGACCTATCGTCAATAAAAATCTTTACTGGTATCATTTATATTGTTTATATATATACATATCTACGTATTTACGTAATTATTAATTCTTCTTCTTATTTAATTTTATCGGAGAATATTTTGACAGTTCCGGGTGACGTTACATCCGATGACCCCATTATCCGGGTGACGTTACCACTGTTGACCCCATTATCCGGGTGAAGTTGCATCCGTTGACCCCATTATCCGGGTGAAGTTAATTCCGTTCACCCCATTATCCGGGTAAAGTTACAGCCGTTGACCCCATTATCCGGGTGAAGTTAATTCCGTTGACCCCATTATCCGGGTGAAGTTATACCCTATCACCCCATTATCTTAGCAAAGTCACTTCCGCTAACCTCATTATCTATTTTAAAATACCTTCAAGATACTGAATAGATAAAAATCACGCAAAATACATCACCATCCTCACCATAAAAACCCCAGGATTACTTTATAGGTTCATTAATGGCGCTAACTACGCCATAACACATTCTGCTGATCAAGTCTGCATCTGGTATCGGAGGAACAGATCAGAGGTTCATAAAACCAATAGAAACATGAAATTATCATTAAAACGGCGATAAAGTTCGGGTTTATGAGCTATAACTTGTTGCTTCGATCTTCAGTTGTCTGGTAATAAAGACTTCAACAATATTAAGGGATTGAAATACCTTGAGGGTAAAAAATAATTTCGTTCTTCGCCATTTTCACGGGACATTTTACGTGCTTGAATATTCTAAATGGCGTTTTTTGAGGTTCAGAATTGTCAGTCTACTGCACGAAGGTCATTATGGCTTGTTGTAACCTGTTCACCACCTGTCAAGAATATGTTTAAGCCCTTTAAAAGTGTTTAAAGTAGCTTCTCGGTGTATATACAAGGAGAGGGATACACCTCTCTCTGTATATGCTCGGTCCAAAGTGTGTCTTCCATGTTATTACGTCGAGTCATTATATTTTTAAGTGATATACAGGCTGGAAGGATATCTGGCCTACCTGGAGGGTGATCCAGGGGTCTACGCCCCCGTGACCCGGTATGAGTGGAGTATAAGTGGATTTTTACACTTGTGTATTGGAGGCACTTACATATATTTCCACTCTTATGGATGAAATATCTGTGGATTTTCTCACACTTGAGCATCCAGAGCTGAGTGGTTGTGTAATTAATTGGGCTTAAAACCCCATTAATTCTCACCATGTATACACTACGACATACACACTCTATACACCAGACATACCCCTCATAATGTATATATTCAGCTAGTATCCCTATGCACTAGTGTATATATACTGTAATAAAGTTGGTAGAATTACCGACAATATGTAAAGTAAAAGAACACAAGTGCAACTAATGTGACATTTATTGTGGCAACGTTTCGCTCTCCAGGAGCTTTATCAAGCCATTACGTAATGGCTTGATAAAGCTCCTGGAGAGCGAAACGTTGCCACAATAAATGTCACATTAGTTGCACTTGTGTCCTTTTACTTTATGTATATATAGCTGTGAATGAGATGTATTTATACACGAGACTTACCTGTGGATTCTTGTATACACTCTGTATGTGTCCCGGCAAAATAATCTGATCATGTATCACTTCGGATCAATTTTAATGGGAACTTTGATAAATTAGACACATGTGTAACTCAATAAGACACCCAAGTGTTGCACATGTGTCTAATTTATCAACTTGTGGGTTCTCTGAGCCATTTATCTTCTCTGGGAACTTTACCTAGCCATTTTTCTCTTGTTTTTCCTTTTTTTTTTTTCCTTGTTTATGATAGTTTACCATACGTGGTAAAATTAAAAGATATTTTTTTATATGAGGTCCACTTCCGGTTCTCAACTTGTGGTCCACTTCCGGTTCTCAACTTGTGGACCACTTCCGGTTCTCAACTTGTGGTCCACTTCCGGTTCTCAACTTGTGGTCCACTTCCGGTTCTCAACTTGTGGTCCACTTCCGGTTCTCAACTTGTGGTCCACATTCCGGTTCTCAACTTGTGGTCCACTTCCGGTTCTCAACTTGTGGTCCACTTCCGGTTCTCAACTTGTGGTCCACTTCCGGTTCTCAACTTGTGGACCACTTCCGGTTCTCAACTTGTGGTCCACTTCCGGTTCTCAACTTGTGGTCCACTTCCGGTTCTCAACTTGTGGTCCACTTCCGGTTCTCAACTTGTGGTCCACTTCCGGTTCTCAACTTGTGGTCCACTTCCGGTTCTCAGCTTGTGATCCACTTCCGGTTCTCAACTTGTGGTCCACTTCCGGTTCTCAACTTGTGGTCCACTTCCGGTTCTCAACTTGTGGACCACTTCCGGTTCTCAACTTGTGGTCCACTTCCGGTTCTCAACTTGTGGTCCACTTCCGGTTCTCAACTTGTGGTCCACTTCCGGTTCTCAACTTGTGGTCCACTTCCGGTTCTCAACTTGTGGTCCACTTCCGGTTCTCAACTTGTGGTCCACTTCTGGTTCTCAACTTGTGGTCCACTTCGGTTCTCAACTTGTGGTCCACTTCCGGTTCTCAACTTGTGGTCCACTTCCGGTTCTCAACTTGTGGTCCACTTCCGGTTCTCAACTTGTGGTCCACTTCCGGTTCTCAACTTGTGGTCCACTTCCGGTTCTCAACTTGGGTCCACCTATTTTTTTTCGAGAATTTTTTTTGGTAAATTTAATTTTTTTTCAATTAGATTAAGATACACATTGTAAGAAAATATTAATTTTTCAACGTCCGAGAGTAGGCCTATTTAATTTCTAATGATCTTTTCATATATATTGCTTTTTAAACAGTCAAATTTTATTTCCGGTTATCTCTCGTTATACTTACTGGCCGAATTCCGCTTCCGGTTGGGACTTCCGGTCCGCTGGTTGCTGTGGTTCCGGCCGGTGCGGGGGAGGAGGGGGTTCTTGGGAGGGTAGGGGGGTTGGGGAGGGGGTGCAGATCGATGGCTTATGTCAACAAGAGAAACTCTCGTGGGGTGAATCATGGCCGATTTTTCTGGTCTCCAAGGCAGGAAAATTATTACCAGGTTTGCCACGACCCACCCCTAGGTGGGTTGTCCCTTAAAGCCCACCCCTAGGTGGGTTGTCCCTTAAAGCCCATCCCTAGGTGGGTTGTCCCTTAAAGCCCACCCCTAGGTGGGTTGTCCCTTAAAGCCCACCCCTAGGTGGGTTGTCCTTAAAGCCCACCCCTAGGTGGGTTGTCCCTTAAAGCCCACCCCTAGGTGGGTTGTCCCTTAAAGCCCACCCCTAGGTGGGTTGTCCCTTAAAGCCCACCCCTAGGTGGGTTGTCCCTTAAAGCCCACCCCTAGGTGGGTTGTCCCTTAAAGCCCACCCCTAGGTGGGTTGTCCCTTAAAGCCCACCCCTAGGTGGGTTGTCCATTAAAGCCCATCCCTAGGTGGGTTGTCCCTTAAAGCCCACCCCTAGGTGGGTTGTCCCTTAAAGCCCACCCCTAGGTGGGTTGTCCCTTAAAGCCCACCCCAAGGTGGGTTGTCCCTTAAAGCCCATCCCTAGGCGGGTTGTCCCTTAAAGCCCACCCCTAGGTGGGTTGTCCTTTAAAGCCCACCGTTAGGTGGGTTGTCCCTTAAAGCCCGTCTCTAGGTGGATTGTCCCTTAAAGCCCACCCCTAGGTGGGTTGTCCCTTAAAGCCCACCCCTAGGTGGGTTGTCCCTTAAAGCCCATTCCTAGGTGGGTTGTCCCTTAAAGCCCACCCCTAGGTGGGTTGTCCCTTAAAGCCCACCCCTAGGTGGGTTGCCCCTTAAAGCCCACCCCTAGGTGAGTTGTCATTTAAAGCCCACCCCTAGGTGGGTCATCCTTTAAAGCCCACCCCTAGGTGGGTCATCCTTTAAAGCCCACCACCCTTCCTCGAAGACCACTCGCGTCCACCCACTCACCCGTCCACCCACCCAGGCCATTTTTTTCCCACCTACCCCAATCTCTTTCTATTTGCCTTATTATTTATTTCTTATATTTATCTCTTCCTTCCTTCTACTTTTCCGCTACATTTAATATTTAATCTTCGATTTTCGCTCTCCCTTCTTTTCTTTCTTCTATCTCCTAGTTCTTCTTTCTTCTTTTCTTTTATTTTTTTCTTTCTTGCTCCTCCTCCTCTTCTTTTTTAAACAGCGTACCTCACCTCAAAAAATTATTGAGTTACAAGAATGCCTGTCTAAAATATAGGTACCAGGAGTATGCCCCACTCCCTAGGTCAGAGTACCTTCGACTCCTGAGTCAGCAGTTCAGGATGATGTTAGAGTCCATTCCAGCAAAGATTCTCTGAGTCAGTGGTTGCTGAGTGGTTGGCCCAGCCTTGTCTGTGGCAGGTTCAGTTTAAAAGGTGACAAGCTGTCCTAACCACACCCTGGTGGGTCGCCTCTCTCTCTCTCTCTCTCTCTCTCTCTCTCTCTCTCTCTCTCTCTCTCTCTCTCTCTCTCTCTCTCTCTCTCTCTTTTTTTTTTTTTTTTTTTTTTTTTTTTTTTTTTTTTTTTTTTTTTTTTTTTTACACATGGTTTGACAAGGTTAAGGATCCCTAGCTTTATTGACAAGCTATTTACAGGTTAAGGATTCCTAACTTTATTGACAAGCTAAGAGCTGTTACCTACATCAGCTCATTTGAAAGCATTTTTATTGTTATGAGACATACAAGTAGGGAACAGGATGAAGTTGGAGCCATCTGTGGGCCAGCATTTTCATTTGATCAACTGACGTTATCTCGTTGACATCATTATGCTGAACGAATGTGTTCCATACTCGAGTCATCCTGGGTATGTATGATCTCAGATGGAGTGATGTTCTGGAGAAGGGTACTCTCTCTCTCTCTCTCTCTCTCTCTCTCTCTCTCTCTCTCTCAACCTGCAAGATTATTCCCTTTTTTAGTCCCCACTCAGAAGTCCCCACTCTAAAGTCTCCACTCTGAAGTCCCCACACTGAAGCCCCATTCTGAAGTCCCCATTCTGAAGTCCCCATTCTTTCGAAATTTCAGTGGTGTCCTGGGTGCCACAGAGCCTGAAATCATATCAATGCTAACAGAGTCTCGTGCACAACAGACACTTAACAGACCCGCAGCAGACTAACATGCACAACATCTGACCCATGCGTGACAGGTCCTGTTAGACTCATGCACGACAGGTCCTGTCAGACCCATGCGTGACAGGTCCTGTTAGACTCATGCACGACAGGTCCTGTCAGACCCATGCATGTCAGGTCCTGTCAGACCCATGCGTGACAGGTCCTGTTAGACTCATGCACGACAGGTCCTGTCAGACCCATGCATGTCAGGTCCTGTCAGACCCATGCGTGACAGGTCCTGTTAGACTCATGCACGACAGGTCCTGTCAGACCCATGCATGTCAGGTCCTGTCAGACCCATGCGTGACAGGTCCTGTTAGACTCAAGCATGACAGGTCCTGTCAGACCCATGCATGTCAGGTCCTGTCAGACCCATGCGTGACAGGTCCTGTTAGACTCATGCACGACAGGTCCTGTCAGACCCATGCATGTCAGGTCCTGTCAGACCCATGCGTGACAGGTCCTGTTAGACTCAAGCATGACAGGTCCTGTCAGACCCATGCATGTCAGGTCCTGTCAGACCCATGCGTGACAGGTCCTGTTAGACTCATGCACGACAGGTCCTGTCAGACCCATGCATGACAGGTCCTGTTAGACTCATGCACGACAGATCCTGTCAGACCCATGCATGACAGGTCCTGTTAGACTCATGCACGACAGGTCCCGTCAGACCCATGCATGACAGGTCCTGCTAGACTCATGCACGACAGATCCTGTCAGACCCATGCATGACAGGTCCTGATAGACTCATGCACGACATGTCCTGTCAGACTCATGCATGACAGGTCCTGTTAGGCTCATGCACGACAGATCCTGTTAGACCCATGCATGACAGGTCCTGTTAGACTCATGCACGACAGGTCCTGTCAGACCCATGCATGACAGGTCCTGTTAGACTCATGCACGACAGATCCTGTCAGACCCATGCATGACAGATCCTGTTAGACTCATGCACGACAGGTCCTGTCAGACCCATGCATGACAGGTCCTGTTAGACTCGTGTACGACAGGTCCTGTCATACCCATGCATGACAGGTCCTGTTAGACTCATGCACGACAGATCCTGTCAGACCCATGTACGCCAGATCCTGTTAGACTCATGCACGACAGATCCTATCAGACCCATGCATGACAGGTCCTGTTAGACTCATGCACGACAGGTCCTG
>NC_069466.1:22363606-22386106 GCF_026875155.1 Cherax quadricarinatus
TTATGATATATCTCTCCCTCCTGCGTTCCAACGAGTACAAGTCAAGTGCTTCCAAGCGTTCCCAGTAGTTAAGGTGCTTGACAGAACTTATACGTGCAGTAAAGGATCTCTGTACACTCTCTAGATCTGCGATTTCACCTGCTTTGTATGGAGATGTTAATGTACAGCAGTATTCCAGCCTAGAGAGAACAAGTGATTTGAAAAGGATCATCATGGGCTTGGCATCTCTCGTTTTGAAAGTTCTCATTATCCATCCTATCATTTTCTTTGCACGTGCGATCGTGGCACTGTTGTGATCCTTGAAAGTGAGATCCTCAGACATTACTACTCCCAGGTCCCTTACATTATTTTTCCGCTCTATTGTATGGCCGGAGTCAGTAGTATACTCTGTTCTAGTTATTATCTCCTCCAGTTTTCCATAACGGAGTAGTTGGAATTTGTCCTCATTGAACATCATATTGTTTACCGTTGCCCACTGGAAAACTTTGTTTATATCTTCTTGGAGGTTAACCGCGTCCTCAGCAGATGACAGCCTCATGCAGATCCTAGTATCATCCGCAAAGGATGATACGGTGCTGTGGTGTATATCTCTGTTTATGTCTGATATGAGGATATGTATGATCTCAGATGGAGTGATGTTCTGGAGAAGGGTACAGCCAGAGTGAAGTTGCTGCTTTCTGCCCGTCTTGTGGCATAAAAGCTTGTTTCACGCTGTCCTCGAAATGGATCCAAGTGTGGTATTTTGACAATATTGGCCTTGTACATAACAGTAAGGCCACCCACATCCCTCCTATGTTGAAGGCTCTGCTGAAATGACAGATTCTCTCTCTCTCTCTCTCTCTCTCTCTCTCTCTCTCTCTCTCTCTCTCTCTCTCTCTCTCTCTCTCTCTCTCTCGCTACCAGAAGCGGTGACGTAAACATTGTGTTAATTCTCTACCACCCCTACTCCTTTTCATTCTTCTTCTTCTTCTTCTTCTTCTTCTTCTTCTTCTTCTTCTTCTTCTTCTTCTTCTTCTTCTTCTTCTTCTTCTCTTCTTCTTCTTCTTCTTCTTCTTCTTCTTCTTCTTCTTCCTTTCCGAGTTTATTTTAGCCTCGCATTTTGTGTATTTTCTTGTTTGTGCTGTTTGCCTGTGATTATTTTTTGTTTTGGTTAATGAGCCAGCAGACAAACACACACACACACACACACACGTGTTACCTGGCGAGGAGTCAGAGTGGGCGCCTGTAACGAGCGGGGTTCCACAAGGGTCAGTCCTAGGACCGGTGCTGTTTCTGGTATATGTTAACGACATGACGGAATGAATAGATTCCGAAGTGTCCTTGTTTGCAGATGATGTGAAGTTGATGAGAAGAATTCAATCGGACGAAGACCAGGCAGAACTACAAAGGAATTTTTAGTAGACTGCAGGCCAGGTCCAGCAACTGGCTCCTGGAGTTCAACCCTCACCAAATGCAAAGTCATGAAGATTGGGGAAGGGCAAAGAAGACCGCAGACAGAGTACAGTTTAAGGGGGCCAGAGACTACAAACCTCACTCAAGGAAAAAGGTCTTGGGGTGAGTATAACACCAGGCACATCTCCTGAAGCGCACATCAACCAAATGACTGCTGCAGCATATGGGCGCCTGGCAAACCTCAGAACAGTATTCCGACATCTTAATATGGAATCGTTCAGGACCCTGTACACCGTGTACGTTAGTCCCTTATTGGAGTATGCGGCACCAGTTTGGAACCCACACCTAGCCAAGGATGTAAGGATATTAGAGAAAGTGCAAAGGTTTGCCACAAGACTAGTCCCTGAGCTAAGTGGCATGTCCTACGAGGCGAGGTTAAGGGAAATCGACCTGACGACACTGGATGACAGGAGAGACTGGGGGGATATGATAACGACACATAAAATACTGAGAAGAATCGACAAGGTGGACAAAGACAGGATGTTCCAGAGATGGGACACAACAACAAGGGGTCACAGTTGGAAGTTGAAAACTCAGATGAATCACAGGGATGTTAGTAAGTATTTCTTCAGTCACAAGGTTGTCAGGAAGTGGAATAGTCTGGGCAGTGATGTAGTGGAGGCAGGATCCATACATAGCTTTAAGAAGAGGTATGATGAAGCTCATGAAGCAGGAAGAGTAACCTAGTAGCGGCCAGTGAAGAGGCGGGGCCAGGAGCTGTGACTCGACCCCTGCAACCACAACTAGGTGAGTACACACACACACACACACACACACACACACACACACACACACACACACACACACACACACACACACACACACACACACACACACACACACACACACACACACACACACACACACACACACACACACACACACACACACACACACACACACACACACACACACACACACACACACACACACACACACACACACACACACACACACACACACACACACACACACACACACACACACACACACACACACACACGCTTAATATATCTGTCTATTTTCCCTTCACCTTCTTCTCCCTTCTCTTTCCTCCTTCCCTCACTCATCCTCTCCTCACTACCTCTTCTCCCCTCACCACTCCTTCCCCTCACCTCCTCCCCTCAGTCGACCACTAATCTCTTGACCACAAGCCACAAGTAATTTAAATTTAAAAACCCACATTTCCCCTCACCCTCACCAAGGAGTACTCATACACAATCTCTATATCCTTCTCCTCTTTTCCTCTTCCCCTCACCTAATTTCTTCTGGTCCCCTTGCTTAATTCCTCGTGCTCCAGCTTTTCCCCTCTCCTGTGTCCCCTCTTCTAGCCCTTCCTTGCGTCTCTGCCCTCACTCAGGGCCAACAAGCCATAACACTTGGGGTTGATTAGTCAGTTTTTCCCCTTGCTTCCTTCCCCTCTCTCTCTTTCCTCTTTCTCTCCGTCTCTCCTCTCCCTCAATCACTATAAGTCTTCTTCCCTTCATAAATCTTTCTCTCCTCCTTCTGAGCACTTTCTTCCTCCTCTTTCTCCTCCTTTTATTCCTCCTCATTTTCTTCTTCTTCTCCTTTATCCTCCTCCTCCTAATCCCCTCAACTAACCTCTCTCTCTCTCTCTCTCTCTCTCTCTCTCCTCTCTCTCTCTCTCTCTCTCTCTCTCTCTCTCTCTCTTCTCTCTCTTTAAGAAGGTCGTATTAAATAACAAAAAAGGAACAATACCGTGACTGGAACGATACACAAATAACCCGCACATAAGAGAAGCTTACGACGACGTTTCGGTCCGATCTGGACCATTGACAGTATAATATACAACTCTTGTACTACTGCTGCTACTACTACTACTACTACTACTACTACTACTACTACTACTACTACTACTACTACTACTACTACTACTACTACTACTACTACTACTACTACTACTACCACTACCACCACCTCTTCCTGCCCATATATAGCCGTCCTGCTCCTCCTCTGGTTAGTGTGACTTTGTCAATGGTCCAAGTCGGACCGAAATGTCGTCGTAAGCTTCTCTCTTTTATGTGCGGGTTATTTGTGTAAAGTTGTATTAATTAAAGTTGCTAGTAAAGTTAAGTAAAGTGTCAATAATGTACTGCACTTTCCTTCAGTAAACAGGACTGGTCGCAGACCGTATTCCTCCAGCTGCTGCTTCTCCCTGAGTCCATGGCCTCAGACCGTGTCCTTTCTACAGTTGGGTTTGTGACTTCGGACCGTGTCATTTCTGCAGTTGGGTTTGTGGTCTCGGACCGTCTGCATTCTACAGCTGGGTCTGTGGTCTCTTCAGACCTAAAGACTCAGGCTCGAGGTTTTGACCCCGTGATTTTTTCCTGTGGTCTGAGAAGATGGAAAACACAGTGTCTGGGATAATTTAGACCAGCAGAGTCAGGGAGTGAGGGAAGGAGATAGAGATAGATACATAGATAGATTGATAGATAGATAGATAGATAGATACATAGATAGATAGATAGAGAGAGAGAGAGAGGGGGGGAGGGAGGAAGGTGTTGTTGTCTGGCGTGTTCACACGGTCAGATATTCCCCAGGTGTAATAATACAGTGTGTGGGGATCCTCCTGTTCTTCACTATCATAACGGCCAGGAGCTGTGACTCAACCCCCCCCTAGAAACACAGGCAAGTACACCTGCTCACATACTGCTTACCTGTGCTCCTCTTAAATAATAATAATATAATAACAATAATAATAATAATAATCATAATAATAATAATAATAATAATAATAATAATAATAATAATAATAATAATAATAATAATAATAATAATAATAATAATAATAATAATTATTATTATTATTATTATTATTATTATTATTATTATCATGGAGAAGTGGTAAAAATTAAGAGAAGAGAGAGCAGAATCTATAGAAATCTTTGTCCTTATAAGAGAAACGAAGTGAAACAGATTAACTTCCTGGTAAGAACGTAAGAAGGAAGGAGCACTGCAGGAGGCCCACTGGCCAAAGCCGGTCAGGTCCAAGTCACACCAACAGTTACGGGAACAGTTAGAGCAACGTGCTAAAAAAAAAGGATATATGACAACAGATCTAGTGACAGGCACAACAAGGGATACAACAACAGTTACAAGAAGCAGATACAACACATGAAGCAACAGATACAACAGTAGTTATAGCAAGAGATACAGCAACGGACATATTTTACCTCGCATACACAAGTCATAACAGATACAACAACAGACACAACAACAGATACAGCAATACTGCAACATATACAACAACAAACACAGCAACAGATACAACAACAAACAGCAACAGATACAACAACAAACACAACAACAGATACAACAACAAACATAACAACAGATACAACAACAAACACAGCAACAGATACAACAACAGACACAACAACAGTTACAACAACAGACACAACAACAGTTACAACAACAGATACAACAACAGATGCAACAACAAACATAACAACAGATACAACAACAAACACAGCAACAGATACAACAACAGACACAGCAACAGATACAACAACAGACACAACAACAGTTACAACAACAGACACAACAACAGTTACAACAACAGATACAACAACAGATGCAACAACAAACATAACAACAGATACAACAACAAACACAGCAACAGATACAACAACAGACACAACAACAGATACAACAACAGACACAACAACAGTTACAACAACAGATACAACAACAGACACAACAGGAGTTACAACAACAGATACAACAACAGATACAACAACAAACATAACAACAGATACAACAACAAACATAACAACAGATACAACAACAAACACAGCAACAGATACAACAACAGACACAACAACAGATACAACAACAGACACAACAACAGTTACAGCAACAGATACAACAACAGACACACCAACAGATACTACAACAGACATAACAACAGATACAACAACAGACGCAACAACAGATACAACAACAAACATAACAACAGATACAACAACAAACACAGCAACAGATACAACAACAGACACAACAACAGATACAACAACAGACACAACAACAGTTACAACAACAGACACAACAACAGTTACAACAACATATACAACAACAGACACAGCAACAGATACAGCAACAGACACAACAACAGTTACAACAACAGTCACAACAACAGTTACAACAACAAACATAACAACAGATACAACAACAAACACAGCAACAGATACAACAACAGACACAACAACAGATACAACAACAGACACAACAACAGTTGCAACAACAGACACAACAATAGTTACAACAACAGATACAACAACAAACACAGCAACAGATACAACAACAGACACAACAACAGATACAACAACAGATACAACAACAGACACAACAACAGTTGCAACAACAGACACAACAATAGTTACAACAACAGATGCAACAACAAACACAGCAACAGATACAACAACAGACACAACAACATATACAACAACAGATACAACAACAGATACAACAACAGTTACAGCAACAGATACAACAACAGTTACAACAACAGACACAACAACAGACACAACAACAGTTGCAACAACAGATACAACAACAGTTACAACAACAGATACAACAACAACAGCACCAGTATTCAGACTAACATAACCTAATTTACAAGTTGATCTTACCAACAATTTACGTAAAATAAAGAAAAAAATATTACATCAACGAAAGCTAAATTAACTATTTGTTTTCCCGAAAGAGAATAATTTAATCAAAACATTTAAATGAACAATTTATAATATATATATATATATATATATATATATATATATATATATATATATATATATATATATATATATATATATATATATATATATATATATATTACCCAATTTATATTCATCTGTCCAATAAATATAATATATATATTTATATTTATTGGGGAGATGAACACCTGCAAACGATTAACCTGGATGTTGATGCTAAATGTTGAATGAGTTAAACACAATGCACGTAAAACACGCGAAAAGAAAAGAATAAATCAGCTAAGGGAGAAAAAAAAAGTCTGAATTGTTCCGGCCAGGGTACTGTGACTTAAGACTTGTTTTAATGCTGCTGGGGTTCGAGCGAGAACCTGAGAGAAACACTACATTTCGGGAATGAAAAAGTTTAGTCTTACAGGTACCTCGGGAGGAACTTTTACATAAACACGTCTCGGTGCTGGAGTAAAGTTTCTGTCTGAACTTTCTCCCCTCGGCCATTTACATCTTCTGGAGGGAAGACCCCAGCGAGGAACACGCGTCACACGCGAGTGTTGATAGGTACGAACACACGCGTGAGTGCAAGGTTATGTATGTGTTTAAGCTCACGGATATACGAGCATAGCTATCCTGTTGTAACTACAAACATTGAAGACACGACACTACCAACATAACTCTGCTGTTGTAACTACAAACATTGAAGACAGGACGCCACCAACATAACTCTGCTGCTGTAACTACAAACATTGAAGACTGGACACTACCAACATAACTCTGCTGCTGTAACTACAAACATTGAAGACTGGACACTACCAACATAACTCTGCTGTTGTAACTACAAACTTTGAAGACAGGACGCCACCAACATAACTCTCCTGCTGTAACTACAAACACTGAAGATTAGACACAACCAACATAACTCTGCTGCTGTAACTACAAACATTGAAGACAGGACGCCACCAACAGTACGTCACCATTAAAGACACAGCATCAGCAACACGGCCACTTGATACTGGAGTTCCGCAGGGAAGTGTCCTTGGTCCCCTGCTCTTCCTCATATACATCAATGACCTTCCAAACGTATCCCAACACCTGAAACCCATTCTCTTTGCTGATGACACGACTTATGTCATCTCTCACCCTAATCTTGCCACCCTCAACACCATTGTGAATGAGGAGCTGATTAAAATATCGACATGGATGACAGCCAATAAACTTACGCTTAACACTGACAAAACTTACTATATTATGTTTGGTAGCAGAGCAGGAGATGCACAAATTAACATTAAGATTGACAACACTCTAATTACCAGAAATAATGGGGGAAAATTCCTAGGCTTATACCTTGACAACAACCTGAATTTCAGCACCCATATCCAGCATATAGCCAAAAAAGTATCCAAAACGGTTGGGATCCTCTCCAAGATACGATACTACGTGCCGCAAAATGCCCTTCTCACACTATACCACTCACTTATTTATCCATACCTCACCTATGCTATTTGTGCTTGGGGATCAACTGCAGCAACACATCTAAAGCCAATAATAACCCAACAAAAAGCTGCAGTAAGAATAATCATTAAATCCCATCCCTGGCAGCACACCCCCCCCTCTTCAAAGATCTAAATTTACTCCCAGTTCAGTACATCCACACTTACTACTGTGCAATCTATTTCTACAGGGCCTTAAACTCTAATATCAACCTTGACCTAAAACGCTTTCTTGATAGTTGTGACAGAACCCACAGGCATAACACCAGAAACAAACATCTCTACGACATTCCCCGTGTCCGACTAAACCTTTACAAAAATTCAATGTATGTCAAAGGCCCTAAAATCTGGAATACCCTACCTGAGAACTCTAGAACTGCAGACACATTCATCACCTTCAAAACTACCATTAGAAAACATCTTATCTCCCTGATACACCCCGTCAACTAACTACACGAATACCACCTGGTGGTTCACACTTACACTCGCTCACTCATTTGACCATAAACAGAAATATTAATCTCAGTCTTAAAATAATGAATCCTGTGATACTCCAATACTAAAACTATATACTGTGCCAAAACAAAAGCATTCACATTGCTAAACTCACAAACTAGTATTTAGTCACTTAGCCATAATACCAACTTACCTCATAATTTGTAATATTTTACAATTAAGAATAAAACTAAGTATGCCCGAAATGCCTAGCCATGCTAAGCGTTCTAGTGGTACACTCTGTAATCACAATTTTACTACATGTAAACCAAACAATAACCAAATTTCTGTAAACTCAGCATTGTAATCCTTATAGAGAATAAACTTTGAACTCTCCCGCTGTCACTACAAACACTGAAGACAGGACACCACCAACATAACTCTCCTGCTGTAACTACAAACACTGAAGACAGAACACCACCAACATAACTCACCTGCTGTAACTACAAACACTGAAGACAGGACACCACCAACATAACTCTCCTGCTGTAACTACAAACACTGAAGACAGAACACCACCAACATAACTCTCCTGCTGTAACTACAAACACTGAAGACAGAACACCACCAACATAACTCACCTGCTGTAACTACAAACACTGAAGACAGAACACCACCAACATAACTCTCCTGCTGTAACTACAAACACTGAAGACAGGACACCACCAACATAACTCACCTGCTGTAACTACAAACACTGAAGACAGAACACCACCAACATAACTCTCCTGCTGTAACTACAAACACTGAAGACAGAACACCACCAACATAACTCTCCTGCTGTAACTACAAACACTGAAGACAGAACACCACCAACATAACTCTCCTGCTGTAACTACAAACACTGAAGACTGAACACCACCAACATAACTCTCCTGCTGTAACTACAAACACTGAAGACTGAACACCACCAACATAACTCTCCTGCTGTAACTACAAACACTGAAGACAGAACACCACCAACATAACTCTCCTGCTGTAACTACAAACACTGAAGACTGAACACCACCAACATAACTCTCCTGCTGTAACTACAACATATTTACTAACGCATAAATACACACTTTCAATCCCATAGACATTCGTTCGTGACCATCCACACAGTCAATGGTACGAACGAATCGACCACTAGGCCTATATTGTTTACACTAGGAGAAAATGTAGGCCATGACTTTTTGGAACATTCTTCTTCTTTTAATAAAAAAACAGAACGGTACAATGTTTATATACTCATCTTCTTATTAATGAGTGAACATGACTCACCTTCAGCCTCTCACTGACTAAACATGACTCACTTCACAATACTTACTGAATGAACATGCTTCACTCTCTGCTACTTAGAGAACATGAGTCACCTTCACCTACTTGTTGAAAGTCGCTCATTTTCGCCATCGTGCTAAGTGAATATGACTCATATTCACATAACAAATTCCATCAACAAATTATTTTTATTTTTATTTTCTAACTATATTTAACTCCACATAAAATGTATTGTTATATACTAACATTTTTTACTAAAAATTAGAAAATAACTAATCGTACGGTATATATAATGACATATATACTTACGGTAATTATAAAGACAAATATACATATGGTACGTATACTGACAAATATTTCTTGCAGTGACAAAGGGTATATACACCGAGAGGTAAACCTCTCCGTGTATATAGACACTGAGGTATATATCTCCCATTGTATATAGACACTGTGGAGTATATATATCTCCATTGTATATAGACACTGTGAGGTAATATCTCCCATTGTATATAGACACTGTGAGGTATATATCTCCCATTGTATATAGACACTGTGAGGTATATATCTCCCATTGTATATAGACACTGTGAGGTATATATCTCCCATTGTATATAGACACTGTGAGGTATATATCTCCCATTGTATATACACAGTTTAGACTAATCACCATTTCTGGTATTAAAATATACTTGACTGGCGGAGAGCAGATCAGTAGCCTTAATGACCTTCGTGTAGTCGATAGGGTTTAACCCCATTAACCAGTTTCAAATGGCCGAACTGATACTCAGGGAATTGCTAGAAGGTATTCGAAGTTCTAAATTATGAGGAAGATGGTAAGAGCTCATCTAGTCATCTGAGGAAGATTACTAAGATTTATGTTTCGGTCTGTTGTGGAGACACCTGGCCGTCTTCCTGGTGTTCTGATGTGGATTACCGGTGTCCTGGTGTGGATTACCAGTGTCCTGGTGTGGATTACCGGTGTCCTGGTGTGGATTACCGGTGTCCTGGTGTGGATTACCGGTGTCCTGGTGTGGATTACCAGTGTCCTGGTGTGGATTACGGGCGTCATGGTGTGGATTACCGGTGTCCTGGTGTAGATTACCGGTGTCCTGATGTGGATTACCGGTGTCCTGGTGTGGATTACCAGTGTCCTGGTGTGGATTACCGGTGTACTGGTGTTGGTTATTGGTGTTTTAGTAGTGGTTAACGGTGTACTGGAGTGCATTACCGGTGTCCTGGTGTTTATTACTGGTGTTCTAGTGGAAGGGTTACTGGTGTTCTGGTGTGGATTACCGGTGTCATGCTGTGGATTACCAGTGTCCTGGTGTGGATTACCGGTGTCCTGGTGTGGATTACCAGTGTCCTGGTGTGGATTACCAGTGTCCTGGTGTGGATTACCAGTGTCCTGGTGTGGATTACCGGTGTCCTGGTGTGGATTACCAGTGTCCTGGTGTGGATTACCAGTGTCCTGGTGTGGATTACCAGTGTCCTGGTGTGGATTACCGGTGTCCTGGTGTGGATTACCAGTGTCCTGGTGTGGATTACCAGTGTCCTGGTGTGGATTACCGGTGTCCTGGTGTGGATTACCAGTGTCCTGGTGTGGATTACCAGTGTCCTGGTGTGGATTACCAGTGTTCTGGTGTGGATTACCGGTGTCCTGGTGTGGATTACCAGTGTCCTGGTGTGGATTACCAGTGTCCTGGTGTGGATTACCAGTGTCCTGGTGTGGATTACCGGTGTCCTGGTGTGGATTACCAGTGTCCTGGTGTGGATTACCAGTGTCCTGGTGTGGATTACCAGTGTTCTGGTGTGGATTACCGGTGTCCTGGTGCGGATTACCAGTGTCCTGGTGTGGATTACCGGTGTCCTGGTGTGGATTACCAGTGTCCTGGTGTGGATTACCGGCGTCATGGTGTGGATTACCGGTGTCCTGGTGTAGATTACCGGTGTCCTGATGTGGATTACCGGTGTCCTGGTGTGGATTACCAGTGTCTTGGTGTGGATTACCGGTGTACTGGTGTTGGTTATTGGTGTTTTAGTAGTGGCTAACGGTGTACTGGAATGCATTACCGGTGTCCTGGTGTTTATTACTGGTGTTCTAGTGAAAGAGTTACTGGTGTTCTGATGTGGATTACCGGTGTCCTGGTGTGGATTTCCGTGTCCTGGTGTGGATTACCGGTGTCCTGGTGTGGATTACCAGTGTCCTGGTGTGGATTACCGGTGTACTGGTGTTGGTTATTGGTGTTTTAGTAGTGGTTAACGGTGTACTGGAGCGAATTACCGGCGTTCTGGTGTTTATTAATGGTGTTCTAGTGGGAGGGTTACTGGTGTTCTGGTGTGGATTCGATTCCCTAATAAGGTGAAGCATATAGGTACTTTTCCTTACACATTTACTGTCCCTTCTACCTAGTAGTAAACTAGTAACTGTTTGCTAGCCAACTGACATGTTAGAGAACTCCAGTCCTGCTGGAGTGTCATATCCAATTTAAGAAAATACTCCAGACCTGTTCAAGAAATTCCAGTAGTGTGGTATATCATATCCTGTGAAAGACAACTCCCCAGTCTTGTTTAAGAAAACCCCAGCTCTGCTGGAAGGTCATTCTATGTAAGACAACTCCCCAGTCTTGTTTAAGAAAACCCCAGCTCTGCTGGAAGGTCATTCTATGTAAGACAACTCCCCAGTCTTGTTTAAGAAAACCCCAGTTCTGCTGGAAGGTCATTCTATGTAAGACAACTCCCCAGTCTTGTTTAAGAAAACCCCAGCTCTGCTGGAAGGTCATTCTATGTAAGACAACTCCCCAGTCTTGTTTAAGAAAACCCCAGTTCTGCTGGAAGGTCATTCTATGTAAGACAACTCCCCAGTCTTGTTTAAGAAAACCCCAGCTCTGCTGGAAGGTCATTCTATGTAAGACAACTCCCCAGTCTTGTTTAAGAAAACCCCAGTTCTGCTGGAAGGTCATTCTATGTAAGACAACTCCCCAGTCTTGTTTAAGAAAACCCCAGTTCTGCTGGAAGGTCATTCTATGTAAGACAACTCCCCAGTCTTGTTTAAGAAAACCCCAGTTCTGCTGGAAGGTCATTCTATGTAAGACAACTCCCCAGTCTTGTTTAAGAAAACCCCAGTTCTACTGGAAGGTCATTCTATGTAAGACAACTCCCCAGTCTTGTTTAAGAAAACCCCAGCTCTGCTGGAAGGTCATTCTATGTAAGACAACTCCCTAGTCTTGTTTAAGAAAACCCCAGTTCTACTGGAAGGTCATTCTATGTAAGACAACTCCCCAGTCTTGTTTAAGAAAACCCCAGTTCTGCTGGAAGGTCATTCTATGTAAGACAACTCCCCAGTCTTGTTTAAGAAAACCCCAGTTCTACTGGAAGGTCATTCTATGTAAGACAACTCCCCAGTCTTGTTTAAGAAAACCCCAGTTCTGCTGGAAGGTCATTCTATGTAAGACAACTCCCCAGCCAGGTGTAAAAAATAGAACTCCGGTACCTGCTGGAGGTATTCAGGTGTTGGGTACTGGGTACCAGTGTACCCGATGATGGAAATTTAAAAAATAATAATAAAAATCCTGTTTAAGGACACATGAACGTGTGAGAGGGAAGGAAGGGAGGAAAAAATCGCTAGGGGAGAGTGGAAGAGAAAGAGAAAGAGAGGGAGAGAGAGAGAGAGAGAGAGAGAGAGAGAGAGAGAGAGAGAGTAGGACGGAGTGAGTGATGAAAGAAGAGAGATGAAGGAAGAGAAGGGAAAGCAGGATAAAGGGAGGGGTAGAAGGGATAGAGGAAGAGAAGGAGGGAGGGAGGAAGGAAGAGAAGGAGAAGCAGCCGGGTAGAGCGGAAGTTGTTTACTCTCGCCATCTCCCTCCACCCTGACAAATCCCCGGTCAGGATCCATCAATTACCAAACTATCTGTACAAATTGATACCGCGGACCGAACGCTCAAGATTGCCATCCAAAGGTGAAAGCAATTGACGGAATTATTCGGCGGGTGGACGAGCGGAGACCAGAATTCAGGAGGGGTGGAAACCAGGAGGGGCCGGAGACCACAATATCGGAGGAGCAGGGGCCATAATGCTGGAGACTTCCAGTAGTCCCTTAGCCACTGAGCATCAACGGGCCTTTTTCTGATGGGGAAAATACACCAGCATTTCAACACCCTCCCTCAATCTAGCTCCTGCAACAGGTTCCACCCTTTATCTATCCTCCCTGAGCCTGGAAGGGAGCTTCAGCAGGGATCACCCTTCTCCTACCCACCCCGAGGCAGGTCTGCCCTGCACCAATGCAGTTAGGTTGCTGTTCAACGAGGCTGGAGAGTAAAGGAGCATCCAGGCAGAGGAAGGGTTCTATGCCAGAGGCTGAGTGCCCTGGAAAACAGAGCCGAAGCCTCAGTGGAGTTTCCAGGTCGCTGGAAAATATAAGACGAAGTGTAGAATAGATGGAAAACAGAAGAGGTAGCTTTTGGTATCCAACAGAGAGCAGTTCCAGCAGTGTAGCTGGAAAACACAAGAGGGAGCTTGTGGTAGCCAATAGAGAGAGGTTCCAGCAGTGAACGCTGCTGGAAAACACAAGAGGGAGCTTGTATTAGCCAACGGAGAAATGTTTCAGCAGTATAAGAAACTTGTGGTAGCCGGAGGCGAGAAACTGAGGACCTCTAGTGATGCTGAAACACAGAGGAGAGTTTCTGCTAAGAGCATGCTGGGAAGAGTCCTGGATATGTTTCTCTTCGTCTCCTTCACTTTAATTTCTCCATCTCTCTAATTCTCGCCTCTCTTTTCCTCACTCGAAATATTCTACATCTTAAAGTTTATTTCCTAGTGTCCACCAAACAAACACAACATCACAAGTTGAAACAAGTTCTCGTCTGAAGATCCTTTCCCTCCTTCCCCCCCCCTCTCCTCTCTCTCTCTCTTACTCTCTCTCTCTCTCTCTCTCTCTCTCTCCTCTCTCCTCTCTCTCTCTCTCTCTCTCTCTTCTCTCTCTCTCTCTCTCTCTCTCTCCTCTCTCTCTCTCTCCTCTCTCTCTCTCTCTCTCTCTCTCCTCTCTCTCTCTCTCTCTCTCTTTCTCTCCATCTATCCATTCACCTTTCCATCCATCCCTTCTTTCCCTTTCTGCCTTCCTCCATTACTTCATCTTGTTTTCCTTTGTTCCTCCATTCGCCACTTCCTCAGTACCTCATCTTCTCTCACTCAGTTACTTTTCCTCTGCCTTCTCTCTCTCTCTCTCTCTCTCTCTCTCCACTTCCTTCTCTCCACTTGCCTCCTCCATCCTTCTCTTCCTGCCTCTCTTGATCTCTTTAATTGATAAACTTTATATAAACAGTTGAATTTTATCACCAGAATTTCTCCAACACTGATCTCCCAGACCAGTGTTAGGTCTCCCAGACCAGTGTTGGGTTTCCCAGACCAGTGTTTGGTCCCCCAGACCAATGTTGGGTCTCCCAGACAAGAGTTGGGCCTCCCAGACCAGTGTTGGGTTTCCCAGACCAGTGTTGGGTCCCCCAGACCAGTGCTGGGTCTCCCAGACCAGTGTTGGGTCTCCCAGACCAGTGTTGGGTCTCTCAGACCAGTGTTAGGTTTCCCAGACTAGTGTTGGGTATCCCAGACCAATGTTGGGTCTTCCAGACCAGTGTTGGGTATCCAAGACCAGTGTTAGGTCTCCCAGATAAGTGTTGGGTCTCCAGACCAGTGCTGGGTCTCCCAGACCAGTGTAAGGTCCCCCAGATCAGTGCTGGGTCTCCCATATCAATGTTGGGTCTCCCAGAACAGTGTTGGGTCTCCCAGACCAGTGTAGGGTTCCCCAGATCAGTGCTGGTTCTCCCAGACCAGTGTTGGGTCCCCCAGACCAGTGTAAGGTCCCCCAGATCAGTGGTGGTCCTCCCAGACCAGTGTTGGGTTTCCCAGACCACTGTAAGGTCCCCCAGATCAGTGGTGGTCCTCCCAGACCAGTGTTGGGTTCCCAGACTAGTGCTGGCTCCCCCAGATCAGTGCTGCTTCTCCCAGACTAGTGCTGGCTCCCCCAGATCAGTGGTGGTCCTCCCAGACCAGTGTTGGGTTCCCAGACTAGTGCTGGCTACCCCAGATCAGTGCTGCTTCTCCCAGACTAGTGCTGGGTCCGTGAGTCTCCAGACCTCTCGCCAATTACGCCAGGTAATTACCCTACGTCTGCTTGTCCCGTCAGACCCCGTCAGATACATCTCAGAAATTAATGAAAGAACCTTGGCCGCGAGTCGCCGACGACCTACTCGAAATTCTCCGAGAAAGCTGAAGAATTTTGTCTGGGTCACAAAGACCCAACACGAACACCCAAAAACAGGGTTTGCACGCCTAAAAGAAGGATTTGATGCACAAAACTTGGACTAGCATGCCTGAAACTTGTACTTAGATGACGAAAAGTTGGGCCTAGATGCCCATAAATTGTTTCTGGATGCCCAAAAGATGGGCAAACAGATTTTGGTTTATATGCTGTTTGCTCCAAATTAGCATTTTCTTTTTATCCCAAACGCCTTTGTTTGCTTCAAAATGGTAGGTAGCCTGTGAGGCCATTTAGACATCAAGACGTCCATTTCAGCTATTTTATTTAGTAATTGAACTACTGACTGCATGACAAACACTATTGAAAATTTTCCCAATTTCAAAACTGCCGAAATTCACTAGCCATGAATATTTTTTTTTTAATACATGTAATCCGGCGAGAGACCACTTTTAAAATCGATAAAATCTAATACGTTATGGGCCGTAAATTTTCCTTATGTCCACAAAATGTATGAATTAGACATATAATTTCCCGCAGCGTTTTCCCCCCTTTGGTAATTCTGGAAAAGTGCAGGAAACAAGTGGTCACCTTGAGGACCAAGACGAGGGAGAAACCAGAATTAAAACCAGCGTTTTCCCGACTCTCTGCTCTTTTTATGGCCTCTAAATGAGATTGTTTTCTCAATTTCTCGGGAGATTGACGTGTTGGGTTGGTCGTTGTCTCGGACAACGAAGAGCTAATAACGTAGTTAGTGGGGCAGTAACACTGTAGTAACGCAGCAATGACGTGCTGTTGATGTTGTAGTGAGGGGTGTGGTAACGCTGTATTTATGTGTTATCGAAGATTGCGTTAATGTGTTATTAAGGAGATACTAGCGTGGTATTTATGCTGTGATAACGAGGCCTCGACGCAGTGTTGGTTTAAAGTGGTAACAACGTCCAATTAACGTGGCAGTGACGGTGTATAAAGGTTAGGTATAGCAGTCTTGGATAGCAGTGATTAACCAGCCGCTGGTGTATTACTGGTTAACCCACCGCTGGCTTAACAGTGCTATATACCAGTGGATAACCCACCGCTGGCTTTCCGGATCTGGGTTGTTCACTCCAAGTTTGTTTGGAGAGGAAAAACCATCTCATTTGCGTATCCTAGGATCAGCGGAACACGTTTCCACATCCTAGGGTCATGGGGAACACATTTTTAACATCCTAGAATCAGGGGAATCACATTTCCACATACTAGAGTCATGGGATCACACATACTTATCTTAGGATCGTGTTGAAGACCTCACTTTAGTTTACAACCCTTCATAGTGGACCACTCAACTAGTGGATAAAACACCTACCTCTCAGCCTTCAGCAAAGCCTCGTAAATTACAGTCGACATGTCATTTAATGGAGGAAATCCCAGATATAACGCCAGGAATCGAGCCTAATGAGGGTTATTGTCATTATCCTCGTAAGACTGCGAAGGGGTCGAGGATATTCTTCGGGTGAATATAGTGGTATATCACGATTTATTGTGATCAGGGTAACAAGCCGACAAGCAGGAATAAAGACGCCAAATGGAGATTAAGACTTTATTTTAGCTTTATTAAGACGTTTCCTGAGCGAAACGTCTTCTAAATTAGTTTTTATTCACCTGTTATAGCGATTAAGGATCAGTTAGTGTTAGTAGTGAACGCCGGTATGGTTGTCTAATGATTTTATCCTCTGGTATGCGAGTGTAGTGTGTGTGTGTGTGTGTGTGTGTGTGTGTATGTGTGTTGTGTGTGTGCTGTGGTGTATGTGGTGTGTGTGTGTGTGTGTGTGTGTGTGTGTGTGTGTTTCTCTAACTTATTTAATTCTTATTAATTTCTTCTTCATGTTGATTGTTCTTGTTCTTTACTTCGACCTTGTAAAGTCTGTTTGCATCAACTTTTTCTGTCTTCAAGTATCTTGTAAAATGTGAAGATGTCGCCTCTAGCTCTTCAGTCTTGTAACCTAACCTATTGCTGTCTAAACCTGTCTTGGGGTTCCATCCTGTCCAGGTCTCTTGCTAGCTACTGTCTTTGCGATCTTAGCCTATGTTGGGGTACCATCCTGTCAAAGTCTCTTGTAGCCACTTTTTGCGTGTTAGCTATGTTGGGTACAATCCTGTCAGGTCTCTTGCTAGCACTGTCTTTGCGATCTTAGCTATGTTGGGTACCATTCTGTCAAGTCTCTTGCTAGCCACTGTCTTTGCGATCTTAGCCTATGTTGGGGTACCATCCTGTCAAAGTCTCTTGCTAGCCACTGTCTTTGCGATGTTAGCCTATGTTGGGGTACCATCCTGTCCAGGTCTCTTGCTAGCTCACTGTCTTTGCGATCTTAGCCTATGTTGGGGTTCCATCCTGTAAAAGGTCTCTTGCTAGCTACTGTCTTTGCGATCTTAGCCTATGTTGGGGTACCATTCTGTCAAGGTCTCTTGCTAGCCACTGTCTTTGCGATCTTAGCCTATGTTGGGGTACCATCCTGTCCAGGTCTCTTGCTAGCCACTGTCTTTGCGATCTTAGCCTATGTTGGGGTACCATTCTGTCAAGGTCTCTTGCTAGCCACTGTCTTTGCGATCTTAGCCTATGTTGGGGTACCATCCTGTCAAGGTCTCTTGCTAGCCACTGTCTTTGCGATCTTAGCCTATGTTGGGGTCCAGCCTGTCAGGTCTCTTGCTAGCCACTGTCTTTGCGATCTTAGCCTATGTTGGAGTACCATCCTGTCAAAGTCTCTTGCTAGCCACTGTCTTTGCGATCTTAGCCTATGTTGGGGTACCATCCTGTCAAAGTCTCTTGCTAGCCACTGTCTTTGCGATCTTAGCCTATGTTGGGGTACCAGCCTGTCCAGGTCTCTTGTTAGCCACTGTCTTTGCGATCTTAGCCTATGTTGGGGTACCATCCTGTCAAAGTCTCTTGCTAGCCACTGTCTTTGCGATGTTAGCCTATGTTGGGGTACCATCCTATCCAGGTCTCTTGCTAGCCACTGTCTTTGCGATCTTAGCCTATGTTGGGGTACCATCCTGTCAGTCTCTCTTACCAGTCATAAGTAGTCACAGTCAGAACCTCGTCCAGTATACAGAAAAATGTCTTATTGACCTGGTTATACTGACTCATTTGCACAGAAGAAAAATGACGACTATCCGAATACTGAGAGTAACGAAAATCTACGTTGCTCCTTACGTCTATTGCTTTTGTTGCTACTTCTGACGATTCTGCTGTTGTTATACAACCAGCACATAGAAGAGAGGAGCTTACGACGACGTTTCGGTCCGACTTGAACCATTTACAAAGTCACACTGCTATTTGTGTATTCTTCCAGTCACAGTATTGTGCCTTTTCGTTATTTCTGCTGTTGTTGACACACCGGAGTACACCCAGTGTTGGTTATCCTTTTTCCGTCACGTTGTTGCGTACGTACTCGCCATGCACAAAAAGCTGTCATTTCGTATACGTCATTTCCTTCTTCAGGGAGGAAGATGACCTTGAGAAGTGGCGTACTCAGACAAGTTCCTTAACAGGGGAAAAAAAACAGAGTATCGAGCAAGATTACGCTTCCGAGGGACATTAATATGTGCGTACTCTTGTTACGAATGTGTGTGTGTGTGGAGGGTAGGAGTTGAGCGCAATCTCTTGGTCACTGTTTTCGTGTTTCACTTTTTATCTGGCCCGGGACCATCTCTTCTCGTAAGGATTTTGTTATATAGTCTTTTGGAATCTATTAAGGTAGAAACAAAAGTTACAATTGTAATGCTCTTTAAAAAAAAAAGCCTACAATATGGTGAGAAGACTTTAGACAACGTTTCGGTCCCTCAGGGTCCAGGAGAGACCGAAACATCATCTAAAGTTTTCATCACAGTAAGTTCGGTTTGCTCACTTAAAGTAAGTTATGGTGCCTTCAGTGCCAAAAAACTCTGATGGTATTTGTAGTGCCTTGTATCAGAGTATTTAATATGTTGTGATCATGTCTCCTCGGATTCCTCGAGCTACAAGCTACGTAGGATCTACTTCTCGTAGAATATCTTCACATCCCAGCCCTCTTAGCTCGCTAATCTACTTTGTAACAAAACTTTTGATGAGATGAAGGTTCCATGCTGGCGCTGCTGACTCGAGTCCTGGAAGCAGGTGAGGTACAGCCAACAAGTGGTGAGTGAGACACAGTTACAGATAGGGACTTTACTCTGATGTTTTGCCTGTGGGAAGGCTTTTTCAGTCGATGGACGGGACGAAACATAGACTGAAGTATCCTTTCCACGGGCGAGACGTCTCAAGAAAGTTCCTGTCTGCAGCTGTATGTTCTTCACGACTCGGGTTCTGGTGTTACGTGTTCAACTTTTATCGCCACTTCTAAATCTAACCTCCACTCTACATAATTACCTCAAAATCTAATTTATTTAACAGTTCCTTGTGAACTACAAGTGTCGTACGTGGCACACATTGATAGCGCAATATCACACTCACTAAAATGAAGGTTACCAGCGCCATTAGCGGCAGTAATACGTCTGTATATGTCCTTTGCTATATGATTTCCGTCTCCGTTTCCTTGCCCTTGAACGCTGTACGCCACCTTCAAAGTCACGCTGCTGGATGCGTTAGTCCAGGTTATTGTTTCCGTTGTTTAAATATATGGGAGTACATGGGAGCAAGAGACAGCACAGGACTTGTGAGTCCACACCGAAGCTGTCTTCTGAGAACTATCTACGGCTATCTAGATTAAGGACCGTTGTGTATTATCTAGATGTCTAGTCTAGAAAAGAGGATTTAGCAGTCCACACCTAGACTGCTGAGAAAAGCTATCTACTCCTACCTATATTAAGCAGTATCATGTACTATATATGTGTGTAGTCAAGGATGCAAAAGTAGAAGGGTCCCTTGATGTTTCATACAGTTTCCCCCATCATCAAGGGCATCTTGATGCTAGCTGAGGACTCTGTATTCAAGGTACTGGTTCTAACCTTCCCTTCCTCGAATTACACCTAATTACCTCCCATTCCACAGGCATTTAATGACTTCTATGGGTTTAGCTCTTCTTTATATACATGATAATTAAAAATAATTATTTTTTCATTATAATTCAGATAGATATTGCTGAACAATTATTCTCAGTGTAAATTATTAATATTATTATTTATTTCTTCTCTCAAAAACATAATTTGGTAACAGAGAAACTTCAAAGTAGAAATATTTAACTAATTCATAAGTTGGAGGTGGAAATCAGCCTACTTTTTCTGTCCTTTCTGGACCATTATCAAGTTGCTAACTGATGATGGTCGAGAATGGACCGAACTTACCCCCTTTCATAAATTTTTCAACGCGTGTGTGTGGTAGCTCATGGTAGGTTTATTGACCAGGTGTTTCTCCTGTTCAGCAGGCTTCTTCAGTCGAAACACTCAGTAGACATCAGAAGTCGTGGAGGTGATGAGTCCCTCAGCCTGGAGAAGCAAGTAAGTTAGTGGTGATCAGTCCCTCAGCCTGGAAAAGCAAGTAAGTTAGTAGTGATCAGTCCCTCAGCCTGGAAAAGCAAGTAAGTTAGTAGTGATCAGTCCCTCAGCCTGGAGAAGCAAGTAAGTTAGTGGTGATCAGTCCCTCAGCCTGGAAAAGCAAGTAAGTTAGTGGTGATCAGTCCCTCAGCCTGGAAAAGCAAGTAAGTTAGTAGTGATCAGTCCCTCAGCCTGGAAAAGCAAGTAAGTTAGTGATGATCAGTCCCTCAGCCTGGAAAAGCAAGTAAGTTAGTGATGATCAGTCCCTCAGCCTTGGTCCGTGTTTAACTTCACAGTCTGGCCTGCTGAGGGCATGGAGTGCTGGAGGTGCAGTCTTTCCTTTGTGTTGGTTATTCAACGCAAGGAGTGACGGAACCCCATTCACCATCCCCTAATCGCGGTACGGACACGCTACCATTCAGTATACAATAACACACGGCTGTGAAGAGAGAGATAGAGAGACAGACAGATAGACAGACAGAGACAGAGAGAAAGACAGAGAACTATAATAAGGATCACTGGTCTCACAAAGCCAAGTCCCCTTCCAACTAACTCCCAAAACATCACATAAAGCAGAGTATATTACAATTTTACGCTCTCAACCAATTTCCTGGTTGACTATGATGAAGACAGATACACGAGATGCGACATTTCACGCTTGTAATTTTGTCTATTGCTGCCCCCAATTCAACTGCCTAAGGTCCGTACTGTGAGGAGGACAGTACCTAGAATTATTCCACATTGTTCAGACCGGATGCTGTTAGATGGTATCAACCTGGTTGACCAGAGAAGCACCAGACGAACCTGGCCCATGGCCGGGCTCCAGGAGTAGAAAGACTCTCGAAACTCATCAAACGTAAAGGTAGGATTACGTTTCCGTACTGACTGTGTTAGCGTTACGTAGGTTTAACGAAACCTACGTAACGTAGGTTTAACGAAACGTGCGCACAGACGCCAGTGGAAAGTTTCACCGAAAGCCTCCACTTAGGAGGGGAACCTAAAGACGATGTTTCGCTCCCTCCTGGACCACTGTCAAGTCAGTTTGACATAGCAATAGTCCAAGACAGACCGAAACGTCGGGATTTTGGCGTTAAAACGCCGGTGCAACACATCGGATTGTGAAGCAGCTGACATCCACGACACATGCCAACAAAACAATGACTCCATCTTACATATATATATATATATATATATATATATATATATATATATATATATATAATATATATATATATATATATATATATATATATATATATATATATATATATAAATTGACAGCCTGAAGACACGAATCCGCCTGCGGCTCCTGGCCCGCAGGGACGACATAATTGCGGCT
>NC_069466.1:22391106-22403606 GCF_026875155.1 Cherax quadricarinatus
CGTTGTACACCATTGTATTGTGGGTTAGTTGTGAATTGTTGTACACCATTGTATTGTGGGTTAGTTGTGAAGCGTTGTACACCATTGTATTGTGGGTTAGTTGTGAACTGTTGCAGACCATTGTATTGTGGGTTGTCAATTGTTGCAGACCATTGTATTGTGGGTTAGTTGTGAACTGTTGCAGACCATTGTATTGTGGGTTAGTTGTGAACTGTTGTAGACCATTGTATTGTGGGTTGTCAATTGTTGCAGACCATTGTATTGTGGGTTAGTTGTGAACTGTTGTAGACCATTGTATTGTGGGTTGTCAATTGTTGCAGACCATTGCATTGTGGGTTAGTTGTGAACTGTTGCAGACCATTGTATTGTGGGTTAGTTGTGAACTGTTGCAGACCATTGTATTGTGGGTTAGTTGTGAACTGTTGTAGACCATTGTATTGTGGGTTGTCAATTGCTGCAGACCATTGTATTGTGGGTTAGTTGTGAACTGTTGCAGACCATTATATTGTGGGTTGTCAATTGCTGCAGACCATTGTATTGTGGGTTAGTTGTGAACTGTTGTAGACCATTGTATTGTGGGTTGTCAATTGCTGCAGACCATTGTATTGTGGGTTAGTTGTGAACTGTTGCAGACCATTATATTGTGGGTTGTCAATTGTTGCAGACCATTGCATTGTGGGTTAGTTATCAACTGTTGCAGCCACGGTACTATGACTTGCATTCGTTAATTCTCCTCTGTATTTCCTAGCGGCTATAATATTTATGATAAATTAGACACATGTACAACTCTTGGGTATCTTTATTGCGGAAACGTTCTCTGAACCATTCATCTATAATATTTATGTAAAGTAAAAGGACACAAGTGCAACTAATGTGACATTTATTGTGGCAACGTTTCGCTCTCCAGGAGCTTTATCAAGCCAGGTGTCCATGTATTGTTTGTAATGGCTTGATAAAGCTCCTGGAGAGCGAAACGTTGCCACAATAAATGTCACATTAGTTGCACTTGTGTCCTTTTACTTTACTTATAATATTTATATTTTCCTTTATTTTAGATAACAAGATAACAGCATATCTTCGGCAGGAGTTTGTTATCACTAGAGTTAGTGGAAAGAAAGTTGAGCCTCAGTATCACGAAGAGACTTTAAACACAGAGCAATATTTATCTCAATAATAAGTGGTAAATTATTGATTGTGAATAATGAAATTTATTGATTGTGCAGGTGTTAAGACATCTGCTGCCCCTGTTCGCCTAGCAGTAAAAGAAGTATCTGGGTGTTAGTTGACTAGTGTGGGTCGCATCCTGGGGACAAATTGACCTAATTTGCCCGACACATAGGCAACAGTTGGGTATCTCTCATGGTGTAACGTTTAGCACACACAGTAGTGTTCTTCAGTCAAATACAAAGGAAGAAGTAGAAATTAAGTAAAGATGATGTAATCAGTTCATTAGCCTTGGAGAAAAAGTGTTTGAGGTGGTCAGTCCCTCAGCCTGGAGAAGAGTTCAACTCCATGGTCTGGAACAATATATCACTGATGACAGATATAGTCTGTACACATTGTACATATACTTGTTTAAATAAAGATTTATTATTATTATTATTATTATTATTATTATTATTATTATTATTATTATTATTATTATTATTATTATTATTATTATTATTATTATTATTATTATTATTATTATTATTGTAAGATATATACAACTTCCCTTGTATATAAGCAGACACACACACTTCTCGGTGTATATATGTATATGTATATATGCACTTAGAGAAACCCCCTTCACCATGTATATTTTTCCTGCCAGCAGTGGATCTGGTCACTGCTTGACGAGGCTACAGTGAGAGACGCAAACACTGAGGATACAAACTCCCAAAGTTTGTTTGCTTGTCAGGGCTGTTTACTCTTTGACTGTGAACCATTGTGAATCGTGGACGCCATGGGGAGGCCATCAGCCGCCTCACTAACACGGCACTAACTGCTAGAGCCTACGTACATTAAATTGTCAATCGAATGGCCTATGAGTAGAACACGAAGGATCTTTGCCTACACTAACGAGGGTAGGAGTAAGCACACGAGAACGTGAGGATTTAGGAACACAGCTACCCTATGTATTTGTCCAACCCCTTCCCAAAGCTACCCAAGAACTTGCTTCCGTACCCAAGGCATCAAACCCAGCCCCTCCCACTCATATATTTGTCCAATATCTTTTTAAAGATGCACGACAAGCTTTTATGACTACGATGTTTCGCCCTGTGTAGAGCTTATTAAGTCAGTGGCTGACCTGGTGAAGCTATAATCTGAATCTTTAAAGAATGACTTGATAAATCATTATTTTAGCGGAGGCTTCAGTAGTTTGTGGTATGAGTGTTGCAGTTAGTGGAATGAGTGCTTCAAGATACACTGTGTGGAATGAGTGCCGCAAGGTGCAGTGGGTGGAATGAGTGCTTCAAGATACACTGTGTGGAATGAGTGCCGCAAGATGTAATGGGTGGAATGAGTGCTTCAAGATACACTGTGTGGAATGAGTGCCGCAAGATGTAATGGGTGGAATGAGTGCTTCAAGATACACTGTGTGTAATGAGTGCCGCAAGATGTAATGGGTGGAATGAGTGCTTCAAGATACACTGGGTGGAATGAGTGCCGCAAGATGTAATGGGTGGAATGAGTGCTTCAAGATACACTGGGTGGAATGAGTGCCGCAAGATGTAATGGGTGGAATGAGTGCTTCAAGATACACTGGGTGGAATGAGTGCCGCAAGATGTAATGGGTGGAATGAGTGCTTCAAGATACACTGGGTGGAATGAGTGCCGCAAGATGTAATGGGTGGAATGAGTGCTTCAAGATACACTGGGTGGAATGAGTGCCGCAAGATGTAATGGGTGGAATGAGTGCTTCAAGATACACTGGGTGGAATGAGTGCCGCAAGATACAGTGGGTAGAATGAGTGCTTCAAGATACACTGTGTGTAATGAGTGCCGCAAGATGTAATGGGTGGAATGAGTGCCGCAAGATACAGTGAGTGGAATGAGTGCCGAAAGTTACGCTGGGTGGAATGAGTGCTTCAAGATGTAGTGAATGTGTTCGTGTGTGTATGTGCATATAATTCTCACCATTTTTAAACCTCCCCCTGTCTCTCTTGACATCTTATCCTCTCCAAGATAATTAATGACGGTCAACTTAAGGAAACACGTCCTAATGTAACCACTCGTACCGGGAATCAAACCACGGACCTCAGCGTGTGAATTGAGTGCGCTAACAATCGAGCAAAGGGATACCATGGCGAAAGGTATACTTGAATTCATATTCTTCAGGAATTAAAGTATTCCTGGCTGGTGGTGTATTGGAGTATGCAGTCTTAAAGACCCGGGCCGCGGGGGCGTTGACCCCCGGAACTCTCTCCAGGTAAACTCAAGGTATAATAGTCGATAGCCTATACAATTGTAATTTAGACTTGTCATTAAGACTTGTTATGTCTACTAGACAAGTCTGAAAAGTCTTGACACGATTTGTCTACGAATCTGACGTGAACACTAGACGTTTCGGTCCCCACGCAGGGCCATCATTGAGAAATATATGATCGAAACCTTTACGCAGGTTGGCGTCGTGAATGTCTGTATAAAACTGAGTAGAGTAACAGTTGAGACTTGTGTTACACACACACACACACACACACACACACACACACACACACATACACACACACACACACACACACACACACACACACAGTGATAAAGCTTATGGTGCGGGGAGAGTGACCCAGTAGAGGCCAGTGAAGAGGTGGGGCAAGGAGCTATGACTCGACCCCTGCAACTACAACAAGGTGAGTAAACACACACACACACACACACACACACACACACACACACACACACACACACACACACAGTGATAAAGCTTATGGTGCGGGGAGAGTGACCCAGTAGAGGCCAGTGAAGAGGTGGGGCAAGGAGCTATGACTCGACCCCTGCAACTACAACAAGGTGAGTAAACACACACACACACACACACACACACACACACACACAGTGATAAAGCTTATGGTGCGGGGAGAGTGACCCAGTAGAGGCCAGTGAAGAGGTGGGGCAAGGAGCTATGACTCGACCCCTGCAACTACAACAAGGTGAGTAAACACACACACACACACACACACAACACACACACACACACACACACACACACACACACACACACACACACACACCAGCGCACAGATAAAAACAATACCCCAGCTATCGTCTGGGGGTCTACGATAACATCTACCACAGATAGAGTTTAAAGAGAGAACAGAGTATGGTAGATTAAAATAGAAAATGGGAAAAATGGAAATAGAATGGCCTAGAATTGGAAGAAAGGGAATCGAGCAGAATAAAATTAAATGAAAACTATTGACATGGAACGCAATGCAGTGGGATAGAATGGAGGAGCATGCAATGGAAGAGAAAAGAATGAAATGGAAAATAGCAGATAGAATATAAGAGGGGAATAGAAGGGGAGAGTAGAGTGCAAAAAATATATGGAAGATGAACGTGTTACTTGATCTGATTTACCTTCCAACTTCTCCCAGTTGACAAGGAGTTCATTGATTCTGTAACCTTTATCGTCCTGCTAGCTCTCTTCTGCTAGCTCTATCCTACTAGCTTTCTCCTCCTAGCTCTCTCCTCCTAGCCCTCTCATTCTAGTTCTCTTCTAGTCCTCTCCTCCTAGCCCACTCCTTCTAGGACTCTCCTCCTAGCACTCTCCTAGTAGCTCTATCTTCCTAGCCCTATACTCTTATAGCTATCTTCCTAGCTCTCTTCTCCTAGTCCTCTCCTCCTTGCCCTCTCCTCCCAGCTTTCTCCTCTTAACCCTCTCCTCCTAGCTCTCTCCTCCTAGCCCTCTCCTCCTAGCCCTCTCCTCTTAGCCCTCTCCTCCTAGTCCTCTCCTCCTAGCACTCTCCTCCTGGGCCTATCCTCCTAGCCCTATCCTCCTAGCCCTCTACTCCTATAGCAATCCTCCTAGCTCTCTCTTCCCAGCTCTCGCCTCTTAACCCTCTCCTCCTAGCCCTCTCCTCCTAGCCCTCTCCTGCTAGCCCTCTCCTCCTAGCCCTCTCCTCCTAGCCCTCTCCTCCTAGCTCTCTCCTCCTAGCCCTCTCCTCCTAGCCCTCTCCTCCTAGCCCTCTCCTCCTAGCCCTCTCCTCCTAGCCCTCTCCTCCTAGCCCTCTCCTCCTAGCCCTCTCCTCCTAGCCCTCTCCTCCTAGCCTTTTTCTCCTAACCACCTCCTCCTGGTCTCTCCTAACCCTCTCCTTCTCATGACTCTTATCTCTCCATCTTCTCAACTCTTCCTTATCCTAGGTCTTCCATTGTTCTCACCCGCCTCCTCGTTCTCTCTTTCCCCTTCCTCATTCTCGCTTCCCTTCCTCTTCTCCCTTTCGTTCCTCACAATTTTGCTCCTTCCTCAAAGCCTCTCTATTCTCCTCAGCACTCTCTACTACTGCCAGTCACATTATCGGCTTTCTTCTCTCCTGTTTTATTGTTTATCTTTGCAAATCATGTCTCTTCTTCCCCCCCCTCTTTTCCCCTCACCTCCTTCTCCTCTTACTACCTCTATTCCTCATCCCAATTCCTCCTCTTCTTCCTTCTACTCCTCTCACAACAATGCCTTACCACCATTATCTCTTCCTTACTTAGCCCACTTCACCTCATCTTCCTTTCCTTGTCCTCCCAAAACCTCTATTTCGCCTCTCATCCCTTTCCTCCTGCCCTCCCTTCTCTGAACATGACCTCCCCCTCCCCTGAAAAACAGACATCTGGGGGGCACACACACACACACACACACTATCCCCCTCCTCCCTCTCTCTCCCTCTCCGTCGATACCAGCAACTCTTAACTCGAAGTTAATATCCCTTGGTTCATGCACACACCCGTGTCCAAGATCGCTCATGCATTCAGCCATTTGTCCTGGCCCTGAGGGACGCCACCACAGCCATCCTTATCGTGAAGAGGCATCATAATGGCATCATTCCCGAAGGAACGGCTTCTTTATGGCCAATAATTCTCTTATCTTCTCAATCTTTCATCACTTTACCATTAAAGCAACGCTCTATTGTTTTTAGTATCTAATTATAGGGTGATGGGCAGGGAGGCCGCACGCTTAATACAGTTCAAAGTCGCTTCTATTTACGGGGTTAATTTCTTCATGGGATAATTTTCCTCTCGGTAGATTTACTAATCACGATTGGGAGTGATTAATCGTAAAGTAATTAAAACTCAAATGGGCCTTTATCGTGATTGGATCCGCTTGGACACGCCGAATGAAACACGTTCGTGATTGGTGGGTGAGATATGCGCCGCGATAAGAGCTCTGAGATGATTGGTCGAGTGATGGACAAGCAGGGGGCGGACCGGCCGGTGATTGGTTGGAAATGGCCGGCAATGTTGACAGATTCGTTTTGGGAGGTCAGGTCAGGCCGAAGCGTTGATAAATTTTATGAGTGTAGCTGGTGGTCCGGCCATTGATTTCAGCGACAAGGCTGAGTTGTGAATCTCGGTTACTGCTGATGACTGGACCTTAAACCCTAGGATTTATAACAATCTTTTGTGAGCTCAGTCCTCCAGAGAGAGACGTCTGGTCGCTTCAATAACTATGCAGATTTCTTGCCTTCAAGATTCCTCTTAGACAGGCCAGGCTTTGGGGTTTCTCTCTACAGGGTAGAAAAAGGCTCAGCAGAGTGTACAGCCTTTGATGCCTTCAAGGGGTTAATAGTAGCGATGGCTCCTTGATGTGGTGTTGTTTAGGAACAATGGTTGTGGTACTATAAGAACCCTGGTTGTAGTCCTATAAGAACTCTGGTTGTGGTACTATAAGAACCCTGGTTGTAGTTCTATAGGAACTCTGGTTGTGGTACTATAAGAACCCTGGTTGTAGTTCTATAGGAACTCTGGTTGTGGTACTATAAGAACCCTGGCTGTAGTCCTATAGGAACTCTGGTTGTGGTACTATAAGAACCCTGGTTGTAGTCCTATAGGAACTCTGGTTGTGGTACTATAAGAACCCTGGTTGTAGTTCTATAGGAACTCTGGTTGTGGTACTATAAGAACCCTGGCTGTAGTCCTATAGGAACTCTGGTTGTGGTACTATAAGAACCCTGGTTGTAGTCCTATAGGAACTCTGGTTGTGGTACTATAAGAACCCTGGTTGTAGTTCTATAGGAACTCTGGTTGTGGTACTATAAGAACCCTGGTTGTAGTTCTATAGGAACTCTGGTTGTGGTACTATAAGAACCCTGGTTGTAGTCCTATAAGAACTCTAGTTGTGGTACTATAAGAACCCTGGTTGTGGTATTATAAGAACCCTGGTTGTGGTACTATAAGAACCCTGGTTGTGATATTATAAGAACCCTGGTTGTGGTACTATAAGAACTCGCTGGGGTACTATAAAGAACCCGGGTTTTTGGGGGTCAATAAGAACTCTGGTTGTGGTACTATAAGAACCCTGGTTGTGGTACTATAAGAGCCCTGGTTGTGGTGCTACAAGAACCCTGGTTGTGGTACTATAAGAACCCTGGTTGTGGTATTATAAGAACCCTGGTTGTGGTACTATAAGAACTCTGGCTGTGGTACTATAAGAATCTTGGTTGTGGTACTATAAGAACCTTGGTTGTGGTACTATAAGAACCCTGGTTGTGGTACTATAAGAACTTTGGTTGTGGTATTATAAGAACCCTAGTTGTGGTACTATAAGAACTCTGGTTGTGGTACTATAAGAACTCTGGTTGTGGTACTATAAGAACCCTGGTTGTGGTACTATAAGAACTCTGGTTGTGGTACTATAAGAACCCTGGTTGTGGTACTATAAGAACCCTGGTTGTGGTACTATAAGAACCCTGGTTGTGGTATTATAAGAACCCTGGTTGTGGTACTATAAGAACTCTGGTTGTGGTACTATAAGAACCATGGTTGTGGTACTATAAGAACCCTGGTTGTGGTACTATAAGAACCCTGGTTGTGGTACTATAAGAACCCTGGTTGTGGTACTATAAGAACCCTAGTTGTGGTACTATAAGAACCCTGGTTGTGATACTATAAGAACCTTGGTTGTGGTACTATAAGAACCTTGGTTGTGGTACTGTAAGACCCCTGGTTGTGGTACTATAAGACCCCTGGTTGTGGTACTATAAGAACCCTTGTTGTGGTACTTTAAGAACCTTGGTTGTGGTACTATAAGAACCCTGGTTGTGATACTATAAGAACCTTGGGTGTGGTACTATAAGAACCTTGGTTGTGGTACTGTAAGACCCCTGGTTGTGGTACTATAAGACCCCTGGTTGTGGTACTATAAGAACCTTGGTTGTGGTACTATAAGAACCTTGGTTGTGGTACTATAAGACCCCTGGTTGTGGTACTATAAGAACCCTGGTTGTGGTACTATAAGAACCATGGTTCTTGTGTTATTGGGACCTGGATGGTACTATTGCTAGGGTTTGTTCATTTGGTGCAGTTCTAGGGACCTGGGTGATTTCAAGGGGGACCCTGAATGCTATCCCGTGGCCCCGAGAGTGTATTTCTAGAGCTCTTTCTTCCAACACTCTGGTATGGCTAAGCTGTTTCGCCCAAACCTTCACAGAAATTACGAAGCTCACATCCCAACAGCTCTTTGCCCAAGAAATTACATCTGCTCTCCATTTCCCGGAATCATACCTGATGACCTCCCCGCTTCCCAGGCGTTGTACCACCCCTATAGGTTTAGCGCTATCCCGTGTATATTTATATATTAAAAATTTAATTTCTACCTGGCGTAAATAGCTTAAATTACAAAATTATTGTTATTATTATTATTATTATTATTATTATTATTGTTATTATTATTATTATTATTATTATTATTATTGTTATTATTATTATTATTATTATTATTATTATTACTGTTACTACTACTACTACTACTATTACTGTTGTTGTTATTACTGTTAAACTTATTGTTACATTATTATTATTATTATTATTATTATTAATATTATTTGCGAAGCATTAAACTCGTATAGGTTATTCAGCACAAGTAGTGGAGGCTCGATCCTCCTTCCGCTATTGGTGATACGAACGCACTACTCTCACATTCAGCCAGTCTACGGCAAGACTCTGTATGTTTACATCTAAAAGGTATTCAACCACAAAGGAATGAACGGGCAATGGGTGTCCGTGGCTGGCCATTTACGTGTAGGGTCGTGTACAATACGGTAGGGGCTGGCAATGTACGTTTAGCGCCGTGTACACAAAGTTAGCGGTAGGGGCGAATTCTTCTCATTAAGCTTTCCGTGTGAGCGCGCGTTAATGACCTGCCCTGACCTCCCCATAGCTTCCCTCCACCGTTCACATTGTAGCTGTTAATTTACCTTTGTGTAAAAGTTAGGCGAGAAGCCGTGAGGTTGAATACACCGAGGTTGACGGACTGACCACCTCGAAGTTATGTCTTCAAGGCTGAGGCATTGACAACCTCGAAGTTAAGTCTTCAAGGCTGAGGCATTGACAACCTCGAAGTTATGTCTTCAAGGCTGAGGCATTGACAACCTCGAAGTTAAGTCTTCAAGGCTGAGGCATTGACAACCTCGAAGTTAAGTCTTCAAGGCTGAGGCATTGACAACCTCGAAGTTAAGTCTTCAAGGCTGAGGTATTGACAACCTCGAAGTTAAGTCTTCAAGGCTGAGGCATTGACAACCTCGAAGTTAAGTCTTCAAGGCTGAGGCATTGACAACCTCGAAGTTAAGTCTTCAAGGCTGAGGCATTGACAACCTCGAAGTTAAGTCTTCAAGGCTGAGGCATTGACAACCTCGAAGTTAAGTCTTCAAGGCTGAGGTATTGACAACCTCGAAGTTAAGTCTTCAAGGCTGAGGTATTGACAACCTCGAAGTTAAGTCTTCAAGGCTGAGGCATTGACAACCTCGAAGTTAAGTCTTCAAGGCTGAGGCATTGACAACCTCGAAGTTAAGTCTTCAAGGCTGAGGGACTGACCACCTCATATTTGCATCTCCACTCCTGCTGTCACCTCTACATTTCGACTGAAGAAGCCTCCTGAGCAAGCGAAACGTCTTGTTAATAAAGGTATCTTACATTTTTACTTGTCGATTTTATATATCATTAGTATATTATTTTCACGGGGACACGCTGAACTCTAAGGGGTCATGCACCACCTGGATAACTGGAGATAATCAGGTTTGATCCAGGGGGAGGGATGAGTAGTTTCGATTCCTTGGATGAAAAGCTCTTGAGAGGTCATCAGCGTCCCCCTTGAAGATCAATGATGGTTCTATCCCTGAACCTTGACGAGGTGCTGGAACGGAGGTGTTGAGTGTTCCTGCAGCAGTAACTGCTCTTGAGGAGCTGCCTACCGAAGAGATAATGATCCACGGGTATCAAGCAGGCTGTAGGCCGGTCTCCTGCATGGAGCCACATGTCGGCTCTAGGCTGTCTTCCGGCTGTGAACGCAGGCTGATAGAGCAGATCCAATGGATTTCAAGCGTCTATGGGTCGATTCCCGGCCGTTGGACATGTTTTCTTACAGCGGCTGTCACTGTTCACCTTACAGTAAATATGTACCTGGGTGTTAGTCGACTGTTATGTGTGGCATCTTGGGGGGTGATAGTATACCTCAGATGTCTGAAAAAAAAGAAAATATCTCTATTCAATGATATTCTAACCAGGATAGTAGACCAGTCGATTACACGATGACCATTAAATCCTCCACTGAAACATAAAATGTTATTGGCAAGCCTCACAAGGAGTATATACATTCACCAGGTTGTGAATGTGTATACCTCCAGGTATACTCCAGGTATACTCTTGTGAGGGTAATATTCATATAATATGCATCTGGAAACCTTTCACCAGCCAGTGACTTCTTCAGTCCAGTGCAGAGAAAAGGTGGAAGATGAGGAGGAGGAGTTTGGGGTAATCAGTCCCTTAGCCTGGAGTCGATCATTCCATCAACTTGATAAAAATGCATTGGACTAAAGAAGCCATTAGATGGCGAAACGTTTCAAATGTTGCACAAGTATCTCGTTTATCGTAGTTTGTTACGTAAAAGTCTCTAAAGGTCTGAAGGTCTACTTCAGCTTTCAGTTTACCGTAGAAATCTGCCTTTTTCCCGGTGTATTTTCTAGTGTTGATATGAGGCGACTGGGATGTGAAATTCGACGCGTGTGTAACACCTTGGTATTATTATTATTATTATTATTATTATTATTATTATTATTATTATTATTATTATTATTATTATTATTATTATTATTATTATTAGTATTATTATTATTATTGTTTTTGTTGTTGTTGTTGTTATAGTTGAGGCAGTCAGTCCCCCACTCATGCTTACGGAAAGAAGTACGGAGGTGCTGCACAAGGGACTGATTCCTCAACCTGTCGGTAATGTATTCCATTTTCATATTAATAAGGAAATTTCTTGTTTCGTGGCTCACGAAATCGTAATAACGCGTGTTCCAGCGGGGAGTGAACGTGTTCCAGCGGGGAGTGAACGTGTTCCAGCGGGGAGTGAACGTGTTCCAGCGGGGAGTGAACGTGTTCCAGCGGGGAGTGAACGTGTTCCAGCAGGGTGTGAACGTGTTCCAGCAGGGAGTGAACGTGTTCCAGCAGGGAGTGAACGTGTTCCAGCGGGGAGTGAACGTGTTCCAGCGGGGAGTGAACGTGTTCCAGTGGGGAGTGAACGTGTTCCAAAAGGGAGTGAACGTGTTCCAGCGGGGAGTGAACGTGTTCCAGTGGGGAGTGAATGTGTTCCAGCAGGGAGTGAACGTATTTCAACATTGGCGACAGCAGCATCATCAGTGATGTACAGATCTTTAAACCCAGGGATCAGAGTTCCAGTCTTCTCTCTCTTACTGGATCTTTAAACCCAGGGATCAGAGTTCCAGTCTTCTCTCTCTTACTGGATCTTTAAACCCAGGGATCAGAGTTCCAGTCTTCTCTCTCTTACTGGATCTTTAAACCCAGGGATCAGAGTTCCAGTCTTCTCTCTCTTACTGGATCTTTAAACCCAGGGATCAGGGCTCCAATCTTCTCTCTCTTACTGGATCTTTAAACCCAGGGATCAGGGCTCCAATCTTCTCTCTCTCTTTTTGGGATCTTTAAACTCAGGGATCAGGGCTCCAATCTTCTCTCTCTTACTGGATCTTTAAACCCAGGATCAGGGCTTCAATTTTCCCTTCTTTACTGGATCTTTAAACTCAGGGACCAGGGCTCCAATCTTCTCTCTCTTACTGGATCTTTAAAGCCAGGGATCAGGGCTCCAATCTTCTCTCTCTTACTTGATCTTTAAACTCAGGGATCAGGGCTCCAATCTCCTCTCTCTTACTGGATCTTTAAAACCCAGGATCGGGGGCTCCAATCTTCTCTCTTTTACTGGATCTTCAAACCCAGGGATCAGGGCTCCAATCTTCTCTTCTTACTGGACTTTAAACCCAGGGATCAGGCTCCAATCTTCTCCTCTTACTGGATCTTTAAACCCA
>NC_069466.1:22406106-22478606 GCF_026875155.1 Cherax quadricarinatus
AACAGAATGTTTCAGGAAAATGAGAGAGTTTCAGGAGAGCCCACCAGGTGCGCCGCTCCTGAAGTTCATGACGGTGCCAGGCACTTGCATGGCACGCTTTATGTTAGTGAAGGAGAAAGAGAGAGAGAGAGAGAAAGTGAGAGTGCGCATGGAAAATGTAGATGGGAGAGGACTTGGAAGTCCACGCCGAGAGTTTATGCTGAGAGGAACTATCTATTTCTACCTTGATTAAGAATTTATCGAAGTGTGTGTGATTCAAGGACAGAAAAGGAAAAGGGTGTAGATAGATAGATAGATAGAGGGAGAGAGAGAAAAAGAAAGCATTCGAAGGGGTCGTGAAGCAGTCCCCCCAGGTATAGCATCACCCAGCGATGACAAACATTGTCGTAGTCCCTTGAGGGACTACGACGTTAAAGTTAATTTCGATACAACGTTAAACATTCCTCTTACATCTTCCCACACTCCTTCCCTCTCCATACACAGGTATTCTGATTTCCCCACTGTACTCAGCCGCTCTGATTTCCTCTCCGTACGCAGCTACGCTGATCCCAGAAAGTTATCTTCAAGGTCTTTACCCTGGCTCTGGGGCTGTCTGGGGATGGTACGGGGGTAAGGATGCCTCCTAGTGAGAAGTTGAACCCCCTCAGCAAATGGCAGACATTTGTTTGGTAAGATGTGAGACGACCAAGAGACAGGCGGGAGTGATGGTGGCCGTGTCTCACCCTCGTCTGCCATTTTGCATGTGCCTCCACGATCATCTGAGACGATATCCGAGGCGTCTGTTATCGGGCAGAGCCATCTGGTGTGTGATGCATCACATCGACTTTACTCACCTCCATAAAGATTTCTTCTGCTCCTTATTAAAGCGCGTGTCGCAGATGCAGCCGGAGGTAAGAGCTCTTCACTCCGGCAGGAGAGCTGAAGGGGCTGACGGTGGTGCTGGGGGAGGACCTCAATTCAGGCGACTACACCTCCACCTCACACGCATAATGAGATCCAAGCCTCCATCCAAACGCAGCGTTCGTTTGCGAACGCGTTTGCGTGCGTCTGTTTTTATGAGTTTCTCATTGTATGCACTCTCATTCTATACACACTGAGAGGTGTGTATCTCCCAGTGTATATACACCGAGAGTTTACTCTAAAACCTGTTTTGTAGACGACAGTATTCTTGATATAATTGTTCAGGTGAACTTCTATCTTGAACAACCCACGTGCAGTTGATAAGCTCTATCTAATTGCCCTTAAGAACGATATAAATGTCATACATGTCTTCAATTTTTTTCTATACGTCTATATTATAACATTTGACACAGAATCCTGTATGAGACAAGACATAAATCTGACGAAGCCATTAACGGTATTACATATCACTCTGGTGACACTCCGCTTAGAGCAAAACGTTGACTACATAAAACACGCCTTCGATATGACTTCACCCTCTCCCTACCTATGCGTGTTTTGCCCTCAACAGAATCTCAGCCACAACTAGATGCCCCATTTATGAAGATCTGAGGGTACGGTTAACTGGGTGTAGATGGAGTCTCCATTCGACTATTGTTGACACCTCTCTCTCTCTCTGCTGACCAGGTGGTGATTCGACTATTGTTGACACCTCTCTCTTTCTGACTCTGTTGATCAGGTGGTGATTCGACTATTGTTGACACCTCTCTCTTTCTGACTCTGTTGACCAGGTGGTGATTCGACTATTGTTGACACCTCTCTCTCTCTGTCTCTGCTGACCAGGTGGTGACGCGACTATTGTTGACACCTCTCTCTGTCTCAGTCGATCAGGTAATGGTGGTGTTGCTGCTGACTAGAAAAAACAATGTTCTCGATCCCATATAGACTCCTCCTTCGTGCTGCCTTTCTGCTTCTCCACGATTCTCCCTTTTCTTCTTTTTCTCGATGTTTCTCACGAAACTCATGAAACTGCCGTAGCTGATGAACTCTTATTGGATATACCTGACGATGTGGTAGGTACTTAGGAAACACCGAAGGCACTAAGGAAACACTATAGGCACTGAAGAACGCTATAGCTACTGAGGAAACACTCCGGGTACTGAGGAACACTATAGCTACTGAGGAAACACTCCGGGTACTGAGGAACACTATAGCTACTGAGGAAACACTAGATATTTAGGAAAACTGAAGCCACTATGGAAGCACTGTAGCTATGTTAGAAACACAACACCTACTAAGGAATAACTGTAGCCCTCATCGCCCTACAGAAATCTTCTAGTTCAACTTGACAGATTTCAGCACCTTGTATGAACCCCATCCTGTATGATGACAGGGAACACGCAGCATCTGCTCCCACTGTGTAATTATGGAAAAAATTCATATTACATTGAATATTGTAGCAGCACGCTGCTGGTGTACCAATTTTTGATCAATATTTAGAAGACTTAGTTGTGGTGTTCTCCTTTTCCTTGTTCCTTATTTCTTGTCCTCCTCTCCTTCTTTGTCGTCTCTTTCTTAAGTGCAGAAGAACTGTCTAGTGTGTGTGTGTGTGTGTGTGTGTGTGTTGTGTACTCCTCCTTCTACTGCAGTGTGTTGATTCGCTAATTGTTTGGTCACACATCGTCTACGTTGTCACTCCCGACTCAGTGTGGTTACTCGTCTTAGCTTGTCCACCTCCTCTTTCATTTGGTACATCCGTCTGTTTGCACCTAGTCGTTTCAGTTTGGTTACACCTCGTCTTCAGCTTGGTTCACTCCCGTCTTCAGTTTGGTCCCTCCCGATCTCAGGTTGGTCACCTCCCGTCTTAGTTGGTCACCTCCCGTCTCAGTGGTTCACCTCGGTCTCAGTTTGGTTCACCTCCGTCTTCAGCTTGGTTCACTCGTCTTCAGCTTGGTTCACCTCCGTCTTCAGTTGGTCACCTCCGTCTTCAGCTTGGTCACCTACCGTCTCACTTGGTTCCCTCTCTCTCAGATTGTTTACTCATGCTACTATCTTCATGCCCCACGTGCCGTGCTTCAATCTAATGATTGTTTCACTTATCTCCTTCCGCGTACCTTAGACATCCTGATGTGCCTGCGTACCTCATGCGCCTGCATACGCTATGCTACTGATAACCTCCGTACTGCACACACTTGCTAGTCGGAAATCTACTGCCCATTTGTTACTGCATTGTTTGTTACTCGTATTAGCTATTGATTGTAAGCTGCCTAATTTTATGTACACTGCTAACCTGCTTGGACCTGCCTGCCTGCCTGCCTGCTGCTGCCTGCCATGCACTGCCTACTGACTGACTGCCTGCCTGCACTGCCTGCCTAGCATGCTTCTAGTCCCTGCCTGACTGCCTGCAGCATGCCTGCCTGCCTGCCTGCCTGCCTGCCTGCCTGCTGATGACCTGCCTGCTGCCTGCTGCCTGCCTGCCTGCCTGCACTGCCTGCATGCCTGACTGACTGACTGACTGACTGATGACTGCCTGCCTGCCTGCCTGCTGCCTGCCATGCTTGCCTGCCTGCTAACCTGCCTGCCTAGCCTAGCCTGCCTGCCTGCTGACTGGCTGCTGCCTGCCTGCCTTCCTGCCTGCTGCCTGCCTATTGACTGACTCCTGCCTGCTGCCTGACTGCTCTGCCTGCTGCCTGCCTGCCTGCTGCCTAGCCTGCCTGACTGAACTGCTGATGACTGATGCTGCTGCCTGCCTGCTGCTGCCTGCCTGCTGCCTGTGCCTGCCTGCCTGCCTGCCTGCCTGCCTGCCTACTGCCTGCCTGCCTGCCTGACTGCCTGCTGCTTGCCTGCCTACCTGCCTGCCTGCCTGCCTGCCTGTCTGCCTGCTGCCTCCTGCCTGCCTGCCTGCTGCCTGCCTGCCTGACCTCGCCTGCTGCCTGCCTGCCTGCCTGCTGCCTGCCTGACCTGCTGCCTGCTGATGCTGCCTGCCTGCCTGCCTGCCTGCCCTGCCTGCCGCTGCTGCCTGCTGCTATGCCTGAGCCTGCCTGCCTGCCTGCCTGACAGACTGACTAACTCTGCCTGCCTGCCTGCATGACTGACTGCCTGCCTGCCTGCCTGACTGCCTGCCTGCCTGCCTGCTGCTGCCTGCTGCTGACTGACTGAGCGCCTGCCTGCCTGCCTGCCTGCCTGATGCCTGCTGCTGCCTCCTATTGCTGCCTGCTGCCTGCCTGCCTGCCTGCCATGCTGCCTGCCTGCTGCCTCTGCTGCCTGACTGACTGCCTTGCCTGACTGCTCCTGCTCCTGCTACCTGCCTGCCTGCCTGCCTGCCTGCCTGCCTGCCTGACTGCCTGACTGCCTGCCTGCCTGCCTGCCTGACTGACTGACTAACTGCCTGCCTGCCTGCCTGCATGACTGACTGCCTGCCTGCCTGCCTGACTGCCTGCCTGCCTGCCTGCCTGCCTGCCTGCCTGCCTGCCTGCCTGACTGACTGACTGACTGCCTGCCTGCCTGCCTGCCTGCCTGACTGCCTGCCTGCCTGCCTGCCTGCCGGCCTGCCTGCCTGCCTGACTGACTGACTGCCTGCCTACCTGCCTGCCTGCCTGACTGCCTGCCTGCCTGCCTGCCGGCCTGCCTGCCTGCCTGACTGCCGGCCTGCAGTGACTACCTTAGAGATCCGCATCTTACAAGGTGCTTCTCTGGTACTTCAAGTCTCTAAAATAGATACTCTCTCTTTCCTCTCTCTCTCTCTCTCTCTCTCTCTCTCTCTCCTTCTCTCTCTTCTCTCTCTCCTCTCTCTTCTCTCTCTCTCTCTCTTCTCTCTCTCTCTCTCTCTCTCTCTCTCTCCTCTCTCTCTCTCTCTCTCTCTCTTTTTCTGTCTCTCACCATAACACCGTCACACCCCTACCATCTCCACACCGTCACTCCTCCCCCTGACAAACCACCTCTGTAACAAAGGTCACACTTCCTCCCCTTCCCAAAGGCATCGTAATCCAGGCACTACATAGGCACCAGGCCCAGTGTCTCACACAACACTGCCATATCTCCCACTAAAACACGACTTCATAGACCAATGGCACTCCCTCTAGCCCCCGATGCTTCGCAGCAGTGCCAGTCCCTGACGCTGCTTGCCCTCCTAACAGTGCCAGCCCTCCTAACAATGCCACCCACCCACTTGCACTTCTAACAAACGCTCCATTGGAAATGAACCTACAAAGGTTTACCGAGGTTTACCGTTAACCAACACCATCTTAACTATTATATGGTTATACTTGGTGTATGACTGTATATTGGTGAGGAAGCTCTAAACTCTTAAGGGGTTACAGCAAGAGGATTGGTGTGAAAGTTAAGTCACATGTCCAACATCTGGGTATGTTTACTGTAGACGTTTCGCGAAACGTCTGCAATAAACATATCCAGATGTTGCATAGTGTCTTAATTTCCATATTGTTAGTATTTTAAAGCTTTCTTGCACAAGAGGAATGGTGAAGGCTCGATCCTCCGTTCGCTGATCGACAGGAATTTTCGGCACACATTGAGGGACGGTCAAATGCATCAGTTCGTGAGACTGTCTCATTGCTCTGGGAGACTTCAGTGAGAGACCTGACTCTGGCAGACTTCAGCGAGAGACCTGATTCCGGAAGACTTCGGTGGCAGACTTCAGTGGCAGACTTCAGTGGCAGACTTCAGTGGCAGACTTCAGTGGCAGACTTCAGTGTCAGACTTCAGTGCACCTCACCTCTCTCTCTCACTCTTGTTTATAGTTACATCGTCGTTTATTTCTGCCAAAAGAGTGTACAACGGCCCAGTTAGCACCAGTCGTTCTGTCTAGTCGTATTGCTACGCGTTTTGAGTTCGTTATATGCGTTTTGAGTGCATTGTATGCGTTTTGAGTGCGTTATTTGAGCTTTGAGTTCGCTACATGCGCTCTGGGTTCGCTATATGCGTTTTGAGTTTGTTATATGCGTTTTGAACTTTTAAATAACCAACTGATGTGAAGGAGGTTCACTTAATACACTCACGAACACTACAAGATGTAGGTACTGTAGAGGTTCGGTTAATACAATCAACCAAGCAACCAGCAGTAAACACAGACTTGAACACGTTATATATGTGTGGTTTGTTGACGTGTGTGTCAGTGCTGTTTCACGTCCAATATGGCCGACAAGATGAACGTCTAGACGTCACGAGGTGACGCGGAGGGATTCCTTCTCTGCTGTCTGCCAGAGAGTACTCTCGGCTCCGCCACGAGGGAGAATATCATGTCTGCCACGGATGGAGTCTTCCTCTCTGTCTCTTACTGTGTCTGCTATAGGTCTCCTGTGTTTGCCGCAAGTCTGCTCCCTCCCGTGTCTGCAACAGGTCTGCTCCCTCCTGTGTCTGCCACAGATCTGCTAATTCCCGTGTCTGCCACAGGTCTGCTCCCTCCCGTGCCTGCCACAGGTCTGCCCCTCCTGTGTCTGCCACAAGCCACCTCTCTCCTGTGTCTGCCACAAACCACCTCCCTCCTGTGTCTGCTACAGGTCTGCTTCCTACTGTGTCTGCCACAAGCCACCTCCCTCCTGTGTCTGCTACAATTCTCCTACCTCCCGTGTCTGCCATAGGTCTGCTCCCTCTCGTGTCTGCCACAGGTCTGCTCCCTCCCGTGTCTGCCACAGGTCTGCTCCCTACTGTGTCTGCCACAAGCCACCTCCCTCCTGTGTCTGCTACAAGTCTCCTCCCTCCCATGTCTGCCACAGGTCTGCTCCCTTCCGTGTCTGCCATGGAAGACTCCTCTTCCTGTCCACGGTAACGTATATTTACCCCTGGTTAGGGTACACAATATTCTCTTGTCTTCTGGGTAATGTTGCTTATCTCTCCCTTAGTGCTACTTCTCCCTGTCTCCCTGCTTGTCTCCCTTAGTGCTACTTCTCCCTGTCTCCCTGCTTATCTCCCTTAGTGCTACTTCTCCCTGTCTCCCTGCTTATCTCCCTTAGTGCTACTTCTCCCTGTCTCCCTGCTTCTCTCCCTTAGTGCTACTTCTCCCTGTCTCCCTGCTTCTCTCCCTTACTGCTACTTCTCCCTGTCTCCCTGTTCTCTTTCATAATGGTAGTTCTCCCTATCTCCCTGCTTCTTTCCATATCTCCCTCAATTTCCACTTTCTTCTTCGCCTTCCCCTTGCACTTTCTCTCCCTACCTCTTTCCTCTCCCTTCCCTCCTGTGGCCTCTTCCTCCTTTCCTCCCTCTCCTCCCTTCTCCCTCTGTTACTTTATCTCTACTCCGTCACCTTTTTATTCCTTCTACTTAACCCATTTCTTACTGCCGTTATTGCCCGTTTTTCCCTTTTTGTCTTTTCTACTGTTGGTGGTGTGCTATTAGTCAGGAAAACGGGAAAATGGCTTCTATTGCCTGTCAACGGAGAACTTTATCGAAAGTCCGAAGCCTTGACTGTAGGATGACAGGTATTGTGTGTAGTGTATACTCTGACAGGTATTGTGTGTAGTGTATACTCTGACAGGTATTGTGTGTAGTGTATACTCTGACAGGTATTGTGTGTGGTGTATACTATGACAGGTATTGTGTGTAGTGTATACTCTGACAGGTATTGTGTGTGGTGTATACTATGACAGGTATTGTGTGTAGTGTCTACTCTGACAGGTATTGTGTGTAGTGTATACTCTGACAGGTACTGTGTGTGGTGTATACTATGACAGGTATTGTGTGTGGTGTATACTATGACAGGTATTGTGTGTAGTGTATACTCTGACAGGTATTGTGTGTAGTGTATACTCTGACAGGTATTGTGTGTGGTATATACTATGACAGGTATTGTGTGTGGTGTATACTATGACAGGTATTGTGTGTGGTGTATACTATGACAGGTACTGTGTGTGGTGTATACTATGACAGGTATTGTGTGTGGTATACTATGACAGGTATTGTGTGTGGTGTATACTATGACAGGTATTGTGTGTGGTGTATACTATGACAGGTATTGTGTATGATGCATACTATGACAGGTATTGTGTGTGGTATGCTATGACAGGTATTGTGTGTAGTGTATACTCTGACAGGTATTGTGTGCGGTGTATACTCTGACAGGTATTGTGTGGTGTATACTATGACAGGTATTGTGTGTGGTGTATACTATGACAGGTATTGTGTGTGGTATACTGTGACAGGTATTGTGTGTGGTGTATACTATGACAGGTATTGTGTGTGGTGTATACTATGACAGGTATTGTGTGTGGTGTATACTATGACAGGTATTGTGTGTGGTGTATACTATGACAGGTATTGTGTGTGGTATACTATGACAGGTATTGTGTGTGGTATATACTATGACAGGTATTGTGTGTGGTGTATACTATGACATGTATTGTGTTTGGTGTATACTATGACAGGTATTGTGTGTGGTATACTGTGACAGGTATTGTGTGTGGTGTATACTATGACAGGTATTGTGTGTGGTGTATACTATGACAGGTATTGTGTGTGGTATACTGTGACAGGTATTGTGTGTGGTGTATACTATGACAGGTAATGTGTGTGGTGTATACTATGACAGGTATTGTGTGTGGTGTATACTATGACAGGTATTGTGTGTGGTGTATACTATGACAGGTATTGTGTGTGGTATACTATGACAGGTATTGTGTGTGGTATATATTATGACAGGTTTTGTGTGTGGTGTATACTATGACAGGTATTGTGTGTGGTGTATAATATGACAGGTATTGTGTGTGGTATACTATGACAGGTATTGTGTGTGGTGTATACTATGACAGGTATTGTGTGTGGTATACTGTGACAGGTATTGTGTGTGGTGTATACTATGACAGGTATTGTGTGTGGTGTATACTATGACAGGTATTGTGTGTGGTGTATACTATGACAGGTATTGTGTGTGGTGTATACTATGACAGGTATTGGTGTGGTGTATACTATGACAGGTATTTGTGTGGGTATACTATGACAGGTATTGTGTGTGGTATATACTATGACAGGTATTGTGTGTGGTGTATACTATGACAGGTATTGTGTGTGGTGTATACTATGACAGGTATTGTGGTGGTGTATACTATGACAGGTATTGTGTGTGGTGTATAATATGACAGGTATTGTGTGTGGTATACTGTGACAGGTATTGTGTGTGGTGTATACTATGACAGGTATTGTGTGTGGTGTATACTATGACAGGTATTGTGTGTGGTGTATACTATGACATGTATTGTGTGTGGTATACTATGACAGTATTGTGTGTGGTATATACTATGACAGGTATTGTGTGTGGTGTATACTATGACATGTATAGTGTGTGGTATACTATGACAGGTATTGTGTGTGGTGTATACTATGACAGGTATTGTGTGTGGTGTATACTATGACAGGTATTGTGTGTGGTGTATACTATGACAGGTATTGTGTGTGGTGTATACTATGACAGGTATTGTGTGTGGTGTATACTATGACATGTATTGTGTGTGGTATACTATGACAGGTATTGTGTGTGGTATATACTATGACAGGTATTGTGTGTGGTATACTATGACAGGTATTGTGTGTGGTGTATACTATGACAGGTATTGTGTGTGGTATATACTATGACAGGTATTGTGTGTGGTATACTGTGACAGGTATTGTGTGTGGTGTATACTATGACAGGTATTGTGTGTGGTGTATACTATGACAGGTATTGTGTTGGTTATACTATGACAGGTATTGTGTGTGGTGTATACTATGACAGGTATTGTGTGTGGTGTATAATATGACAGGTATTGTGTGTAGTATACTATGACAGGTATTGTGTGTGGTATATACTATGACAGGTATTGTGTGTGGTGTATACTATGACAGGTATTGTGTGTTTGGGGTATACTATGACAGTATTGTGTGTGGTGTATACTATGACAGGTATTGTGTGTGGTGTATACTATGACAGGTATTGTGTGTGGTGTATAATATGACAGGTATTGTGTGTAGTATACTATGACAGGTATTGTGTGTGGTATACTATGACAGGTATTGTGTGTGGTTATATTACTATGGACAGGTATTGTGTGTGGTGTATACTATGACAGGTATTGTGTGTGGTATTATACTATGGCAGGTATTTGTGTATTGGTGTATACTATGACAGGTATTGTGTGTGGTGTATACTATGACAGGTATTGTGTGGGTGTATACTATGACATGTATTGTGTGTGGTATACTATGACAGGTATTGTGTGTGGTATATACTATGACAGGTATTGTGTGTGGTATACTATGACAGGTATTGTGTGTGGTGTATACTATGACAGGTATTGTGTGTGGTATATACTATGACAGGTATTGTGTGTGGTATACTGTGACAGGTATTGTGTGTGGTGTATACTATGACAGGTATTGTGTGTGGTGTATACTATGACAGGTATTGTGTGTGGTATATACTATGACAGGTATTGTGTGTGGTGTATACTATGACAGGTATTGTGTGTGGTGTATAATATGACAGGTATTGTGTTGGTGTATACTATGACAGGTATTGTGTGTGGTATATACTATGACAGGTATTGTGTGTGGTGTATACTATGACAGGTATTGTGTGTGGTATATACTATGACAGGTATTGTGTGTGGTGTATACTATGACAGGTATTGTGTGTGGTGTATACTATGACAGGTATTGTGTGTGGTGTATAATATGACAGGTATTGTGTGTAGTATACTATGACAGGTATTGTGTGTGGTATACTATGACAGGTATTGTGTGTGGTATATACTATGACAGGTATTGTGTGTGGTGTATACTATGACAGGTATTGTGTGTGGAATATACTATGACAGGTATTGTGTGTGGTGTATACTATGACAGGTATTGTGTGTGGTGTATACTATGACAGGTATTGTGTGTGGTGTATACTATGACAGGTATTGTGTGTGGTATACTATGACAGGTATTGTGTGTGGTATACTATGACAGGTATTGTGTGTGGTATATACTATGACAGGTATTGTGTGTGGTATACTATGACAGGTATTGTGTGTGGTGTATACTATGACAGGTATTGTGTGTGGTATACTATGACGAGGTTGTATTGACGGGTTTGTGTGGTATATACTATGACAGGTAGTGTGGTGTGGTATACTATGACAGGTATTGTTGTGTGGTGTATACTATGACAGGTATTGTGTGTGGTGTATACTATGACAGGTATTGTGTGTGGTGTATACTATGACAGGTATTGTGTGTGGTGTATAATATGACAGGTATTGTGTGTAGTATACTATGACAGGTATTGTTTGTGGTATATACTATGACAGGTATTGTGTGTGGTGTTTACTATGACAGGTATTGTGTGTGGTGTATACTATGACAGGTATTGTGTGTGGTGTATACTATGACAGGTATTGTGTGTGGTGTATACTATGACAGGTATTGTGTGTGGTGTATACTATGACAGGTATTGTGTGTGAGTTATACTATGACAGGTATTGTGTGTGGTATACTATGACAGGTATTGTGTGTGGATATACTATGACAGGTATTGTGTGTGGTGTATACTATGACAGGTATTGTGTGTGGTATACTATGACAGGTATTGTGTGTGGTATATACTATGACAGGTATTGTGTGTGGTGTATACTATGACAGGTATTGTGTGTGGTGTATACTATGACAGGTATTGTGTGTGGTAATACTATGACAGGTATTGTGTGTGTGTATACTATGACAGGTATTGTGTGTGGTATATACTATGACAGGTATTGTGTGTGGTGTATACTATGACAGGTATTGTGTGTGGTATATACTATGACAGGTATTGTGTGTGGTGTATACTATGACAGGTATTGTGTGTGGTGTATACTATGACAGATATTGTGTGTGGTATATACTATGACAGGTATTGTGTGTGGTTTATACTATGACAGGTATTGTGTGTGGTATACTATGACAGGTATTGTGTGTGGTGTATACTATGACAGGTATTGTGTGTGGTGTATACTATGTCAGGTATTGTGTGTGGTGTATACTATGACAGGTATTGTGTGTGGTGTATACTATGACAGGTTTTGTGTGTGGTATATACTATGACAGGTATTGTGTGTGGTATATACTATGACAGGTATTGTGTGTGGTATATACTATGACAGGTATTGTGTGTGGTATATACTATGACAGGTATTGTGTGTGGTATATACTATGACAGGTATTGTGTGTGGTATATATTTTATCTCTTCCTTTTTATTCCCTTTTCCTCCTTTCCTTTTATGTAGCTAAGCTCTTCCTTTTCCTCTTTCTTCAAACCTCTCTTCTCCACCTCCTCTCCCTTCTAGTTAATATTTCTTCAGTTCACCTTCCTCTCTAATGTTTCTACTCAAATCTTTCTACTCTCTTCACTTTTTTCAAGAATTCTCTTCACCTCCTCCTCCACTACTCTTTTTCTTAGCCACCTCCTTCTTCTCCTCCTCCTGTTATTCTTCCTCCTCAACAGTGTGGCCTCTCCCTCTCCTCAGCAGCGTGGCACGCCTCGGCACTATCCTCCCGGGGACGGGAAGGGCCACATTTTGTCTGGCACTAATCCCATTCCGCCGACAGAGATGCTTCGCCTGGGATCGACTTTTTAAGGCCTTTGAACTCACCATCTAATTAAGGCCAACGATAATGACTATTGGATGTTTCAACGCCGCTTTCGGACGCTGAATTGAAACGCGTCATAAAAGGGAAGTGGCGAGTGCTTCCTTCTTAAATGAGTTTCTTATACAAGGCTTCCAGGAAAAAATGGAAACCTAGCCTACCTGAAGATACAATGCTTTCCACATTTTACTGGTGATTGGATTGGTCTTATCCTCGTTTTTGCTAAATTAATGAAGGGATTATATGCCAAATGGTCGCATGAGCTTGTAGTTCTAAGTATAAGTATGATTAGTATGCAAGAGCATTTTCCTGGTCCGGAGAGCATTCAGTGACGTTACTTAGAATTGGAAACCGTCATAATTTACCGGTGATGGCTCAATTAGCATTATAATCTTTGCGTTTGGGGAATACCTACAGGAGCCGTTGAATTAATTATATTTTATTCGGGACATATAACTTCCAGTCCGCCTCAAAATCTTTATACCAGGTCGAAAAGGAGGCGAAAAAAAAAGAGTCTGAGAGACTATAGCGTCGTACTTGACAATAGTAACTTTACGTAAGGGAAAAAAAATTTTTTAACCTTTACTCCACCTACACATAGAGTTGATATTAAATCCACTTCTCAAAAAAAAAAATATGAAAAAAATAGCTTGGCACGTCACATGTCACCAGAGTTTGTTGTTGCGTTAAAAAAATAACTAATAGTTGACATGATTTATTTATCGGCATGTTTGCGAATTTATCGGTTTGTTTAATAAACATATGGAGGGAGAGAATTGGGTAAAAATTGACTTGGACATCCGTGTGTGTGTGAGGGGGGGGAGGGGGTAAGGGGGGAGAAACATATTGGAAAATCTGGTCACAGTAGAGTATACCAGGATAAATATGCTATATGAAATATTCAGTGATGGTATATCGAGCATATCAAGAGATACCATAGTCTACTTTGGGGTAAATCTGTGTGGTAGGGTATATCGGTTGGGTAAGGTATATTTGTTTGGTGAGGTATATCGTATGGTAGGGTATATTTGTATTTGGTATATTGTAGGTGACAGTATAAGTTATCCAGTGGGATAAATATTCGCATATTCTAAGTTTTCTTGAGTATGTACCTTGTTAGCAACACCTGGGTTCTCTGTTGATAAATATGACATATTGCAACACGGGTTGTCTTGTTGAGAATAAGCTTATGCAACACCTGGGTGTCTCTGTTGATGAATAAGACATATGCAACACCTGGGTGTCTTTATTGATGAATAAGACATATGCAACACCTGGGTGTCTTTATTGATGAATAAGACATATGCAACACCTGGGTGTCTTTATTGATGAATAAGACATATGCAACACCTGGGTGTCTTTATTGATGAATAAGACATATGCAACACCTGGGTGTCTTTGTTGATGAATAAGACACATGCAACACCTGGGTGTCTCTGTTGATGAATAAGACACATGCAACACCTGGGTGTCTTTATTGATGAATAAGACACATGCAACACCTGGGTGTCTTTATTGATGAATTAGACATATGAGAACAGGAATTAAAATACTCAAGTCGGTATATATACACTGAGAATTATACACATCTCGATGTATATACACAGAGTTATGCACATCTGTGTGTATATACGTTCATATGTATAGAAAGACTGGTATATCATATCTATTCGTGGGCTAAACTTGTAGTGGGTTAAACAGTGCCATGGGAAAGGGAGGCACTCAGATTTGATCCGAGGAAGGGATAGACATCCCCAGTTCCTTGGATGAAGATCCCTCCACCAGCACCAAGGTTCCGACATAAACCCCGGCAGCTGAACCACCAACCCGCCCATTATAACACTCTGATAGCGTTTTAAAGGCGAATATTGAAATGCTTATAAAATGCTTATAAAATGCTTATAAAATGGTCAAGATTTAAGCTTCAAGGGATTCAATTTAAGTCCGTGTCAATAATGCTTACATAAATACCCGCCTCCTTCGTCATTATTGACCAAACGTCTATAAATGTCCTCTCCATTACAATTTAATTAGAAGTTGAATTATCTGACTGTGTGTGTGTGTAAATAATGATTGTAAAACCAATCAGTTCTTCCGATCTGAGTTTTCCTTCTCCGTTTAGACGGTTGGTGTTGCATTAACCGGGAAGCGCGAAGCCCGTAGGGGTCATGCAGCGCCTGGAGAAGAGGTGGTAAGAAGGTCTTATGGGATATATACACTAAGAGGTTAGATTAGGTAAAGGTTGTCGGGAAACAGGACAAGTGTTTCCTGACGCGGGTCTCAGTCATATGATGATCGCAGATGGAGCTTTTGGTTATCTGACCGAGGCCTTCCGCTGGCTTACCGGCCCATCTATTTAAAATTTTTTGTTTTGATTATATCCATTGGGAATTAATGATACCGAGAGGTGTATGTTTCTCAGTGTATATAAGCTCAGTGTTTACCGTAATGCGTATTTTAGGGATCAAAACACGTTATACGCAACTTTAAAACTGAAGAAATAACTAATTATCACAAACACCTCACACTGAGACCTAATGCTTATCAACAAGCGACTTTAAGAAGTTCACCTACGTCCGCTGTCGGACGTAGGTGAACTTAGCTGCCGGGCGTAAGTGAACTTCGCTGTCGGACGTAGGTGAACTTAGCTGCCGGGCGTAAGTGAACTTCGCTGTCGGACGTAGGTGAACTTAGCTGCCGGGCGTAAGTAAACTTCGCTGTCGGGTGTAGGTAAACTTCGGTGTCGGGCGTAAGTAAACTCCGTTTTCGTTAAACCGATTCGTACACTCACACAAGAGAAAAAAATCATCTCCGTTCTTGCAATTTTAATTACGTTCTCCCCTTTCAGACACTTATTTAAATTTCCTCAGGGCATATCAAACTTGTTACACTACCGCTCGCAAACGCCAATTCCAAATTTTCTCATCAAAGGCATGGAGCAAAGGGCTTCATGATTTTTGTTGGCAAACGGTTTTGTTAATTATTGGAGTGGTAAAAGTCGGACAGGATGATTTTTTTTCCATTATCAAATGGAGTTTTGTTGTGTCTTTGAAGTTTATTAGTGGATATGGCCGGTGAGTTTTCAGAACCATATGGAGTTCGTTGTGGTAGTTTTGTTATGGCCTGACTCGCGTTTTCCTGACGTATGTTTGCGTCTCTGGATGTTTATGTCGCGGGACAGTCCACAGGAAAACTTCTCAGGGGAAACTAATTAATACTGAAGCACTGTCTTCTTCTTCTTCTCCCACACCATGGTTATTATTCCCCCAGAGTTCTGAAGTTACGAGCGAGTCGTCCAGTGCCAAATGATGAGATATCTTTGCGGTTTCCTGGTTGGTTCATCTCTCTAAGGCTGTTAGGTAAGACACATATGCAACAGTTAGGTATCTTTATTGTGAAACGTTTCGCCTACACAGTAGGCTTCTTCAGTCAAGTACAGAAAAGTTGATAGAAGCAGAAGATACTTGAAGAAGCCTACTGTGTAGGCGAAACGTTTCACAATAAAGATACCTAACTGTTGCATATGTGTCTTACCTAACAACCTGTCGGTATTTTATACCATTTTAATGTTCAATCTCTAAGGCTCCTCGAGGCTGGTGAAGACTCTTGCCCTGGAGACACATACCTACCCTTCATTCACTAGCAGTCATACACCTCTTTCCCCTTTGAAGGGAAGAGGGCTATATGAAGGCTAATCTTATTAATGTCGTGCCTAAAAAGCCGAACTTGCCGAATAGGCCGAACTCCCTTAAAAATTAGATTTCCCCCTCCCCCTTCCTCCCCCAAAAAATCTTTGCTTACAATAATATTAAAATTTTTATTATTTAGACCAAATCTTAGAAATTTTACCTATCGTATTTTTTTTAGCTAAATTCTGTTGTGTATAACATATGTCAACTTAAATTAGTTAAATTATAATGATATATAATATATATATATATATAATATATATATATATATATATATATATATATATATAATATATATATATATATATATATATATATATATATATATATATATATATATATATATATAAAATATATATATATATATATATATTTCTCTATGATCAGATTGATTTCCGATCATTTACGGAAAAAACAAATTTTCATTCAGCTAATTCGACAGAGGACACCCTTGCCGAATAGGTCAAACTCTCCTATTCGTGGGAGAGAGCTAATCCCGTAGGGGTCAAGCAGTAACTGAAGGAATGGCAGACAATCAGGTTCAACGTAAACAATAGGAATTCAGTTCCAGTTCCTCAGAAGCCCCTGCTATAACGTAAGCCTCTATTTTAATGACGTTTCGCCCAAGGGAAGAGAAATGTCGCTTTGTGTCTTTACGGATCCTCGAAAAAAAGTCACAAAAAAAAGTCACAACATAACCATAAATTAAATGTGACTTTCTTTCCAGTGACCTTTTTGTCCCTAGCCAAAATTATGACCTATTTTCTGTGACCTTTTTTTCCCGGACACCGTCTCTTCAGTCCACAAGTCAGCTAGCTGCAACTCCCACCACCTTGAAGTACATAATCTAAACCTGTGTAACAACGCCAGGAACCCCAGTTACGTATCCTTAATGTAAACAGGGTGAAGCAAAGCAGGAGAAAGTGACGCTATAGACGTCGGAAACCAGCAACAATATCGACGCGACAATAACAAAAAAAAAAACATGTTAGCCAAATAGGATCGGGGAGCCCTCTTGGTGACAGCTGTATGGGGAAGTTAAGATATCCCGGCAACCTGTTGTCCGCCTCGATCCTCCAAGTTTAGATAAGAGAGGGTTTTAGTTCATGAGATAGTGGGATGTTCAGCCATGATGTGCAGGCTGTTTCCAGCAGCAGCCTCTCCCGTCCCTACCTCTCCAGCTCCCTGGATGCTGGAGGCATCCTGATGCTCTACCAGGAGTGGTACATTGTAAACTTGCGCCGGGCGTTATTGTGTTGCATTCTGTCGGTGCGTTGTAAACTTACTACACTGTTATGATACTGCTCTATTCTGAGGCAGGATTATCATTATGATGTTGGTGCCCCAGCGGGAAGTTATCTTAGCCCTATTGTAACGCACAATACTCCTGCTAACGAGGATGGCTGTTGTTAGAGTAAGATGGAATGAGATAAGTTATCATTGTTGTTATTGTTAGTACTGTTACCAATCAAGGAAGGAAGAGTACCTTGACGCTGGTGAAGAGATCTTGATGTAAGAAATCAAAGGCATACTTCCCGTTTTACGATTAAATTTGATAAACCCCCATCAGTAATGCAAGATCATTCGTAACTAATTAGTTTTCCAAAAGGTCTTCGACAAGGTACGCCATCGAAGACCGCTACCCAGAATAAAAGCACTTGGTTCAGGAAACAAATTTCGTGCCTAAGTGACTGTCTCACACGATCTTGAGTGGAGTGCCTCAGGGATCGATTCTTGGTCCTCTTCACGATATACACAAATGATCTCGAGGGAGGCCTAACCTACGAGAGAGCCAAACATGTGGCTGACACCAAATTGGGCAAACGCTCAGCATCTAAAGCGGATTTTTGTGATATTCAGAGTGATTTGAAGAGGTTGGTACTGTGGTCGGAGACGTGGAAGATGAGTTTCAACGTAGATAAGTACGAGATTATGCATTTTGGATATAGTAATCTCAAACATGATTATATTAGGTTACGTTAGTGGAATCCAGAGGCTGTTCATGGCACTTCCTCGGGAACTTCGACGCACCATCATTGTTGTTTAGCGTAAATATTAAAAGACGTTTATGCTTCTCAAAGTGTTGTGTTTTTTTTTTTATTGCAGCGGTCAAGATTATATATTTAATGATGTATAATTTAACGATAACACACACACACACACACACACACACACACACACACACACACACACACACACACACACACAGGAGGGTTAGAGGAGACATGATAACGACATACGAAATACTGCGAGGAATTGACAAGGTGGACAGAGATAGGATGTTTTAGAGATGGGACACAGAAACAAGGAGTCACAGTTGGAAGTTGACTACTCAGATGAGTCAAAGGGATGTTAGGAAGTATTTCTTTAATCACTGAGTTGTCAGGAAGTGGAATATTCTGGCAAGTGACATAGTGGAGGCAGGAACCATACATAGTTTTAAGACGAGGTTTGATAAAGCTCAGGAAGCAGAGAGAGAGAGGACCTAGTAGCGACCAGTGAAGAGGCGGGGCCAGGAGCTATGAATCGACCCCTGAAACATCAAATAGGTGAGTACAAACACGCACAAACATCAACACACACACACATACACACACACACAGTACTACTACTACTACTACTACTACTACTACTACTACTACTACTACACTGCTATTACTATTACTGTCACCACTGCTATTACAATCACTACTACTACTCTCACCATTCACAATAAAGCACCCCAACCCCCCCTCACCCAACACATCAAGTGATTCTCCATATCACGTTAAACACAGGAGAAGTCAAACCAAACGAGAGACACGAACACAAACTTCCCGGAAAAAAAAATAACGAATCCGTCATTTCCCTGTGTTTTTTTTCCTAACGTTACTTGCCGTGTGTTCACAATCTCTGCATCCAGACCTGTCACTTTTAAACAAATCATCCGGGCAGTTTGTGGAGTAAATTGTGTTCGCGGATTATTGGATAACTCCCAAAAAGGTTTGGTCTATTTCCCACCAGCGAACAAACCACAGTGGAAAGCGGCAGTGATGGACTGTAAGGTGTTTCCTGCTGACGCCGATGGGGGGGGGCTCTTGATTCGAGGAAATGGAGAGCTTCCTCCTCTTCCTCTTAGTGTCCGCAGTGATGAGAGTTTTCTATCTATCACGTTTTGTAATGATTAATAATAATAATAATAATATTAATGAAAATAAAATAATAATAACAGCAATAATAATAATAATAATAATAATAATAATAATAATAATAATAATAATAATAATAATAATAATAATAATAATAATAATAATAACGTAGCGTCCCATGTATGGGAGCCAATGTTGTATTTAAATACTGTAAGAATGTAATGTAACTCTCACTCAATATTATCAGTCTCATCAGTTATCATCATTATCATCATCATTATTATTAGCTATGTAAATAAATAGGCTGTGTTTCTTCTGTTAAACGAGGAGAACAAACTGCTGACTGATGTTAGGTCAGCGGACTCGGATTCAGAGAGTTTTGACCAGCCCTGAACACAGTAAATATACCTCTTTCTCTGGTTGTCTGGTAACGTTTCAAGTCTCTTTAAGATTTGGTCATTTGTGCTGTCTCTTAAGGTATGTCTTTCAGACATTCTAAGTATGTGTATTTCCTTAACTATAGAAAATAGATCTTATTTTTGAGTACATCTACGCTAAGACGTTGGTTATAATCTGTGTTGATCTTATTTTTGAGTACATCTACGCTAAGACGTTGGTTATAATAATCTGTGTTGTCTTCTATAGAAACTACCATAGTTATGGTCACCACTTTCATGTCATTAATCTTGTCATAGAAGTTTCAGTGGTAGAGAAACTCTTAATTTGATTTAGGATCACTCTTTGACAATATCATAAGATCCGTGTTTATATGAATAATGTGTTACTTCTATTGAATTTACAAAGTAATTATAACTTCTATGTAAATTCATGACTTTAAGAGTTACCTTAAAGTAAGATATTTACGATGACAATCGTAAATCTTGTAGTTTGAGTAATAAGGTACCTTGATTAATAAGGTGCCTTGAGCAATAAAGTATCTTGAGTAATAAGGTACCTAGAGTAATAAGGTACCTAGAGCAAAAAGGTACCTAGAGTAATAAGGTACCTTCAGTAATAAGGTACCTTGAGTACTCTTAAATATAAATTAACAACAGAAGAAGAAAGTATTGTCTTAAATACTGTAACATTAAAGATCGCTAAAACTATATATATATATATATATATATATAATATATATATAATATATATATATATATATATATATATATATATATATATATATATATATATATAAATCTCTCGGAGTATATATCCAGAAATATACAGCTGTGTATATATACAGTGACTTACTTGATATAAAACCCATTTCACTAAGCAAATTATGCTAATTATGCATTAAAAACAGTATAAGCAGCAGTCTGAAATATTTTAACGGAAAGAGGAACAATATGACTTAAGTACAGAAATAGATTATCTCATTCTACACAGCTAAGTGAGTGTGGATAGAGATATAAGTCTCATTCTACAGAGCCGAGTGAGTCTGCTTTGCTCTATGAATACAAATTTCACCTAAGTAAGGCAAGATTGGGGTGGGCCATTGCTTGCCCTAAAGGCTCTCACGCTGAAGGAAAAAAGTTTGAATAAGGTAGATAGAAGTTATCTGCTTGATAGTAGTGTTTGGAAATGTAAGTATGGGTAGACATGGATGGTTAGGTTCGTCAGGAAACAGGACAAGTGTTTCCTGACGTGGTTGTAGTTGATGACCCACCGTTGGAGTTTTTGGTCATCTGACCGAGGCCTTCAGCTGGCTTACCCCTCCATCCCTTTAAAAGTTATGGTCATAGTTATAACCATTTCGTTTTTTCATAGACATTGAGATACTACGTCACACGTTGTGTACTTGCTGCATCTATTTAGGTAACACTAAGGCCTAGAACTATCTAAGAAAGTTTGTATTGATTTCTGGCACAGGATGGCAGCAGTACGTGGGTGCAGGAGTGCCACTGTCTCGAAAGACTTGAAATCAAACTAAATCTGAGCTTATAAATGATTTTGCTAGCTATCAACAAAATAGGGCAAAAGGCAGGCTGAGGAGGGATGAGAGTGACTACAGAACTGAATAAGATGAAATTTAATAAAATTATAGGATTTATATATATATATATATATATATATATATATAATATATATATATATATATATATATATATATATATAATATATATATATATATATATATGTATATATATATATATATATATATATATATAAATATATATATATATATATATATATATATATATATATATAATATATATAATATATATATATATACATATATAATCATTTACCAAACTGCGGCATGCCAGGGCTCGACCCCACGACACATTGTCCCGCCTCAAGAAACAACACAACGTACATGTCACCTTGCCACTGAGCCAGCGATCCTACAAAGATCACACATCCAGCAGAGCTAGATGTTTTTCTCGTGATCCGAGGACACTCGTGGCAGTAGTATCTCAAGGATTAATTTCAGCCTCCTCTTGTTTGAATACCCAGGGATAACATTTTCATTTTTATAATATTCACATTCCCTAACTTTTTCAGAGTAGTTAATTTAGCTAGCTTGTCACTCTACCATGTGTGAATACATCAGTGAGAAGTGCAGTCCACAAGATTTGTACATTAAATGCACCTTAGATTTATTTAATGTCAGTACCTGGTTTCTTCAATGAGCGTGTTGTTCGGGTCGTTATGCCAGTTAAGAATGTGCAGTGATGACATACACTCAGTAACTGTCAAGGAACAAAGCTCGTTCTCATAATTCAAGTTTAATGCCATTAGGAGGGCAAAGAATTTATAGGTTGTAATGTCTCATTATTTATATATATAGGAAATGTCAACATGAGCAGCTGCAACGGTGCCTGTGGACTCGTGCCCAGAGCCATCAGTGGCCCAGTGGCTTACGCACTCGCCTGGAGTTTTACGGTTCGTTTGCCTTTGGGTTCTAATTCTACCCGTACCGTGGTTTGAGTCGAGTTATATAATTGGTGACGTATCCTGAACAGCAGTTGGAGGCTTCCTGAGGATTTGGATTTTGCAAACCATTTAAGCCAGGGGTCTCACCTGTGATACCGTTTATAAGGGAAAATTTCAGAAACCTGAAGTCAAATGCATCCTCCATGGAGGAGTGACGTCTTCTCGTCATGGATGACACTGGAAATGCAGTTATCATGTCACCGACACTGGGAATACAATCATGATGTCACAGACACTGGGAATACAATCATGATGTCACTAACACTGGGAATACAATCATGATGTCACTAACACTGGGAATGCAGTCATCATGTCACTAACACTGGGAATACAATCATGCCTCTAACACTGGGAATGCAATCATCGTGTTACTAACACTGGGAATACAATCATCACGTCACTAACACTGGGAATGCAATCATGTCACTAACACTGGGAACACAATCATCATGTTACTAACACTGGGAATTCAATCATCATGTCACTAACACTGGGAATACAGTCATCATGTTACTAACACTGGGAATTCAATCATGTCAGTAATGCTGGGAATGCAATCATCATGTCACTAATATTGGAATACAGGACTCCTTCCTCACATTAAGAAGCTCTATTAAATACGGAAATCGAAGTTAAAGATGCTTGCTGAAATGCTTTAAGAAGATACACAAGACACACAGAAGACAAGTGTAGTGAAGGAGTCAACAACAGCCTCTGAGAGAGAGAATTCTGTCAGGTCTAATGAAGTAATCGACAACAGCCTCCGAGAGGCAGTACTGATAAGTGTAGTTAGTAAAGGAATCAACAAGAACAGCCTCTGAGAGACAGTACTGAGAGGTGTAGTGAAGGAGTCAACAACAACAGCCTCTGATAGACAGTACTGAGAGGTGTAGTGAAGGAGTCAACAACAGCCTCTGAGAGACTGTACTGACAGGTGTAGTGAAGGAGTCAACAACAGCAATACAACACAATCGGTCTACTACACCACACAAAATATGAAGGAAAATAGTGCAGTCCAGGTGCTGTAAATTATGAATTCAGTGCTTTTTTGATTATAATGATAATGTTGTAAATTATAAAGGTGAACGTAGAGACAAAATGTGTAAAAAAAATATATAGAAACGTTTTCAAGAAACACCTGTAAAAGAAATTTAGACACACACACACACACACACACACACACACACACACACACACACACACACACACACACACACACACACACACACACACACACACACACACACACACACACACACACACACACACACACACATACATACACACACACATGTACATGACTTGGACAAAGCAGAGTGGCGGAGGCAAACACAGCTTCAAGACTACGTATGACAGGGCCCAAGAGGCCAGAAGTTAGTGATGTTGATCAGGGTGGTCTAGGAGCCGTGGAGCCAGGAGCTAAGTATTAACATCCCCCACCCATCCACCCACAACGAAATTTGTAAGTACATAATTTGCACACTGGCAGCACAATGCAACCTCACAGTACGACCACACAATACAACCTCACAGTACCACCACACAATACAACCTCACAGTACCACCACACAATACAACCTCACAGTACCACCACACAATGCAACCTCACAGTACCACCACACAATACAACCTCACAGTACCACCACACAATACAACCTCACAGTACCACCACACAATACAACCTCACAGTACCACCACACAATACAACCTCACAGTACCACCACACAATACAACCTCACAGTACCACCACACAATACAACCTCACAGTACCACCACACAATACAACCTCACAGTACCACCACACAATACAACCTCACAGTACCACCACACAATACAACCTCACAGTACCACCACACAATACAACCTCACAGTACCACCACACAATGCAACCTCACAGTACCACCACACAATACAACCTCACAGTACCACCACACAATACAACCTCACAGTACCACCACACACATACAACCTCACAGTACCACCACACAATACAACCTCACAGTACCACCACACAATACAACCTCACAGTACCACCACACAATACAACCTCACAGTACCACCACACAATGCAACCTCACAGTACCACCACACAATACAACCTCACAGTACCACCACACAATACAACCTCACAGTACCACCACACAATACAACCTCACAGTACCACCACACAATACAACCTCACAGTACCACCACACAATACAACCTCACAGTACCACCACACAATACAACCTCACAGTACCACCACACAATACAACCTCACAGTACCACCACACAATACAACCTCACAGTACCACCACACAATACAACCTCACAGTACCACCACACAATACAACCTCACATCATTTATTGATTAACTTTGTCTTCCCTACTGCTGAAGAAATGTGCAGAAGTTCTTTACTGCCTTCAGACAGACTCCTGATCCGCCAGACTTTGGTGGCTATGTGTGGCCCTGCGGGCTGCTACCACCAACAATCTGGTTGACCAGGCTGTTGCATGGCAACGATGGTAGAACCCTCGACACTGGTCACAGATAACACTACGCTACCACACAATACAGACGTATCATATCGCAGCACAATACCGCGCCCCACAATGCCATCATACAATTATATTTAATATGCAACAGCACAATACTACTTTAGAAACCAGCAACACAACAGCGCCACACAATACCACGAACATAATACAATAGCACAATACCACAAGCACTGCAACATAAAGCCAACACACCACAAAAACAATCCAACCCCACAATACTACAACTCCACACACACACCATACATAGCACCATAAATGGGTGAGTAAAAATAGGCGAGTGCCATACTCCTCCTTACACAATACCCGAAAACAACCACACAATACAACGCCATACAACGCCACCATAGCACCATAACCCTCTCATCTCTTGCACAATACCACGAAAGCGTACACTACAATACCACCATAAAACACTATAGCACCATACCCTTGCTTGTACTATACCATAACCTCATAACACTACAACCACCACCATATAACACTACATCACCAAATAACACTACACCACCACCATATAACACTACATCACCACATAACACTACACCATCACCACATAACACTACACCACCACATAACACTACACTACCACATAGCACTACACTACCATATAACACTACAACCACCACCATATAACACTACATCACCACATAACACTACACCATCACCACATAACACTACACCACCACATAACACTACACTACCACATAGCACTACACTACCACATAACACTACACCACCCCCATAAAACACTACACACCACAAACACTACACCACCCACCACATAACACTACACCACCATATACACACAACCACCACATAACACTACCCATCACCACATAAATACACCACCACAAAACCCACTACACCTACCACATAGCACTACACTACCACATAACACTACCCCAAACCACCATAAACACTACACACCAGTAACACTACACCATCACCACATAACACTACACTACCACATAACACACCCCACCACCAAAAAACCCTACAACCACCACCACATAACACTACACACCACATAACACTACACTACCACAAAACACACACCACCACCACATAACACTACACTACCACATAGCACTACACTACCACATAACACTACCTACCACATAACACTACACCACCCCCACATAACACTACACTACCACATAACACTACACCTCCATAACACTACACCACCACCACATAACACTACACCACCCCAAACATAACACTACACACCACATACACTACACTACCACATAACACTACACCACCACCACATAACACTACACACCACATAGCACTACACTACCACATAACACTCACCCCACCACATAACACTACACCACCACATAACAACTACACCACCTCATAACGCAACACTACCACATAACGCACACAACCCAAAATAACATACACACCACAAAACACTAACACCACCACCACATAACACTACACTACCACAAAACACTACACTACCACTTTAACCTACACCACCACCACAAAACACTACACCACCACATAACACTACACCACCACATAACACTACCAAACCACATAACACTACACACCACAATAACACTACACCACCACATAAAAACTACACCACCACATAACACTACACCACCACATAACACTACACCCCACATAACACTACACCACCACATAACACAAACACCACCACAATAACACTAACACCACCACAAACACTACACCACCACATAACACTACACCACCACATAACACTACACCACCACATAACACTAAAACCACCACATAACACTACACCACCACATAACACACTCACCACATAACACTACACTCCACATACCCCTACACCACCACATAACACTACAACTACCCACAAAACACTACACTACCACATAACACTACACCACCCCCATAACACTACCCCACCACATAACACTACACTACCACATAACCACACACCACCACATTACACTACACCACCACATAACACTACACCCACCACATAACACTACACCACCACATAACACTACACCACCACATAACACTACACCACCACATAACACTACACCACCACATAACACTACACCACCACATAACACTACACCACCACATAACACTACACCACCACATAACACTACACCACCACATAACACTACCCCACCACAAAACACTACACCACCACATAACACTACACCACCACATAACACTAACACCACAACATAACACTACACCACCACATAACTTACACCACCACATAACATTAACCACCACATAACACTACAACACCACATAACACAAACACCCCACATAACACTACACCACCACATAACACTACACCACCACATAACACTACACCACCACATAACCCCTACACCACCACTAGCACTACCCCACCACATAACACTACACCACTACATGACACACACCACCACATAACACTACACCACCACATAACACACACCACTACTACACTACACCACCACATAACACTACACCACCACATAACACTACACCACCACATAACACTACACCACCACATAACACTACACACCACATAACACTACACCACCACATAACACACCCCAAACACCACATAACACAACACCACCACATAACACTACAACCACCACATAACACTACACCACCACATAACACTACACCACCACAATAACACTACACCACCACATAACACTACACCACCACCACATAACACTACAACCACCACCATAACACTACACCACCACATAACACTACACCCCCACAAAACACTAAAACCACCAAAATAACACTACACCACCACATAACACTACACCACCCCCACAAAACACTACACCACCACATAACACTACACACCAAAATAAAAACTACACCACCACAAACACTACACCACCACCACAAAAACACCAACACCACACATAACACTACACCACCACATAACACAACACCACCACATAACACTACACCACCACCACATAACACTACACCACCACATAACACTAACCACCACATAACACTACACCACCACATAACACTACACCACCACATAACACTACACCACCAATAACACTACACCACCAAAACGACACACACCACCACCACCACCCCCAAACCACCACCACCACCCCCACCCCCACCCCCACCACCACCACCACCAACCACCCCCCACCACCACCACCACCCCCCCACCAACCACATCTTGACAAATACCAGGGATTTCCCTCAACATTGCATCCCACCATTATCCCTGGCACCAGCAAGGAAGGCATCATACCGCCTAAATTGAGGTACATTACCCCAGGCTTGGTCGATCATATTTAAGCTGTTGAACTTTATTTATCACTTTAATGTTGGCATGTTATGAGATCCTACTGAGATACGAGAATCATTTGTTGTGACGCGTCTGCAAGTAAGGGGCCATCATGCTGACATATTGTAAAACTTATTGCTGCATATAGTTTGCTTATAGATATTTCTATAATTTTTTTTACGGGGGATAGAAATGGGTTAGTTTGCTGTGAAATCTGTGGGTTTTATTTGCGGGAGGATGAGGGGTTTAGAGGGGTTTGTTGTAAGGGTGACTCTGGCCTCTTAAGAGTTTTGTGTGTTGGGGGAGGGTAGTGTGAGGTGGTGAGGAGATGGTTTTAACGGCTTGCTTGTTTTAACGGCTTGCTTGTTTTAATGGCTTGCTGTGTGTGTGTTTGTGTGTGCTCACCTGATTGTGGTTGCAGGGGTTGAGTCACAGCTACCGGCCCCGCCTCTTCACTGGTCACTATTAAGTCCACTCTCTCCCTGCTCCACGAGCCTCATCATGCGTTTTTCCTTGCATGTGTGTGTGTGTGTGTGTGTGTGTGTGTGTGTGTGTGTGTGCGTGTGTGTGTGCGTGCGTTTGCTTGCTTTGTGTTGTTGCAACACTACCTAAGCGTCTATGACAGTAATACAAAATTATTTATCACAGAGACAGAAGGGACAGACCCCCCCAGCAGCGTTGAACCAACAAACGAAGTGGACGTTTAAAAGTAAACTGAAGAGGACTAATAGTTGTGTATTTTCCGGCATGTAAACCGAGAGTTTTTTCCCAGTCTTGGAAAATCTGGCTGCGCCTTATATGCTCAAAGTCAGGGTCAAGCGCAGGGCTCTAACAGTTGTTTACTAACGTTACGTTACAACTGTTTACAAACATTGTCTTAAATATCTCATATGATGGTGCGTCTTATATGCTGGAAAAGACGGTAAATCGTCGTAAAAAATCATCATCCCTATAATATTTCTTCTCTCCCACTATTTTCTTTAAGAAGTATTTTATGAGAGTCCTGTACCTGCAAGATGATGAATGAGACACATGTGCAGCACCTGGGTATCTTTATTGATGAATAACACGCATGTGCAACACCTGGGGAGGTTTATTGATGAATAACACACATGTACAACACCTGGGTATTTTTATTGATGAATAACACGCATGTGCAACACCTGTGGAGGATTATTGATAAATAAGGCACTTGTGCAACATCTAGGTGTCTTTATTGATGAATAAAACACATTTGCAACATCTGGGTATCTTTACTGAGAGATGTTTTGCTCTGCACTGCAAGCTTTCTCGGTCTAATACATGATAAGGGACACTTTGACAGTGAAGCCAGTGGAAGAGGGGGATACATGCTGCAGTTGAAGACGTGATTACATGTGGTCGGGGCCCACAAGACAGCGTACATTAAATCCATAAGATGAGACAGACATTTAGTTTCCATCGTCATGTGTCTGATTTAGATTAACAAAGCCTATGTTTTTGTCCTATGTGATGTGGCCTTCTCAGTCTACGGTAAACCTAGAATTTTAATGGTGGATTTCTGTTGATTGTAAGCACGTCCAGATAGGGTAAACTCAGCCCCCTCTACCTCAATGGTCTGAGAAAAGTATCCCAGTATCACTGTATCTCTGTATCCCCGTAATCCCAGTATCACTGAAGCAGGGACACCATCAGCATTGTTCCACTCTTATAACAACAAATATAAATATTACATGTATGAGGTTATACATACAGAAGCATGTCGAAGGTATATATACTGACAGGCGTATGTCTCAGGGTATATATACTGAGAAATTAATTTCTATATTAGGGATTAACGTAGCCTTAGCCGGTGGTGTACAGGCGACATGCAGCCTTAATAACCCACATGCACTCGATAGGTTTGAAAGCCAATAAACCAGCCGATCAAGCAACAAACACAGGCGTTCACAAACACAAACACACACAACTCTAAAAATAAATCAGTATTCCTTCAAAAAAATTGACTTCTCTGCTAGCGGGGGGGAGGAGAGAGATCATGTATGTTTTGGTGTATGCTCTGTAATGGACAGTAATGTGGCCGCTGTAACACCCGGTCAACTGCAACCACGTATTATAGCAGATTATTGAATAAGATTATAGTACACAAGCTTCTTCCTGCGCCATGCTGCCGATACGATACATTACGTTTGGTTGTAACCCCTTCATTATCAGAGTTACTCTATTTTTACCTAAATATGTATATTTGATGCATGGAGGGCGTGGAGGGAGGCAGCTTAGATCAAGTAAAATAGTGTAAAAGTTTTTCCTACGCGGAAAATGAAAATAATACGATGATATTGTGCAAAACAAGACTAAATATGGACTTAATAAGGGAGAAGAAAGTCTAGTAATTAAAAAGAACGAAATGATAAAAGAACGCCAAAATGTTGACGAATAGATTGTAAATTGAAGACAGAGAGGTGGGGGAGGATAGTTAATTGAGGAATACAGGAATATGATTTCCAGGATAATTTTGGCAAGGCAAGACGGAAGGTGTGATATACACTGGCCTGAGGCGTCTTCCAGGAGGGGGAAAGTCTGGAAGACGAGACTAGACACAAGGCAATGACTTAGAGCGAAAGGTCATGTCTTAATCGTGAGCTGCAGCAATACTGTTTGCATTGTGACAGTAAAGGTCATACCTTAATCAATGGCGCTTGAAGAAGACTGTTTACACTGCGAGACAGAGTAAAGGTCATGCCTTAACCATAAGGTCTTTAACAAGACTTTACGCTCTGAATTAGAGCACAGAGTCATACCTGAGACATAGACAGCTTTTCAAGACTTACTGCCTGATTGAAATTTGCTTTATCAGCCATAGGAAATTTTCCAGGAGGGTATCTTGACTCTAGCAAAGAGCTCTTGATCCAAGGAATTAATTACCCATGCCCGGATCAAACCTGATTTACTTCTGTCGCCTAGGCAACGTTTAGCCTCTATGGGTTTAATGTTTTCCCTCTAAATATAACATAATAATCAGCCTTGTGTATATCGTCTCGTTAACCAAACTTACAATTTATCTTCGTTTATTAACCATTAATAATTATAAGCTGATTTTTGCATTATCAACCTTGAACTGAAGGATTTATTACATGCACACAATTATATATATATATATATATATATATATATATATATATAATATATAATATATATATTATATATATATATATATATATATATATATATAATATATATATATATATATATAATATATATATATATATATATATATATATATATATATATATATATATATATATATATATATATATATATATATATATATATATATATATATATATATATATATATATATATATATATCAAAAGAAGAGATTATCATCAGATCCCAGGGATTTACACATTGGCCATTCTCTCTCTCTCTCTCTCTCTCTCTATCTCTCTCTCTCTCCCCTACATAGGCGGTACCTACACGCTACTCCAATTTTCATAAAGTTCATGTACTCGTTAGGTGTCACTGAAGTCAGATTTGCCTTATTACCAATGTTCGACCTTCCGTAGTCTTTTATCTCCCCTTGTGTGTGGGGAGATCTGGAGGCTGGAATATTGGGTAAGTGGGAGATTGAGAGGATGCTTTGGGGAGTGGGGAGGGGTTTGGGGGCTGAAAAAAAGGGAAATGGTTTTCTCCTCCTAAATTTCCCTTTTCCCCCCTTAACTGCTCTTTCCCCCCTCAATATACCTTTTCCTTCCCTTCCTCTACCTCCTCCCTATGATTCCCTCCCCAGACCCCCTTCTTTTTTCCCTTCCTTTTCCCCGGGCCCCCTTCTTTTTCCCATCCCTTCCCCAGACCCCCTTTTTTTCCACCCCCCTTCCCCCCAGAGCCCTTCTCTTTCCCCATCCCTTCCCCAACCCCCCTTCCTTTCCACCCCTTCCCCAAACCCCCCCCTTCTCTTTCCCATTCCTTCCCCAGTGCCTCTTCTCTTTCCCACCTTTCCCAGAGCCCCTTCCTTCCAATCCCCCCCAAGCCCCTTCTCTTCCCACCCCTTTCCCTTTCCCCTTTTCCCCCAAACCCCCTCCCTCTATCCTCTCTTTCCTCTGCAACCCCCTCCCCTATCCTCTCTGTTCCTCTCCTAGCCCTCCCTTTCTCCCTAGCATCAAGAGTATTGACGAATATTTAACTCCATCTTGCAGGAAACAACTTCTCTTTTGGGGTCCTCCAAAGGGAATTTTTTGGGCTGTGTTTGAGTGTGTGTAAGACGGGGGGGATCCCAAACCCCATTTCAAATAGGGCCCCAATCCAATTCAAGTGCGGCATTAGGGAGTTTTTTTGGCCATGAGGAAAATAGGAGTTTGCGACTTAACACACCAGTGACTCCCATAAACAGGCGGCGAGTAATCGTGGTCGTTAACAAAGCGAGTCTAAGGGGTTTCAGAGCTGACCATTTCGGGGCGGGGATTTTTGGGGATATTGGATTCGCATTAAAAAAGGGATACTTTATAGTGTTGGTAACGGCCCACAGGCGGGGTCCCCCCAGCCCTCTGCCACACGCCAGGCCCCACGGGGCAACCCCCCACCCTCTCAAAAAACCCCATGTTTGTATCTCTTACCCTGGCCACCCTCACCCTGGGGCCCTCCGTGGCTAACGTTGTTAACCTAAAAAACGTTTTTACCTTCCCCATGTTTTTTTCTTGGTCGCTCGTTTTATTTTTTGTATAATTCCGGTCATGTTCGGAGGTGTTTTCAAATTTAAAACTTAATCCGGGGAAAATGTCTCTGGGGCAACCCGAAAAAAGGGGGCGAGATTTAGCTTTCAAATCAAATAGGATTTGCGTCGTTTACGCTGTTGTTCACCGCAAAGCTTGGTTTTTTTCCGATCTGGAGAAAGGATTCATCGCAGTTTGGGAAACGCGCCACTTTGACAGAAGGAAAATGCCTCCAACTTTTGCAATATTTTCCTCTATAAAAACAAATTTTTTTGCTAACTCAAGGACTTAGCTACGACTTTTAAAAATATTAGCAAAAAGGGGATTAAAATTTGTAGGGGTTCAAGGAGGGTACCCCGATGGTGGGAAGGGGCTTGAGGGCTCAGGAGGGTACCTTGATGCTGGGGATTATTAAAATTGGAGGAAGCCGCTGTTACGCTGTAGGGGGCACAGGACGTACAGGGGCAGAGCCAAACCCGGAGGTCACAACACGCCCGTGGAGTGGGGTTAATGAGGGGTTTTATCCAAAGGGAAAGGGGGTATAGCGCTTAACCCCTGATCAAAAGCCCCTTCACTAGCACAAGGAAACCTACTTTCCCCGCCCCTTCAGAAAATCAAGGACCTTCCTTCCCCCATCACAAGGAGGCTTCTTTTACAACATCGAGGAACCTCCTACCCTACCTCCGTCCCCAAAATTGGACCACAAAGAGAAAAAGACACGTTTTTTACAATTTCTGACAAAAACTTTCGCCCAACGAGATTTTTCTTCCGTCCGAAAGAAGGACTGGGAAGCCTTTTTGCGAAACGACGAAAAACCCATTTAAGCGCTTATATCACATAACACCGTTTCATCCTCAAGCTCAACGAGGGGTCTTTTCAAAAAGCCATTAATCTTTGTATATTTGTTAGATATCCCCTGAAAAAAACACCTTTATTTTTTAAAATTTTTCGAAAGAAAAATTTAGAATTACAATGGGGAATGGAGCCCCCCTTCATCACGCCTAAACAAAGTAAAAACGGGGGAAAACTGCCCTAAAGGCACAGACAGTGATAATGGTTGGGTATAACTTTTAAAAATTGGGGGAACCAGAGAGTGTTTCTGACGAGGGGGTGGGTTTACACCCACCTCTGCTGGTGAGCGCTGGGGGATGCTGAGCGCAGTGATGCTCCGGTGAAGCTTGCGGGATGCTGATGCTGCTAGCGATGCTGGTGATCTGCGGTTCTGTTCGGTGATGATACTGCGGTGTCTATACTCTGGTGATCCTGCTATTTTGCTCCGCTGCTGCGGCGATGTTTCTGGTGATCCGTTACTTTGGGTCCGCGGTGTGCTGCTGGTACATGCGCTAGGATCTGCTGGTGAGCGGGAGTTGCTGCTGTTTATGCTGGGTGACATGCTACTATGCTTCCCGGATGTTCGGGGATGTTTTATCGCTGGTGGTGCTGGTGCTCTTCATGAGATACTAGTGGTGATCCTGCTACTAGTGCTACTGCTGCTACTGGTGATGCTGCTGCTATTGTTGATTCTGCTGGTGATGCTGCTGCTGCTGTTGATGCTGCTGGTCATCCTGCTGCTCAACATCCATTCCTGCTATTTGTTACTGCTGATTTTAAACGTCCTCTCTTGCTGCTGCTGGTACTGGTGATGCTGCTACTGTAGGTGTTGTAGGTAATGTTGGTTGTACTGGTAGCACCGCTTGTTGAGACTGTGATGGTGGTGAGAGAGACAGAGAGTGAGAGGGTGTGAGAGTCTGCCATCTCTCCTTGGGACCGGTCTTGACACACACACACACACACACACACACACACACACACACACACACACACACACACACACACACACACACACACACACACACCACACATATAATATACATATATAATATATATATAATATATATATATAAATATATATATATATAATATATATATATATAAATATATGCATATACATGCATATCCTATCGCATCCTATTAGAATTCAATCATGTTGAAGAGAGATCAGATAGGACACAGGTGGGCAGATGACACTGTATTATCAAAGTGTTTTAAGTTATCGGAAGACTTTCCACACTGCCCAACACCAGATTCTTCCTGCTTTTACGCATTTTAGTTTACAATCCAAGAGTTGCTCTCTTACCTCGGTTTATATGCAGATTAAGAGTTCTCGTCTTACGTCAGCCACACACGACAACAAATTAAAACCCAGGTGCCTATGGACTGTTGACCTCTGGCGACTTGCGTGAAGAGATTTTGTCTTCACGTCTCCGAGGATGTGACCCACAACAGTCGACTAGCACCCATGTACCTATTTACTACTGGGTGAACAGGGGCACCAAGGGTAGGAAAACTTGCAAGACTGACGGTCAGACTGTTGAAAAGGATACGAAGGAATCTAGTATTTTTTTCCGATACGCTCGTTTCCAGTCTTTCCATTCCAGTACACTGGAACCCCTTCAAGGAGTGGGCTGTGTTGACAACACTCTGCGTACTCCCTGAGGGAGTGGACTGTGTCGATACCCCTCTTGTAGGAAGTGGATTGTTTACGTACCATTCTATGTACTCCTTCAAGGAGTGGGCCGTGCACACAACACTGTCTACTCCTCGAAGAAGCGAATCCAAGTCTTACCTCACACAGCTGACCATACAACTTCAATAACGAATCAGTTAATAAGAACATTAGAAAACAATAAATTTAAAAGATATGTAAATATATGACACTATAAGTTGTCGGGGAGAAGAAGGAAAGTGTGGAGGAATGGAGTGGACCTAGTGGAGGGAATGGAAGGAGTGGAGGAGTACTAAAGGTCAGCAGATTGTAATGATAAAGGTCAAATAGGTGTGGCAGCAACAGGTCAAGTTGCCTGACAGCAATATGGACAGCACTCCGCAACATCCATCAACAGCCCGTGGGGAATGGGCGGGGGGGGGGAAAGGGGGGAAAGGGGGTTGTTTTAAAAAAAAATTGGAACCCCCGGTGGGTACACCTGGCAAACTCGGGTTTTTTGGTTTGTTTAAAAAGAAGGGTTTTTTTTGGAAAAAACCCCATGACAAGGGGTTTGAAAAATTCCCCTTTTAGCAACCCCCTTCCCCCATGAAAACCTTAAACCCCTTTTTTGTTTTTAAAAAAAATTTTGGGGTTTTGTATTTTTTTCTTAATTTCCCCGATTTCATTGATGAGCCCAGGAGGGATTTTTTTTTTCCCTTCGAAAGATTGTCCCCTGAAAACCCCCATTTTGTGGCAAGGGTTTTTTTTTTTCGGGGAAAAAACCCCCCGGGGGGACACAGCCGTGGGGAACCCCGGGTTGGATAGGGGAAAGAATTGGTTTAAAGGGGTACCAGGGTGAAAGCCACCCCAAAAGGTGCTGGAAACCACCCAGTGGTAAACCAAATGTGAAAAAACCCCCAGGGCGAAAGACCCATAAAATATCAAACCACAAAGAAAACCCGGGTTTAAAACCTCCCATTTGCAACCTACCCAGGGCTAAACCCCCCATTTTAAACCAATCCCATTTTGATACAAACCAGTGGTGCAAAATTCCCCATGGTAAACCTACCCCCGTGTTTGAAGCTACCCCTTTTGGAAAAGTTCCCGGTTGTTTAAACCTTTCCCGGTTGGAAAGCCTACCCAGTGGGTTGAAACCCTTCCCATGTGTTGAAAGCCATCCCAGTGTTGAAGTTTTCCCCGTGTGGAAAGCCACCCATTTGTTGAACCATGTTGTTAAAAATACCAGTTTTAAACCTATCCAGTGTGTTAAAAACCTTTTTCCCCATGGGGGTTTGGTTTTAGCAAAACCGGGTTTGAAGCCTATCCCAGTGGAAACCTATCCCAGTGTGAAAAATTTTTTTCCCAGTGTGCCCCCCCAAAAAGGGGGGTTGGGTTCAAATTATTCTAAAAGCCTTTTTGGGAAAATCCCAGTTTGTATTTATATATCACAACGGGTTAAAGGGGGGAATGAAAAAAAAAAAAATTTAACTACTATACTACTACTACTACTACTACTACTACACTAAATACTTAAAAACTAAACCCGATCTCGAATGGTTAAAATCTCACCCCAGATTCTTTTCCATACATGTACCTACCCACCAACTAACTCCCAGGTACCTATACCTAGCTCACCGGGGGCGCAGGGGGAAGAAAATACCCCTAGGTAAATTTTTCTTAAAAACATTGACGTTTCAAAAAACATACATATATAATATTATAAAAAAAAAATATATATAAAAAATATTATAAAAATATAAAAATAATATATATATATATAAAAATATATAATATATATATATATAAAAATTTTGTGTGTTTGCAAAATTTTCATCAAATAATTACCAAAGTATTTCATTCAGTGTCGCATCATCGTTCAGATCTTATCAATAATTCTTTACTTCCCATAATTTATTCATCTCTCGAAAACCCTTCTGGTTTCCCTTTCTTTTTGAGCTGCTGCTCGCTTTTTTTCCGCTGTATTGATGTTTGTGCTTTCTTAAGACTTTTTGAGAGTTTTTACCTTCTTGACTTCGAGATCCAGCACGCTCTACTCTTTTCGCTCGTGGGATTTAAATTTTTTTTTATTGATTTGTTTTTTTATTGCTCAGGTTTTTTCTCTATTTAAAAACTGCATTTTTTATAATATATGAAACTAAAGTTTGCGTTGTTTGGGTGCTTTCCTGCCCTTCCTTGTATGTTCTGTCTCTCTTAAGCAACACTTTTCCCCACCATTACCACCACTTGTACCACCAACACCCTACCGCTACCACACCACCATCATCACTACTACCACCCCCATCACTACCACCACCACCATCACTACTACCACCACCATACCCCCACTACCAATACCCCCTACCAGTACCACCAACACTACTACCCACCACACCATCAACACTACTACACACTACCACCACCACTACCACCATCAATGCACCATCACCATACCACCAAAATAACACCACCACCATACCACTACACTACTACCCCCAACCTACACCACCACCACTACACCACACAAAACCACCCCCCACCACCACCACTACACCACCACTACCACCCTACTACCACCACACCATACCACCCACCACACCACCACCACAAACCCCCACCACTACCAACACCCTGCCACCACCACTCCACCACCAACAAACCCAAAAAACCACCACCACTACCCAACACTACTACCACCACCACAACCACAATAACAACACCACCGCCACTACCCCCACCACTACCACCGCCACTACCCCCACCACTACCCCCACCACTACCACCCCCACTACCACCGCCACTACCACCACCACTACTTAAACCCCCCACCACCCACCACCAACACACCACCTCACACCCACCACCTCAAACTACCACCACCCTACCACCCCCCCACATCACCCCCACTACCACCCCCACTACCACCACCATTAAAACCACCACCACCACCCCTACTACCACCCTCACCATCCAACCACTACTCACTCCACACCTCATAAACAAACACATCACTCCAATTTCATTTCCCAGTCGTTAAAAGCATTTTTTTACTGTACGTCATAATAATGTTCTCTCTGTCGGGGATGACCTGTTCTCTCTTTGGGGATGCCTTTTTCCTCTGCGGGGGTGACCGTTCTCTCTATAGGGAGTGACGTGTTCTCTGTCTGGAAGTGACCTGTTCTCTCTGTCGGGGATTGACCTCTTCTCTCTGTCGGGGATTGACCTCTTCTCTCCCGGGAAGTAACCGTTTTCAAATGTCGGGGAGTAAACTTTTTTCCGTCGGGGATACGTTAGGGCGTCGGGGATGACTTCTCTGTCGGTTACACAGTTCTCTGATCCAAATGTTGGCAGTGTGCTGATCCACCCGTGGATCAAGCCACTGATCCACCCATGGATCAAACAACTGATCCACCCATGGATAAGGCCACTGATCCACTCATGGATCAAACCACTGATTCACCCATGGATCAAACCGCTGATCCACTCATGGATCAGACCGCTGATCCACTCATGCATCAGACCGCTGATCCACTCATGGATCAGACCGCTGATCCACTAGTGGATCTGACCACTTAAACTAGTTAAAAGGATGCATCCTTATACTGCATCCTCTGCAATAACTCAAAGTCGTGCTCCTTCCTCACTAAGACGACCACTTCGTTGCAACGACTAGTACGGGAAGGTCGTTATCAGCTCACTCTGCTTACGGAGGTGAAATGAAAGTGTATATAAATTAATATAAACTGAAATACACATATATAGCGTGAAATATGTATAAACGATTATATGAATATATATATATACATATATATATATATATATATATATATATATATATAATATATATATATATATATATATATATTTATAGTGCGTGTGTGTGTGTGTACTCACCTAATTGTGGTTACAGGGGTTGATTCATAGCTCCTGGACCCTCCTCTTCGCTATGTATATATACAAATATATATAAAAAATGCAAAAATATATGTTGAATTCAGTCGAAATGTGTATACCTCTGTGCACGTAAATGTATATATAAGACTAAAGATGTGTGAAATCGAACTGAAATATGTATAGAAATGTGTATAGAAATATTTATAGAATACATCAGCAGTGGAAAGATGTGTGCCTTCCCATGGATCTTAAAGTGAGAAGATTCTCTTTACTCGGCTCTATTCAGTACTTTATTAATTATAGAGTCAAAAGAGCAGTAAAGAAAGAGTTAGAAGTGGTGGGAGAATGCCAACTAATTTTTATTCTCCAGAAGAAACCATTATACTTTACTGAGTAAACAACCGGTCACTGTTTTGGGCTAAAGGATTCATGGCTGGAGAAATATATTCATGGCTCGTCCGGGCGCAGTACATAAGGACGATAACGAGGTGGGAACACGAGATAATACCACCCTTATGATGGTTATATTCGCTGGGGTACAAGGAATTAATAATGAGATCATTTCTCGGCTCTTAAGGTGAGGGAAATGCTCTCATATACCAACGCTGGGGTTCGATATCGTAACGATCAACTGAGCCGGTATTTTGTCTTGATATCATCAAAATCCTTCATAAACTTTTTAACGTACGAATGTTAATTTTAATACCTTAAAAATCGCTACGGAATAAACGCAGTCTTGCACAAATTTTGGGGGATCTGTTTATGAAAGTCATTGGGAAATATATCGCCGCGTTATTCTTTAAGTTTACTCGATACAAATGCCCACGAATTTTGCATTTCACTTTGGGAAAATGAATCGAGCATAACCCGAAGACCAACGCCATCATAAACGAAACACAGTGGAACGGAGGAGAGCGTAGGGCGCGCCATCAAAAGATCCACTGTTCTATAAATCATTCAAATCGACTGGTGCACTGATGATCCATTTATTTAATACGCTTCACATGAGAGCTAAACAGGCTGGCCGTACCTTTCTGGCCCTTGCCACACCGTCCTCAGACTCCACTTCATTAGCCAGTCATTTGTGTGGTACTTAAACTTCATCTGTAGATTTATAGATCTCTATTTTTTTTACGTGTGTGTAAATATTGCGATGTTCGTCTTGAGGAAAAAATATTCCTCTGTTGGTAAAGATAGCACGTAAAGGATAATCAATTAGATACAGTGGTAGAGAGTACTCGGAAATAAAGATGGACCCCCTGGAGATAAATATTCCCATTTTCTATTTATTTTTCTTCCTTTTTTCCCTTCGTTTCGGTTACTTTTTGCCCTGGAAGGTAGAACTTTTTTAAATTTTGCCCAGTGAGGCAGATGTAGTGTCCGGCAGTCTTCCAGGTCATCTTAGAACATTGTGCTCAAACACAGGCGGAAAAAAACCCATAAACAAGGCGAGGCCAGCGATACCCCGGCGGCCATGGACGCGAGGGATACACACACACGAGGGTGAAATGTTTCTCAAGTAGGGACAAAGGATCTTTTCAGCATCGGGTCTTGTCCTTTACTCCCAACCTTTGTTCAAAGTTAGGGCCAAAGAGTGGCTTTCAATTTAATGAAAAGGGCTTTCTTGCTCCCCTGTATCCTGAGGGCTCGCGACAAAAATTTTTTTCAAGTTCTCCAGCTTCTCTTTTGACCGACCTCTGCAGTGGCGAAGGATTTGCTCTTCCCTCTGGGCTGTTAATGAAAAAACGATGAAAATACCTTTCTTTTGGGGGGGGGGGAACGAAACATTATATGAATTCTATTATATTGTTTCTAGAAGTCAAATGCGTTGAAACGGCTGGAAATCGCCACTTGGACATCGAAGTATGTCATTCTGTTTAAGATACTGTCTTGGCTATCCCATGTCTCCGCTGCATTACGCGCGTGCACAAATACACGTTCGTATATACTTGCACACTTACAGAGTTCGTATTTTCGTCTGCGGTGACTTTAGTTCGTGATTAGTGAATAGTTACAAGAAGCCATGGATAAACTGACACATTTCTCTTGACTTGGAAAATTTTGAAACTTCGTCTATTCTGTTATGAAGTCAATAATAGCAGTGATGTATTGTGGGAGTATGGTATTGTGGGAAATATTGTGGGAGTGTGTGATGCTCTGATACTGGGAGTGTGTGATGTTCTGAGAGATACTGTGGGAGTGTGTGATGTTCTGAGAGATATTGCGGGAGTGTGTGATGTTCTGAGAGATACTGTGGGAGTGTGTGATGTTCTGAGAGATACTGTGGGAGTGTGTGATGTTCTGAGAGATACTGTGGGAGTGTATGATGTTCTGAGAGATATTGCGGGAGTGTGTGATGTTCTGAGAGATACTGAGGGAGTGTGTGATGTTCCTGAGAGATACAGTGGGAGTGTGTGATGGTCTGAGAGAATACAGTGGGAGTGTATGATTGTTCTGAGAGATATTGTGGGTGTGGTGATGTTTGAGAGATATTGTGGGAGGGTGTGATGTTCAAGAGATAAATGGAGTGTGTGATGTTTCCGAGAGATATTGTGGGAGTTGTTTGATGTTCTGAAGATATTGTGGGAATGTGTGATGTATACTGGAAGATATTGTGGGAGTGTGTGATGTTTGAGAGATATAGTGGGAGTTGGGATGTTCTGACAGATATTGTGGGAGTGTGTGATGTTCCGAGAGATATTGTGGGAGTGTGTGATGTTCTGAGTGATACTGCGGGTGCAAGGTACTGAGTAACTGTAAAATTGTGGATATGGGAAATAGTGAGAGTGGAGGAGATATTGTGGGGGTGAGATATTGTGGGAGTGTGATATATTACTGGGGTGAGACCTGATGAGGACAGACAACTTCATCTCAGTTTTCACGATATCACTGAGAGTCAAACATTTAACCACTAGACACATACCGTATTTTCTTGGAAAATCAGGCTACGCCCATATATAGCCTCAAGGTCAGGGTCACGGTTTAGGCTGCACTTATATACTCCCAAGGTCAGGTCAAGGGTCAGGCAGCACCTTTAAATACTCAAGGTCAGTTGTCAGGGAAGTACCTGCACATAATATACTCAAGGTCAGGGATCCATGGGTAGGCCGCACCTTATATACTCAAGGTTCAGGGTCAAGGGAAGGCTGCCACCTTATATACTCCAAGGACAGTCAATGTTAGGCTGCAACCTTATATACTCAAGGTCATGGTCAAGGGTAGGCTGCACCTTATATACTCAAGGTCAGGGTCAAGGGTAGGCTGCACCTTATATACTCAAGGTCAGGGTCAAGGGTAGGCTGCACCTTATATACTCAAGGTCAGGGTCAAGGGTAGGCTGCACCTTATATACTCAAGGTCAGGGTCAAGGGTAGGCTGCACCTTATATACTCAAGGTCAGGGTCAAGGGTAGGCTGCACCTTATATACTCAAGGTCAGGGTCAAGGGTAGGCTGCACCTTATATACTCAAGGTCAGGGTCAAGGGTAGGCTGCACATTATATACTCAAGGTCAGGGTCAAGGGTAGGCTGCACCTTATATACTCAAGGTCAGGGTCAAGGGTAGGCTGCACCTTATATACTCAAGGACACGTCAAGGGTAGGCCGGCTGCAACATTATATACTCCAGGTCCAGGGACAAGGGTAGCTTGCCACCTATAAACACAAGGTCATGACAATGGTAGGCTGCACCAATATAACCACACGGTCCGTGACCAGGGGAGGCAGCCCCAACTCAACACCAAGGTCCGGGATCCAAGGGACGGAGCACCATCTCACCACCCGTCCTGGACCCGGGTTCGGCAGCACCTAAAATACACACGGACCGGGTCCCTGGTAGGTGCAGCACCAAACTAAACACAAGGTCAGGGACAAAGGGTAGCAGGCACATATTTAACATACTCACGGACAGGGTCCACGGGAGTCAGCACCATAATACTCAAGGTCCGGTTACAAGGGTAGGCAGCACCTTAAATACACAGACCAGGGTCACTGGTCTGCTGCACATAATATAATACTCACGTTTCAGGGTCAAGGGTCGGCTGCACCTGATATAACTCAGGTTAGGACAAGGTAAGGCTGCACCTACATAAACTCAAGGTCCGGGTCACGGTAGGCTTGCACCTAATATACACCAAGGTTCAGGGTCAAGGGTATGCTAGCACCTAATATACTCAAGGTACGGGGTCAAGGGAAGCAGCACTTATATACCTCAGGTCAGGGTCAAGGTAGGCTGCCCCCATGGAAAACTCAAGGTCCGGTCACGGGTTAGGCTGCACCTTATATACTCAAGGTCAGAGTCAAGGTAGGCTGCACCAAATATACTCAAGGTCAGTCAAGGGGTAGGCAGCACCTTAATAATACTCAAGGTCAGGGTCAAGGGTAGGCTGCACCTTCTATACATCAAGGACCCAGGTCCAAGGGTATGCTGCACTTCATACTCAAGGTCAGGGTCAAGGGTAGGCTGCACCTTATATACTCAAGGTCAGGGTCAAGGGTAGGCTGCACCTTATATACTCAAGGTCAGGGTCAAGGGTAGCAGCAACCTTACATACTCAAGGTCAGGGACAAGGGTAGGCTTGCACCTTATATACCCAATGACAAGGGTCCACGGAGGCTGGCACATTATATACTCCAAGGTCAGGTCAAGGGTAGGCTGCACATTATTATACTCAAGGTCAGGGTATCCAATGAAGTAGGCTGCCACCTTACATACTCAAGGTCAGGGTCCAAGGTATGTCTGCACCTTATATACACAAGGTCAGGGGACAAGGGTAGGCGCCCTTATATACACAAGGTCAGGTCAAAGGGTCGGCTGCACATTAAATACTCAAGGTCAGGGTCAAGTGTAGCTGCACCTTATATACTCACGGTCAAAGGGTCAAAAGGTTTAGCTTGCACATTAAAAACTCAAGGTCAGGGTCACGGTGTAGGCTGCGACTTATATACGCAATGGTCAGGTCAAGGGTAGATGTGCACCTTATATACTCAAGGACAGGACAAGGGTATGCTTTCCCATCAACCGTATTAATAGATCGTGCATATGCTCGCGCGCCTTATAGCCGGAATATACGGTATCTGCCACTAATTGGTTACAAAGAAGAAGAAAAGATGTTTCAATTTTTATTTCTTCTCCTGTGACATCATTCACGTCCTTCATACTTCTTCCTTTCTTCCTCCTTTCCTTCCTTCATTCCTTCCTTCCTTCCTTCCCTTCCTCTCTACACCTCACCTTTTTACTACATTCACCTTCGACTTCCTCATTTCCACTTCGATCATCCCTATTACTTTCGTCTTTCATGAGAGTATGTAAGCCCGGAAAATAATAAGTACAAGGACAAAACTGAAATAGTACGAGAAAAAAAAATTGACTTCAACTCACAGGAACGTTTACACTCGCCACCGTGGCCGAAACATCCGAATGCAATGTGCAGAATTATTTCTCTCTTCCGATTTAAACTTGAGTCAATAGCAAAAAAAATTAGATATTTTTGAGAAAGAAATGGGAGGGAAAAAAAGGAGAAAGAATATTAATGAAGATCTTGTGAGAGATTTGCTTTTTTTTCTCTCCAGAGTAGAACTTTTGTTTTAAAGAAACAAGAAACAGGGAATATTAAAAGCCATTGTATACGTCAAGGAGAGAGAAAGAGAAGAGAGAACATACAGAAACAGAAGAGACAGAGGGAGAATCAGATCAGACAGAGGCCAGAGAAGAGAAAACAGAGCAGACAGAGAGAGAGAGAGACAGAGAGAGAGAGGAGACAGACAGACAGAGAGAGAGAAGAGCCAGAGAGAAGAGAGAGAGGTTGTGTCATGGTGGTGAGTAATCTGCTCTTCTTCCTTGGCCACCACCCATTTACTGTTCATCAGGCCACCAATTCTTTTCCCTCTCAAAGCAATCTTTTCTTGCTCCAATTGAGTCACCCAGTACTCCTTCTCTCAATCACTTCCTCGTCTCTTATCCTCTTCTCTCTCTCTCCTCTCTCTTTCTCTCTCAACTCTCTCTCTCTCTACTCTCATCTCCTCCTCCTCCTCCCCTCCCCTCTTCTCTTCCGTCCTCCTCTCCTCCCTCTCCCTCATCTCCCCCTCTCCTCCTCTCCCACCTCCCCCTCCTCCATCTCTCCTCATCTCTTTTCCCCTCACCCACTACCCATTTTCTTTCCCCCTCGAAATCTCTGGTCTCCTCACGCGAACCTCTCCGCTAATGTTTCCCTTTGTGGATTACACACCCCTTTTTCTCGTGCACAATTCACTGATCCCCTTCACTACTTCCCTCCCCTCATCCTCTCTCCTCTCCCCTCTTTTACCACTCCCTCCCTCCTCCCCCTCTTTTCTCCCCCTCTCCTCCTTCACTCCCCCCCCTCTTTTTTTAAGGGAGGGAAAAAATACTCAATCAGGCGGGTACTCACCTTTCCAATGGGCAAGGGGGGCCCCTTTTAAATTTAATGGGGGCAATACCCCCTTAATATGGGGGGAAAGGGGGGGAAAAAAATATAATGGGGGTCGGGGATGCCCTTTTTTTCCCAAGTGGGGAATTTTGTTTAAAAAAGGGCGGGGAAAGGCCATTTATACTCAAGGAAGAAAAAAGGACGAAAACCCAAGGTCAGTCAAGGAGGCCAAAAAAACCAAGGCAGGAGGAGGGCCCAAAAAAGGGCAGGCAGGGGGGGGACCAAAAAAAGGTGGTAAAGGGTGGGGCCCCTTTTTTTTAAAAAGGGTAGGCCATTTTTCCAAGGTCTTTTAAGGGGCGACCTTCTCTCAATTCGGGTCTCCCCCCTTTTTTTCCCCCCTCACTTAAAACTCTCCCCCCTCCGGGCCTTTTTTCCCACCCCCTTTCCCCCACCTCTCCAATCTTTTTTTTTCCCCCCCTTTTCCCAAAATCTCTCGACCTTTTCCCCCCAACGGGCGGGGGTCCCTGTTTAAAAAACCCCCCGGGGCAATTACTGCCCTTTATCTCTCACCCCTTCTCCTTTAACTCCCTTTCTCCCTTTCCAAACTCTTTTTCCCCCTTATTTAATTTCTTTTTTTTTCCCCCCAAAACCCCTTTTTAAATTCCTTGCTCTCCCTTTTCCAAAACTTCTCCGTTTTTACAAAAAAAAATTTTTCAATTTTTTTTTTCCCTTTTTCTTCCCTTTCCTTCTTTTTTCCCCCTTTTTTTCCCCCCCCCTTTTCCCCCCCCCCCCCCTTTCTTCCCCCTTCCCCCCTTCCCCCTTTTTCCCCCCTTTTCACCCCCTTTTTTTTCCCCTTTACCTTCCCCCCTTTTTCTTTTCCCCCCTCTTCTTTACTTCTTTCTTTTTTCCTTTTTCCCCCTGTCAAAAAAAAATTTCTTTCCCCCTCCCTTTTCCCTCCCACCCCCAAAAACATCCTCTTCTTTTTTTTCCCTTCCCCCTTCTTTCACTTTTTTTAAAAAAAATTGGGGGGGAAAAAAATAATTTTATGTCTTTTTTTTTTTTTCCCCCCCTTTTTTTTTAAAAAAATTTTTTTTTTTTTTTTAAAAAAAAAAAAAAAAAAAAAAAAAAAAAAAAAAAAAAATTTTTTTTTTTTTTTTTTTTCCCCATTTTTTTTTGGGGGGGTTTTTTTTTTTTTCCCCCAAAAACCCCCCCCCCCCCCTTTTCCCACCCCCCCCCCCCCACCCCCCCCCCTTTTCCCCCCCCCCCCCCCTTTTTTTCCCCCTTTTTTTTCCCCCTTCCCCCCCCCCCTTTTCCCCCCCCCCTTTCCCCTTCTTTTCCCCCCACCCTTTCCCCCCCCCCCCCCCTTTTTTCTTCCCCTAAAATTTTTCCCCCCTTTCCCCCCCCTCTCCCTTTCCCTTTTTCCCCCCCCCTCCCACCCCCTCCCTCTCCTTTTCCCCCTCTTTTTCCCCCCCCCCCCCCCTTTTCCCCCCTCCCCCCTCTTTTTTTTCCCTTTCCCTCACCCCTCCCCCTTTTCCTTTCCCCCTTCCCCCCCCCTTCCCCCCTCCCCTCCCATTTTCCCTTTTCCCCCCCCTTTTTCCCCCCTCTCCCCCCCTTTCTTTTTTCTTCCCCCTTTTTTCCCCTTTCCCCCCCCTTTCCCCCCTCTTCCCCCTTCCCCCCCTTTTTCCCCCCCCTCCCTTATCCCTCCTCCCTTTCTTCTCTCCCCTTTTCCTCCTCCCCCTCCCCCCCTTTTCCCCCTTTTTTTTCCCCTTTTCTCTCCCTTCTCCCCTCCCTCCCCCCCCCCTTTCTCCTCTTTTCCTCTCCCCTCCCCTTTTCCCCCTTTCCCCCCCCTTTCCCCTCTCACTCTTTTTTTTTTTCCCCTTTAAAAAGGTTGGCCCCATTTAAAGGCAAGCTTTTAAAATTTTTTTAAATTTTTTTTTTTTTGGCCCGACCCTAAAATTTTTTTAAAATTTTTTTATTTTTGAAAAAGGGGGGGGTTTTAAAGCCACTGAGGCCAGCATTTTTTTTTTCAACTGACTTTATCTCTTTGACATCATTAGCTTACGAATGTGTTCCAACTCTAGTCACCGGATATTAAAAAGATTAGATGGAGTGAGTTCTGGGGAAGGGTACAGCCAGGTGAATTTGCCTTTCGCCCCTTTGTGGGAAAAAAGCTGTTTCAAGCTGACCCGAATGGATCAATGGGTCAACAGTCGCAGATGAAGGGGGGGGCAGGGAAACCAAGAAAGTGAAGATACTCAAAGGGGACGTTCTTGTGCCTCTACAGGATCTTTCAAAACCCCACTTCAAGCAGATGGGAGATCGGCGAAGTGCTGTAAGCTCCTGGCGCCTTTTTTGCAAGATTTACAACATGGGGTTTTTCAGGTTAGTTTTTGGGGTCAAATTTCCACCCCAGGATATCAACTTTCTTCTCCAGGTGCCCAAAACCCCCCCAAATTCATCCCTTTCACGCAAACCCGCTTACCACATGGGGCCTAGAGAGATCACATTTGCCTTTTTTCAGGGGCAAATTACTTGCCTCTATTTCCCCAAGCGAATAGCTCTCACTGGGGATTGATGAGCTTAGAGCAGCTGGCCCCCCCCTCTTCTCTCTCTCCCCCCTTCCCTCTTCCTCTTCTCTCCCCTCTCCCCCCCCTTACCTCCCTCTCCTCTCTCTCCACTCTCCCTCTCTCTCTCTCTCTTTACATGGGTTTTTAAAAGTATTAAGGGTTTTCCCCTTTATTCCAAAAGCTGACCCCCAACTCTAAAAACCTTTTTATTTTAAAAATCCTTTCCACTTTCCCTTTCTCTCCACTTTTCCGTTCAACTTCTCGGGCCAAATGGTTTTTGGAAAATTTTTCAAAAAAATTTTCCAATTCCCCCCCCCCCCTTCCCCCCCCCCTCCTTTTCCCTCCCTTCCTCCCCCCCTTTTCCTCTTTCCCCCCCCTCCTCCCTCTCCTCCTCCCTCTTCCCTCTTCTTCTTCTTTTCCCCCTTTCCCCTTTTTCCTACTTCCCCCAATTTCCCTTTCAAATTTTTTATATTCTCCACTAGTACAATTTCCATTTTTACAAATTTTTTTTTTCTCTTGTTCCCTTTACTTTCCCTGGGTCATTTATTTTTAATTTTTTTTTTTTTTTTTTTTTTTCCCCCCCCGCCTTTTTTCTTTTCTTCCCTGAAAGGTTTTTTTGTCTTTTTTTTTTTTCTTTGTAAATTTTTTGGGTGTCTTAATTTTTTTTTATTCTGTCTCTCTTTTCACTCCCCCATTCATTCATTAATTTCCTCTTTTTTCTTCTTCCACTAACCCCCACCTTAAACCCTTTCCCAGATTCACTAAAGTTTTCACTACTACTACTACTACTACTAAAATACTAAAAACTACTACTACTACTACTACTAATAATATTAATAATAATAATAATAATAATAATATAATAATAATAATAATAATACCTCTGAGCCGTATGTTGCTATTTGAAGCAGCTTCGTTGAGACTTTGTCTTAACTAGTTAGTTCTTCCAATTTCCTTATGCTCCCTTACTCTCCCTCACTCTCCTCACTCCCCTCACCTCTCCCTTACTCTCCCTTACCCCCTCTCCCCTCACTCTCACCTCACTCTCCCTCACTCTCCCTTACTCTCTCCTCCTCTCCCTCACTCTCCCTTACTCTCCCTCACCTCCTAACTCTCCCCTCACACTCCCTCACTCTCCCTCACTCTCCCTTACTCACCCTCACTCTCCTCACTCTCCCTCATTCACTCTCCCTTACTCTCCCTCACTCTCCCTTACTCTCCGCTTACTCTCCCTTACTCTCCCTTACTCTCCCTCACTCTTCTTCTTACTCTTTCCCTCACTCTCCCTCTCACTCTCCCTCACTCTCTCACTCTCCTTACCTCTCCATCACTCCCCTCACTCACCCTCACTCTCCCTCACACTCCCTCACTCTCACTCACTCTCTCTCCCCTCCACTCACCCTCCACTGACCCTTCTCACACCTCACTCTCCCTCACTCTCCTTCACTCTCCCCTCATTCACCCCCACTCCTCTCCTCATTCACCCACACTCTCCCTCACTCTCCCTCATTCACCCTCACAGTCACCCTCCTCACCCTCACTCACCCTCACTCACCCTTACTCACCCTCACTCACCCTCACCTCCCTCACTCACCTCACTCTCCCTCACTCTCTCTTACTCTCCCTCACTCCCCTCAACTCTCCCTTATCTCTCCCTCACTCTCCCTCACTCTCTCTCACTCATCCATCACTCTCCCTCTCTCTCCCTCATTCTCTCTTACTCTTCCTCACTCTCTCTCACTCTCCCCTCACTCTACTCACCACACATCTTCCTCACTCTCCATCACTCTCCTCACTCACCCATCACTTCTCCCTCACTCACCCTCACGTCACCCATCACTCACCCTCTACTCACCCTCACACACCCTTACTCACCCTCACAACACTCCCTCACTCTCCTCACTCACCCTCACTCTCACTCACTCTCTCTTACTCTCACTCCCTCACTCTCCCACACTCCCCTTACCTCCTCACTCTCCCCACTCTCTCTCACTCTCCTCACTCCTCCCTCACTCTCCCTCACACTCCCTCATTCTCTCTTACTCTTCCTCTCTTCTCTCTCACTCTCCCTCACTCTCCCTCACTCTCCCTCATCTCTCCTCACATCTCCCCACTCTCCCTCACCTCCCTCATTCTCTCTACTCTCCTCACTCTCTCTCCTCTCACCTCACTCTCCCTCACTCTCCCTCACTCTCCCTCACTCACCCTCACTCTCCCTCACTCACCCTCACTCTCCCTCACTCTCCCTCACTCTCCCTCACTCTCCCTCACATCTCCCTCCACTCCCTCACTCTCCCTCACGCACCCTCTCTCACGCCTCACTACACCTCACTCACCCTCACTCTCCTCACTCCCCCTCACTCACCCTCACTCTCCCTCACTCTCCCTCACTCCATCCCTCACTCTCCTCAACCTCCCTCACTCTCCCTCACTCTTCCTCACCCCTCTCCCCTCACTCACCCTCCACACTCCCTCACTCTCCCTCACTACTCCCTACTCTCCCTCACTGCTCTCTCACTCACCCTCAAACACTCCCACTCTCCCTCACTCTCAACCCTCACTCTCCCTCACTCTCCCTTCACTCTCTCTCACTCTCCCTCACTTCACCCACACTCACCCTCAATCTCCCTCACTCTCCCCTCACTCTCCCCGACTCACTCTCGCCTCACTCACCCTCACTCTCTCTCACTCACCCTCCACTCTCCCTCTCTCTCCCTCAACTCTCCCACACTAACCCTCACCACCCTCACTCTCCCTCATCTCCCTCACTCTCCCCTCACTCTCTCCCCCACTCTCCCTCACTCACTCCTCCCTCACTCACCCTCACTCACCCTCACTCTCCCTTACTCTCCCTCACTCACCCGCTCAACTCTCCCTCAACTCTCCCTCACTCACCTCACCTCCCTCCCTCACTCTCCCTCACTCACCCTCACTCTCCCGCACTCTCCCTCACTCTTCTCCTCACCTCACCCTCACTCTCCCTCACTCTCCCTCACTCCCATCCATCTCACTTCACCCTCACTATCCTCACTCTTCTCCCTCACCTCTCCCTCACTCTCCCTCACTCCTCCCTCACTCTCCCTCACCTCCCCCACTCACCTCACTCACCCTCACTCTCCCTCACTCTCCCTCATCTCTTCCCTCACTCTCCCTCACTCACCCTCACTCTCCTTCACGTCTCCCTCACTCACCTCTCACTCTTCCCTCACTCTCCCTCACTCACCCTCACTCAACACCTCACTCTCCCTCACATACCCCACACTCTCCCTCATCTCCAACCTCACATCTCCCTCACTCACCGCTCACTCTCCCTCACTCCACCTTCAACTCTTCCCACTCTCCCTCACTCTCCCCTCACTCTCCCTCACTCTCCCCTCACTCACCTCATCTCCCTCACTCACCCTCACTCTCCCTCAACTCTACTCACTCTCCCTCACTCTCCTTCACTCTCCCTCACTCTCCCCTCACTCACCCACACTCACCCTCAAACACACCTCACTCACCCTCACTCTCCTCACTCGTCCCACACTCACCCTCACTCCCCTCACGTCTCCCTCACCTCCCTCACTCTCCTCACTCACCCTCAACTCACTCCCTCATCTCCGTCTCCCTCACTCTCCCACACTCTCCCTCCCTCTCCCTAACTCTCCCGCACTCTCCCTCAACTCTCCCTCACTCTCCTCACTCACCCTCACTCTTCCCTCACTCTCCCACCACCCTCACTCTCCTCTCCCTCACTCTCCCCTCACTCTCCCTCACACACGCCTCACTCTCCCTCACTCCTCCCTCACTCTCCCTCACTCTCCCTCCACTCTCCCTCACTCTCCCTCACGCTCACCTCACCTCCCTCACTCTCCCACACTCTCCTCACTCTCCCTAACCCTCCCTCACTCTCCTCACGTCTCCCTCACGTTCTCCCCTCACTCACTCCTCACTCTTTCCTCACTCTCACTCTCCGCACTCGCCCTCACTCTCCCTCACTCTCCCTCACTCCTCCCTCCCTCCCTCCACTCACCCTCCCAAAACACCTCCTCACTCTCCCCTCACTCTCTCCCTCACTCTCCCTCACTCTCCCTCACTCTCCCTCACTCCTCTCCCTCAATCTCCCTCACTCTCCCTCACTCTCCCTCACTCTCCAAACTATCCCCCACACTCTCTCCCTCACTCTCCTCACTCAACCCTCATTCTTCCTCACTCTCCCTCACTCACTCTCACTCTCCCTCACTCTCCACACACTCCCTCACTCTCCTCACACTCCCTCACTCTCCCCTAACTCTCCCCTCACTCTCCCTCACACTCCCTCACTCTCCCTCACTACTCCCTCACTCACCCTCACTCCTCCCTCACTCTCCCTCACTCTCCCTCACTCTCCTCACCTCCCTAACTCTTCCCTCACTCCCCTCACCACTCCCTCACTCTCCCTCACTCTCCCTACACTCTCTCACTCTCCCTCAACTCACCCTCTCTCTCCCTCACTCTCCCTCACTCTCGCTTCCCTCACTCTCCCTCACTCACCCTCACTCTCCTCACTCCTCTTACTCTCCCTCACTCTCGCCTCACACTCCCTTACTCTCCCTCAATCACCCGCTCAACTCTCTCTCACGACTCCTTCACTCTCACACTCCCCTCACTCTCCCTCACTCTCCTCATTCCTCTCTACTCTTCCTCACTCTCTCTCACTCTCCCTCACTCTCCATCACTCTCCTCACTCTCCCCTCACTCCCCTCACTTCTCCTCACTCTCCCCTCACTTCTCCCTCATTCTCTCTTACTCTTCCTCACTCCTCATCAATCCACCCTCACTCTCCTCACTCTCCCTCACTCACCCTCAGCCTCTCCCCACTCCTCCCTCACTTTCTCCTCACTCTCCCTCACTCTCCCCACTCACCCTCACTCATCCCTCACTCTCCCTCACTCTCCCTCACTCACCTCACTCACACCTCACTTCACCTTCACTCTCCCTCACTCTCCCTCACTCACCCTCACACTCCCACACTCTCCCTCACTCTCACTCACTCTCCCCACCTCCCTCACATCCTCCTCACTCTTCCTCACTTTCTCCCTCCATCACCCTCACTCTCCTCACTCTCCCACACTCTGCCCTCACTCATCCTCACTCTCTCTCACTCACCCTCAATCCACCCTTCCACCTCCCTCACTCTCCCTCACTCTCCCTCACTTCTCTCACTCTCCCACACTCTTCCCTCACCACTCACCCTCACTACACCCTCACTCTCCCTCATCTCCCCTCCCTCTCCCTCACTCTCCCTCACTCACCCTCACTCTCTCTCACTCACCTCCTCCTCTCCCACACATCTCCCTCTCTCTCCCTCACGTCACCCTCACGTATCTCCCTCACATCTCCCCTCACTTCCTCCCTCACTCTCCCCTCACTCATCTCCCTCACTCACCCTTCACTCACCCTCACTCCCCCTTACTTCACTCTCACTTCCCCACTCTCCCTCACTCTCCCATCACTCACTCCTCACTCTCCTCACTCTCCCTCACTCACTCGCTCACTCTTTTCTCCCTCACTCTCCCTCACTCTCCCTCACCCCTCCGCCCTCACATCTCCTTCACTCTTCCCTCACTCTCCCTCCACTCACCCTCACTCTCTTTCACTCTCCCTCACTCTTTCCCTCATCTTCCTCACTCTCCCTCACTCTCCCTCACTCACCCTCCTCACCCTCACTTCACCTTCTCCCCACATCTCTCCTCACGTCTCCCTCACACCTCCCTCCCTCTCCCTCATCACCCTCACTCTTCCTTCACTCCCTCACCTCCTCACTCTCCCTCACTCCTCACCCACTCACCCTCGACTCACCTCACTCTCCCTCAACTCTCCCTCACTCTCCCTCACTTCACCCTCACTCTCCCCTCCCTCACTCACCCTCACTCTCCCCTCACCTCACCTTCACACTCCCTCACTTCTCCCTCACTCCTCCCTCACTCTACCCTCACTCTCCCTCACTTCTCCCTCACATCTCCCACACTCTCCAAGCACTCTCCTCCCTGTCCCTCACACTCCCTCACCTTCCCTCACTCACCCTCACTTCACCCTCACTTCAACACTCACTCAACCCTCACTCTCCCTCACTCTCCTCACTCTCCCTCACTCATCCCTCACTCTCCCTCACTCTCCCTCACTCTCCCTCACTCACCCTCACTCTCACCTCACTCTCCCACACTCTCCCTCACTTCTCCCTCACTCTCTCTCACATCTCCCTCACTCTCCCTCACTCTTCATCACATCTCCCTCACTCACCCTCACTCTCCCGTCCTCTCCCTCACTCTTCTCACTCACCCTCACTCTCCCTCACTCTCCCTCACTCTCCCTCACTCCCCTCACATCTCCCTCACTCTCCTCACTCTCCCTCACTCACTCCTCACTCTCATTCACTCTCCCTCACCTCTCCCATCACTATCTCCCTCACTCTCCCTAACTCTCCCTCACTCTCCCCCACTCGTCCCTCAACTCTCACCTCACTTCACCCTCACTCTTCCTCACTCTCCCTCATCTCACTCCACACTGTCTCCCTCATCTCCCTCACTCTCCCTCACGCTCACTCACTCCCCTCACTCTCCCTCACTCTCCCCCACTCGCCCTCACTCTCCCTCACTCACCCTCACTCACCCTCACACTCTCCCTCACGTCTCCCTCACTCTCCTCCCTCAACTCTCCCTAACTCTCCTTCGACTCTCCCACCCTCCTCTCCCTCACTCTCCCTCACGTCACCCTCACTCTTCCCACTCTCACTCACTCACCCTCACTCTCCCTCACCTCCTCACGCTCGCCAATCACTCACCCTCAACTCTCCCTCACTCTCCCTCACTCTCCCTCACTCTCCCTCACTCTCCCTCACTCTCCCAACTCACCCTCACTCACCCTCAACTCTCCCTCACTCTCCCCTCACTCTCCCTCACTCTCGACTCACTCTCCTAACTCTCCCTCACTCTCCCTCACTCTCCCTCACTCTCCCCTCACTCACCCCCCACTCTTCCTCACCTAGTCCTTCCCTAAAACATCACCCTCCACTCTCCCACTCCCCACACTCTCCCTCACTCTCCCTCACTCTCTCCCTCACTCTCCCTCACTACTTAACCCTCCACTCTCTCCTCACTCGGACTCCCTCACTCTCCCTCTCTCTCCCTACTCTCCCACACTCTCCCTCACTCCCCCACACTCTCCCTCACTCTCCCTCACTCTCCCTCACTCTCCCTCACTCTCACCTCACTCTCCCTCCCTCACCCTCACTCTTCCTCACACTCCTCTCTCACCACACATCACCCTCACTCTCCCACACTCTCCCTCAGTCTCCCTAGTCTCTCCTCACTCTCCCTCACTCCTACACTCACTCTCCCTCACTTCTCTCCTCACTCTCCCCTCACCCTCCCGTCACTCACCCCACACTGCTACCTCAACTCGAGCACCCTGCGACTCACCCTCACTCTCCCCACATCTCCCTCACCTCTCCCTCACTCATCCCTCACTCTCCCTCACACTCCCTCACTCTACCTCACTCCCCCTCACTCTCCCTTACTCATCCCTCACTCTCCTCACGACTTCCTCCACTCTCCCTCACATCACCCTCACACACCCTCACTCTCTCCTCACTCTCCCTCACTCCCCCTCACTCTCCCTCACTCCCCTCACTCAACCCTCACTCTCCCCCATCTCTCCCTCACTCTCCCTTCAACTCTCCCTCCACTCACCCTCACTCTCCCCTCACTCTCACCTACACTCCCCTCACTCCCCTCACTCTCCCTCACACACCCTCACTCTCAGCCTCACTCTCCTCACCACACTCACTCTCCCTCACTCTCCCTCACCTCTCCCTCACACTCCCTCACTCTCCCTCACTCACGCCCACTCTCCCTCACTCCCCTCCCTCAATCACCCTCACTCTCCCTCACTCTCCTCACTCTCCCTCACTTTTTCTCACCTCACTCACCCTCACTTCTCCCTCACTCTCCCCTCACTCTATCTCCCTCACTCTCCCCTCACCTCTCCTTCACTCACACCTCACTCTCCCTCACATCTCCCTCACTCCCCTCACTCTCCATCACTCTCCTCACTCTCCCTCAACTCTCCCTCCCACTCTCCCTCGAATCTCCCTCACTCACCCTCACTCACCTACCTCACTCTCCCCTCACGTCTCCTCACTCTCCCTCACTCACCCTCACTCACCCTCACTCTCCCCTCACCTCTCCCTCACTCTCCCGTCACTCCACCCTCAATCTCCCCTCACTCTCCCTCACTCTCCTCACTCTCCCTCACTCTCCTCATCACCACTCACTCACCCTCACTCTCCCTCACTCTTCCCTCACTCTCCCTCACTCCTCCCTCACTCTCCTCACTCTCCCTCACTCTCACCTCACTCACCCTCACTCTCCTCACCCCTCACTCTCCCTCCACTCTCCCTCACTCCTCCCTCACTCTCCCTCACTCTCCCTCACTCTCCCTCACTCTCCCTCACTCTCCTCCCTCATCCACTACAATTCCCTGATTGACGACCTATTTCTTTGCCTTCGTTTTTTTTATTTCGTTATTCCCGTTTTTTCAACAGATTTCTTGTCTCTTCTTCTATTCTTCATTTTATCCATTTTTACATCTTTTCACATTTTTACATTCCACATTTTTTCACTTTTTTTATAATTTTTCACATTTTTATGTTTTGGTTTCACATTTTTTTCACATTTCTCATTTGTTTAATTTTTATTTTCGTATTTAATTTGCAAAATAATTTTTTTAGATTTTTTTCCAGGATTTTCATTTGTTTTTATTTTATCTGTTTTTTTTACATTTTTAGAGAAAGAAGAGAGAGAGAGAGAGGAGAGAGAGAGAGAGAGAGAGAGAGAGAGAGAGAGAGAGAGAGAGAAGAGAGAGAGAGAGAGAGAGAGAGAGAGAGAGAGGCAGAAAAAGTAAGGGAATAAAGGGTGAAGAGAGAGGAAAGTTGAGAGAGAGGAAGGAGAGAGAGAGAGAGAGAGAGAGAGAGAGAGAGAGAGAGAGAGAGAGAGAGGAAGTAGAGAACAATAGAGTAAATCAAGGAAGAGGAAGAATATAAATCACTTTAACAATTCACAACTAACCCGCAATTTTTAAAGGAAACTACAGACGACGTTTCTCTCCCTGCACGTTTTTCTCCCACCTGCATGTTTCTCTCCCTCCTGCACGTTTCTCTCCCTCCTGCACGTTTCTCTCCCTCCTGCACGTTTCTCTCCTTCCTGGAGACACTTTGGTAAAAGGATACAACGTTTCGCCTACACAGCAGGCTTTATCAAGTCACCAAACGTTCAACCTTCAGTAAAAAGGGAGAAAACGGAGAGAGAGAGAGGGGGGGGGAGAAGAAAGGAGAAAGAAGGGAGGACGAAAGGAGAATGAAGAAAATGAGGGGAGGAGGAAGTGGAATTGCGAAAGGAGAATGAGAGGGTGAAAAGAAGGGAGATGAGGGAAGGAGAGAGTGGAAGGGTTAAAAGAAGGGAGATGAGGGAGGGACAGAGGGAGAGAGTGGGAGGGTGAAAAGAAGGGAGATGAGGGAGGGATAGAGGGAAAGGGAGAGTGGGAGGGTGAAAAGAAGGGAGATGAGGGAGGGATAGAGGGAGAGGGAGAGTGGGAGGGTGAAAAGAAGGGAGATGAGGGAGGGATAGGGCGAGAGGGAGGGAAGAAGGGAGGGGGGCGCCGCACCTATTGATCCCGGCCAGTGTGTCCAGAAGGATGAAGTGACGATTGATTCACGTCACTCAAAGGTCGGCCCCTGTCCACCCAACACCGCAAGAAACCCCTCGCTCTCTCCCAAAATTTTATACTTGGCTTTCTCTCTCTCTCTCTCTCTCTCTCTCTCTCTCTCTCTCTCTCTCATCTCCTCTCTCTCTCCTCTCTCTCTTCTCTCTCTCTCTCTCTCTCTCTCTCTCTCTCTCTCTCTCTCTCTCTCTCTCTCTCTCTCTCTCTCTCTCTCTCTCTCTCTCTCTCTCTCTCTCTCTCTCTTTTTACACAGGGTTTGACAAGGTTAAGAATCCCTAGCTTTATTGACAGCTATTTACAGGTTAAGGATTCCTAACTTTATTGACAAGCTAAGAGCTGTTACCTACATCAGCTCATTTGAAAGCATTTTTATTGTTATGAGACATACAAGTAGGGAACAGGATGAAGTTGGAGCCATCTGTGGGCTAGCATTTTCATTTGATCAACTGACTTTATCTCGTTGACATCATTATGCTGTACGAATGTGTTCCATACTCGAGTCATCCTGGGTATGTATGATCTCAGAATGGAGTGATGTTCTGGAGAAGGGTACAGCCAGAGTGAAGTTGCTGCTTTCTGCCCGTCTTGTGGCATAAAAGCTTGTTTCACGCTGTCCTCGAAGTGGATCCAAGTGTGGTATTTTGACAATATTGGCCTTGTACATAACAGTAAGGCCACCTACATCCCTCCTATGTTGAAGGCTCTGCTGAAATGACAGATCTATCCAGGATGGGTCCAGGCGAGAGATGAGACGTCTTGCTCTGTTCTCTACTTTGTCAAGCAGTCGCAGATGAGAGGGGGGGGGGCAGGCAAACCAAGAAAGTGGAGCATACTCAAGGTGTGAGTGTACTTGTGCCTCGTACAGGATCTTGCAACCCCTACTGTCAAGCAGATGGGAGATACGGCGAAGTGCTGTAGGCTTCCTGGCTGCCTTGTTTGCAAGATTTGCAACATGGTTCTTCATAGTTAGTTTGGAGTCAAATTTCACCCCAAGGATATCAACTTCTTCTCCAGGTGCCAACACCCTCCCATTCATCCTTACTACTGCACCAGAATTACCATCATGGTGCCTGGAGACGATCATCATTTGCGTTTTCTCAGGTGCAAATGTTACTTGCCATCTATTTCCCCAAGCTGATATAGCTCTCAGCTGGTGATTGATGTAGCTTAGAGCAGCTGGCATTTCTTCTCTTGGATAAGTGAATGTCAGTGTACAGTCGTCTGCATATGCATGTGATTCTGGGATGAGATGAAGAAGGTCGTTGAAGTAGACATTCCATAACAATGGTCCCAGCACGCTTCCTTGTGGAACACTTGCCCCAATCTCTCCCCAATCTCTCTCTCTCTCTTTCTTTCTCTCTCTCTCTCTCTCTCTCTCTCTCTCTCTCTCTCTCTCTCTCTCTCTCTCTCTCTCTCTCTCTCTCTCTCTCTCTCTCTCTCTTCTCTTAGGTTCTTAATCGCTTCAGATACCTGAGAAGCAGTTTGGGATACCTAAAGTCAATACCCGATCAGCCGGGCTGTGGTTCGTACGTTGGACTACTTGCGACCAGTAGTAACAGCCTGGTTGATCAGACTCTGTTCCACCTGGAGGCCTGGTCGAGGACCGGGCCGAGGGGGCGTTGACCCCCTGAACACCCTCCGGGTTTCAGGCAGCATAACAGATGGCAAGTTATATATAGAAGCTTGAAACCGTAGTAGTAAGTGATTGATGGTGGTAGTAGTAGTAGTAGTAGTAGTAGTAGTAGTAGTGATTGGTGGTAGTAGTAGCAGTAACTGGTGGTAGTAGTAGTAACAGCAGTAAGTGGCGGTGGTAGTAGTAGTAGCAGTAATAGTAAATGGTGGTAGTAGTAGTAGTAGTAGCAGTAATAGTAAATGGTGCTAGTAGTAGTAATAGTAATTGGTGGAGTAGTACTATTAATAGTAACTGGTGGTACTAGTAGCAGTAGTAGTAGTACTAGTAGTTGTAATAGTAACCGGTGATAACTTAAGAAATTAGAACATTAGCTGTCATGCGAGAAACCAATTAACTTCGAATCTTCAACTGTTAATGAAGTAAATTAGAATCGTTTGTCTCACTCTGCACTATACCTTTCTGGTTTGAGGTAGAGGGGACTGGGCTTATGAAATATGGGGGATACCTTCGTCGGGTCAGGAATCATAACCCAGACAATGTTCTCTGTATAGGAGAAAGAATTTTGTTTTCTCCTTCCGATAAGATGCGTATTTAGCTGGTGTGTGTAGAGGGAATCTTCAGTTACCCCTCCAAGATGTGTGTTGAGGTGTTACTCGGAGGAAAAGACTGATCACCTCAATAATGTGGCAAACTATCTTAAAGTTAGAGAGTAAGACAGCTCTTTCAACAGGAACCAGACTTAAGATAATATTATTATAATCAAAAAGAAGCGCTAAGCCGCAAGGGCTATACAGCAGACTTAAGATAACTGGGCTGTCAGCCCAGTAAGACGCAACTCCACCAACCATACAACTCCCGTGTCTGTCTGTGCTGAAGATATAAATACGGTTGTTTGGTAAGCTTTATTGATGTTTCGCCCATAAAATGAGGTTTTTATGTAAAGTTACAAGTAACTATATATGCCTGCGAGTTTATATAGCTTGTTATGAGGGCGAAACGTATCAATAAAGCTACCATTAGCTCAGTTAGTGGCGCCTCTGCCTCCTTCACTCCCTCCCTCCCTCCATCACTCCTTCACTCCCTCTCTCCCTCCTTAACTCCCTCCCTCACTCCCTCCTTCACACCCTCCATCACTCCTTCCTTTCACTTCTCGTCAATAAAAGCGTAAAAAACGCGAATAAAAGAACGACAAAGGGAAACCATCGAAGAATTTGAAATATATTGGAACACAGAGAATCAAGAAGGTGGCAAAAACGAAAATAAAGATGAGACATAGACGAAAATAAAGAAGATAAGGGATAAAGAGGACAAGAAAAATGAGGGACAGTGAGAAACGGGGGAAGTGGAAGAGAAACGGGGGAAGTGGAACAGAAACGGGGGAAGTGGAAGAGAAACAAAGTTAAAAGGAAAAGCAACGTATAGAATAAAAGACGAAGCGATAGAGAGGGAAAAAAAGATAAAGGAGAGGGAGGCCATGAGAGGAACGAATCACAGGAGGTGGAGTGAGACGGAATAAAGGAAAAAATACAGAGAGGAACTCGATAACACGTACTGCAAAAAACAGAGAATGAATGAAAGCGAAGTAGAGAGGGAGAGAATAATAAAAATAAAGATATCAATAAACGTGTTGCTCTCAGGCAGAGAGAGAGAGAGAGAGAGAGAGAGAGGAGAGAGAGAGTAAAGGTAGGAAGGAGGGAGGAAGGGAGGGAGAAACGAGAGGGTATGTGTAAAAGTAGGTAAGAGGTGTGGGAGTGATGGGGGGAGGTAAGGGAAGTGATAAAGGATGTGGGAAGAGAAGAAGGGAAGGAAAAGAGAGACCAAGAAAAGGCTGTGGGCCCAGACAAGTTGAGCCCAAGATTGTTGAGATGTGCAGACCAGCTAGCAGCACCTCTAACTCCCATCTTTCAGCACTGCCTAGTACAGTGTAAATGGCCCTCTCTATGGAAAGAGGCAAATGTAGTCCCTGTTCACAAAAAGAAGAGCAGAGCAGAAATCAGCAACTACAGACCAGTGTCACTCCTGTCAATCACTGGTAAGATCCTTGAGACAATAATCTCAAGACAAATGACAGAGTTTTTGACTACCACTCACTACTTTGTGATCGTCAATATGGCTTCAGGAAAGGTTACTCTGCTGCTGATCTGTTGTTAAACCTCTCCACTAAGTGGCACCAGTCACTGGATGAATCCAAAAGTCGCTGTGTGGTAGCACTGGACATTGCTGGCGCTTTCGACCGGGTGTGGCACCAGGGCCTCTTAGCAAAACTTCAAGCACTGGGAATTGCAGGCTCTATGCTATGTCTCCTCAGTGATTACCTTCATGGTAGATCTCTAAGTGTAGTTCTCAATGGAACGGAATCAGCAAGACAAACCTATTGGGGCAAGTGTTCCACAAGGAAGCGTGCTGGGACCATTGTTATGGAATGTCTACTTCAACGACCTTCTTCATCTCATCCCAGAATCACATGCATAGGCAGACGACTGTACACTGACATTCACTTATCCAAGAGAAGAAATGCCAGCTGCTCTAAGCTACATCAATCACCAGCTAAGAGTTTATATCAGTTTGGGGGAAAATAGATGTCAAGTAACATTTGCACTGAGAAAACGAAAATGATGTCGCCCTTTTAGGCACCATGATGGTAATTCTGGTGCAGTAGTAAGGATGAATGGGAGGGTGTTGGCACCTGGAGAAGAAGCTGATATCCTTGGGGTGAAATTTGACTCCAAACTAACCATGAAGAACCATGTGTAAATCTTGCAAACAAGGCAGCCAGGAAGCTTAGAGCACTTCGCCGTATCTCGCATCTGCTTGACAGTAGGGGTTGCAAGATTCTGTACGAGGCACAAGTATGCTCGCACCTTGAGTATGCTCCACTTTCTTGGTTTGTATGCCCCCCCCCCCCTCTCATCTGCGACTGCTTGACAGAGTAGAGAACAGAGCAAGACGTCTCATCTCTCGCCTGGACCCATCCTGGATAGATCTGTCATTTCAGCAGAGCCTTCAACATAGGAGGGATGTGGGTGGCCTTACTGTTATGTACAAGGCCAATAATTTTCAAAGTACCACACTTGGATCCACTTCGAGGACAGCGTGAAACAAGCTTTTATGCCACAAGACGGGCAGAAAGCAGCAACTTCACTCTGGCTGTACCCTTCTCCAGAACATCACTCTATCTGAGATCATACATACCCGGATGACTCGAGTATGGAACACATTCGTACAGCATAATGATGTCAACGAGATAAAGTCAGTTGATCAAATGAAAATGCTGGCCCACAGATGGCTCCAACTTCATCCTGTTCCCTACTTGCATGTCTCATAACAATAAAAATGCTTTCAAATGAGCTGATGTAGGTAACAGCTCTTAGCTTGCCAATAAAGTTAGGAATCCTTAACCTGTAAACAGATTGTCAATAAAGCTAGGGATCCTTAACCTTGTCAAACCCTGTGTAAACAAAAAAAGGGAGAGATAGTGGGAAGCCAAGAGATAGAGACGGAGGGAGAGAGAGAACTGGAGAGACGAAGGGAAAGAGAGTAAGTAGAGAGAGAGAGAGAGAGAGAGAGAGAGAGAGAGAGAGAGAGAGGAGAGAGAGAGAGAGAGAGAGAGAGGAGAGAGAGAGAGAGAGAGAGGAGAGAGAGAGAGAGAGGAGAGAGAGAGAGAGAGAGAGAGAGAGAGAGAGAGAGAGAGAGAGAGAGAGAGACTAAGAGAGAGAGAGGTGTAGAGAGAAAAGAAATGAAGTCAGAGAAAGTAGAGAGTGAAAGAGAAGGAAGAAAGTGAAAAGGCACTGACTGGAATAGAAAGAAAATGGTTGGGAGACGGAGAGAAAAAAAGAGCAAAATAAAGACACAGAAGAGAGACAGAATAAAGGGGAAAAAAGACTAGAGGGGGAAGAAAGCGAGTAAGAATTAAGAGTAAGGAAATGCAGAAAAATGAACGAGAGAGAGAGAGAGAGAGAGGAGAGAGAGAGAGAGAGAGAGAGAGAGAAGAGAGAGAGAGAGAGAGAGAGAGAGAGAGAGAGAGAGAGAGAGAGAGAGAGGAGAGAGAGAGAGAGAGAGAGAGGAGAAGAGAAAAGAAAGGGAGTGGAGAATGGAGAAAGCAGTAGACGAGAGAAAGAAAAGTGGTTATCAAAAAGGAAAGGAAATGAGGGAAATGGAAGTGAAAGGGATGTAGAGAAAGAAAGAGGCAAGAAGTGAGAGACAGGAGAGGAAGAGGAGAAAAAGACAAAAACAAAAAGTTAGAGACTGATGAAGGAAGGAAAGACAGAGAAAATAGAGAAGGTAAAGCAAAGAATTAAAATGAAAGGGAGATTGGAGAAAGTGCAATAAGAGGGAGATGAAAGTCTTGAGCAAGATATAACTCTCTCTCTCTTTCTATCTATCTATCTATCTATCTATCTATCTATCTATCTATCTATCTGTCTATCTATCTATCTCTCTTTTACACAGGGTTTGACAAGGTTAAGTTAAGGATCCTTAGTTTTATTGACAAACTCTCCCTGTCTCTCTCTCGTTCTCTCGCTCTCTCGCTCTCTTCTCTCTCTCTCGCTCTCGCTCTCTCTCATACACACACAGTACAAGTATACTCATGCACACCTCTGTATGAATACACTGATAATACATCACGGTGTACATATACACTTGTCAGTGTATATCTCCCAGGGTATATACACTAGCATACACCTATCAGTGTTATCGTTTTAAAACGGTGTCATTAAACGGTATATATATGTCGTGACGAATAGGTAAAGCTTGCGATTTTGGCTTAAATAGCAACGCTCTTCTTACCGAATAAAGAAGCGAAAATTTGTGTATGCAATAATTTCTCAAAAATCATTCTGAACCTAACGTTTGTTCATTTTTAAATTATTGTAAACTTATCTAAAATATATTTAGTTGGATTAGGATAAATTAAATTGCGCTTGTTATAATAAGGTTAGGTAAGTTTTCTAAGGTTCTTTTGGTACAAAATTGTTAACTTTTACATTAATATAAATGAGAAAGGACTTAATTTTAAATGAGTTCTTGCTAATTGACCAGTTTTACTTATTCGATGTTTTTTTTTTGTGGTGGAAGAGACGTTGCTGAACGAGCTTTTGCTGGAACGACGTTTCATTCTCTGCAGAACTTAACCTGTAAAGTAAAAGGACACAAGTGCAACTAATGTGACATTTATTGTGGCAACGTTTCGCTCTCCAGGAGCTTTATCAAGCCATTACAAACAATACATGGACACAGAGGGTATATAAAGGCTCAGAGTGAGGTGAATACTAGTGAGGTACCATTTGGATGTTCACTAGTGGTAGTAGTAGTAGTAGTAGTGGTAGTGACAAAAGCAATTAATTCGTAAAAGGATATAAAAGCTATTACTTGGGTAACATAAAAATAGGTTGGACAAATATAAACTGGAATGAGGCAGGTTGTTTCAGTGTTCACTCTCTGTGCTTTGTGTAGTATAACAGGAGAGACTATGTGATGGCAGGGTTTACTGTTTTCAGGAGGATTCTTGCTAAGACTTCGGAGATGGTGAAGCTGCCGTTGTTTTGTTTAATTGTATTCGAAACAGCGATCAGTGCTGATTCAAGGCACTTGCGTGTGCGGAAATTAGTTTCTTTTATCACTAATTGGGCGTCTCTGAATTTCATAAGATGATTGGTGGAATTTCGGTGTTGTACACAGGCGTTGTTTAAGTTGTCGTTCCTACATGCGTATATGTGTTCATTGAGGCGGGTGTCGAGGTTTCTTGCTGTTTCACCTACGTAGATCTTGTCACAGCCTCCACAGGGTATAGTGTAAACTCCTGCATTGACTGGTTCGTGGCGCTTGGGTTTTGTCCTGGTTAGATCCTTTATTGAAGTGGTAGAAGCGATGGCGACTCTGGTGTTAGCTTGTGAAAGTACTTTTGAGACGTTTAGTGCAACCTGGCTGTTGGGAAGAATTATAACTTTGTTGGGAGCGGTGTTGATGCGTGGAGAATTGATGATCTGAAGAGCTCTTTTCTTGCAGTCTTTGATGAAAAAAGAAGGAAATTGTAACTCAGTGAATGTTTGGTGAATGTAAGTACATTCCTCGTCAAGAAACTCAGGACTACAAATTCGGTATGCTCTTAGGAAAAACCCGATGATGATGCCTCTTTTGGTCTTGGTATCTTGACTGGAATAGAAGTGTGTGAGATCATTTTTATTGGTGGGTTTCCGATAAACTTGAAATCTTAGGTTGTTGTCTACTTTGTGAATGAGGACGTCGAGGAAAGGTAGCTTGTCATTGGACTCTTCTTCTAGTGTAAACTGAATCGCTGGTTCAACTGCGTTGAGCCTTGCCTGAAGATCCCGTACATCAAAACGTTTTGGAGTTATTACGAGGACATCGTCCACGTAACGTAACCAAGTGACGCTTGAAGGGATGATGTTGGCGAAGTGTTCGGACTCTAGGTGTTCCATGTATAAGTTGGCTAGGACGGCACTTATTGGGGACCCCATTCCCATGCCGTAGGTTTGTTTGTAGAGCTTGTTATTGAAGGAAAACAGTTGAAGTTAACACAGAGTTCAATCAAGTCAACAAAATCTCCGGGAGGTAAAGGAAGATTAAGGTCCTGGTTGACTTTACGTCGTAGAACCTCGATGGCTTTTTTGGTAGGTACTTTTGTGAAGAGGGAAGTCACATCCAAACTGCTTAGTTTCTTGTTACGGATGGAGAGGTTACGGATGCGGTTGAGAAGGTCGCCTGAGTGTTTAAGATGAGCGGGGCTGATGGTCCCCAGAAGGCAGGAAAGATGTTTGGCAAGAACTCCGGCTAGTTTGTGTGGAGCACTGCCTATTCCTGACGTGATTGGTCTGAGAGGAATATTGTGTTTATGGGTCTTGGGTAAACCATACATGTGTGCTGGTTTAGGGTTGCTTGGTAACAAGTACAGAAGTTTCTTCCCTTCTCTAGTGCGTTTGAGTATTTGTCTGCTTTTGTATAGAAAGTCTTTGGTGAGCGTCTCCCACTGTTGAGTGCTGATAGGTTCGTATGTAGATTGATCATTCAAAAGGTCCATCATTTTAGTGTTGTAGTCACTGGTGTTGAGTATGACGACTCCACCTCCTTTGTCGGCGGTGGTGACGATAATGTTGGGGTCGTTGGCGAGGTCCTTAAGGGCAGTGATGTATCTTCTAGGAAGATTAGAAGAAGAAGGTTCACATAAAGCATCAACACCGCTCCCAACAAAGTTATAATTCTTCCCAACAGCCAGGTTGCACTAAACGTCTCAAAAGTACTTTCACAAGCTAACACCAGAGTCGCCATCGCTTCTACCACTTCAATAAAGGATCTAACCAGGACAAAACCCAAGCACCACGAACCAGTCAATGCAGGAGTTTACACTATACCCTGTGGAGGCTGTGACAAGATCTACGTAGGTGAAACAGCAAGAAACCTCGACACCCGCCTCAATGAACACATATACGCATGTAGGAACGACAACTTAAACAACGCCTGTGTACAACACCGAAATTCCACCAATCATCTTATGAAATTCAGAGACGCCCAATTAGTGATAAAAGAAACTAATTTCCGCACACGCAAGTGCCTTGAATCAGCACTGATCGCTGTTTCGAATACAATTAAACAAAACAACGGCAGCTTCACCATCTCCGAAGTCTTAGCAAGAATCCTCCTGAAAACAGTAAACCCTGCCATCACATAGTCTCTCCTGTTTTACTACACAAAGCACAGAGAGTGAACACTGAAACAACCTGCCTCATTCCAGTTTATATTTGTCCAACCTATTTTTATGTTACCCAAGTAATAGCTTTTATATCCTTTTACGAATTAATTGCTTCTGTCACTACCACTACTACTACTACTACTACCACTAGTGAACATCCAAATGGTACCTCACTAGTATTCACCTCACTCTGAGCCTTTATATACCCTCTGTGTCCATGTATTGTTTGTAATGGCTTGATAAAGCTCCTGGAGAGCGAAACGTTGCCACAATAAATGTCACATTAGTTGCACTTGTGTCCTTTTACTTTACATATTGTCGGTAATTCTACCAACTTTATTACAGAACTTAACCTCCTGATGAAGCTCTATACTGGGCGAAACGTTGTCTCGGCACGAGTTTCCTCTGCAGCATGAGTCGTTGTCATCTCGAATGCTTGTGATGACTCTTCAGATTCGAGACGCTGCATCAACTCCTTGAGTAGATGTAAACATCCCCATCCTCTGCTGGTTCTTGGATGCGTCATCTTCCAGTCAGTTAAGCATCCTGCTTTGTCAGGTTCAACTGTACCCAAGACTTTGTTCCAGACTTTACAAATCTCCTTACTTCCTCTTTTTTTGCCTCTCTTCTAAGCAGCTGTCACCATTCTGGATCAGTACGTCCGTTCTAAATCACTACTACAATTCGAAACCACTACTACCATTATTACTACCGTTCCAAATACTCCCTCTTCCCCTGTTTTAATTCTAAACTACCATCACTGCCATTCTGAATCATTACCACTATTCTTTAGCTTACTATCACTATTCCCAAACCCCTACCACCATTGCTATACCCCTACTACCATTCCTAAACCCCTACCACTATTGCTATACCCCTAGTACCATTTCTAAACCCCTACCACCATTACTATTCCCCTACCACCATTTCTCTCCCCCTACCACCATTTCTCTCCCCCTACCACCATTTCTATCATCCTAACACCATTCCTAAACCAATACCAACCTTTCAAAACCATCACTACCATGATGTGATTTTTTTTTACACCATCGTTCCAAAGATTGGCATCATATGCGCTGAGAAATTACGATCACCGTGAAAATGGCATCGCCGTAAGAGAGGAGACCCAGGGCGGTCGAGGCTATCTCAGCGGCGTGCCTGGACCCTGATACCAGCCGAGGTATTGTCCACATCACCTAGACGATACCAGCCGAGGTATTGTCCACATCACCTAGACGATACCAGCCGAGGTATTGTCCACATCACCTAGACGATACCAGCCGAGGTATTGTCCACATCACTTAGACGATACCAGCCGAGGTATTGTCCACATCACCTAGACGATACCAGCCGAGGTATTGTCCACATCACCTAGACGATACCAGCCGAGGTATTATCCACATCACCTAGACGATACCAGCCGAGGTATTGTCCACATCACCTAGACGATACCAGCCGAGTATTGTCCACATCACCTAGACGATACCAGCCGAGGTATTGTCCACATCACCTAGACGATACCAGCCGAGGTATTGTCCACATCACCTAGACGATACCAGCCGAGGTATTGTCCACATCACTTAGACGATACCAGCCGAGGTATTGTCCACATCACTAGACGATACCAGCCGAGGTATTGTCCACATCACCTAGACGATACCAGCCGAGGTATTATCCACATCACCTAGACGATACCAGCCGAGGTATTGTCCACATCACCTAGACGATACCAGCCGAGGTATTGTCCACATCACCTAGACGATACCAGCCGAGGTATTGTCCACATCACCTAGACGATACCAGCTGAGGTATTGTCCACATCACCTAGACGATACCAGCCGAGGTATTGTCCACATCACCTAGACGATACCAGCCGAGGTATTGTCCACATCACCTAGACGATACCAGCCGAGGTATTGTCCACATCACCTAGACGATACCAGCCGAGGTATTGTCCACATCACCTAGACGATACCAGCCGAGGTATTGTCCACATCACCTAGACGATACCAGCCGAGGTATTGTCCACATCACCTAGACGATACCAGCCGAGGTATTGTCCACATCACCTAGACGATACCAGCCGAGGTATTGTCCACATCACTAGACGATACCAGCCGAGGTATTGTCCACACATCACCTAGACGATACCAGCCGAGGTATTGTCCACATCACCTAGACGATACCAGCCGAGGTATTGTCCACATCACCTAGACGATACCAGCCGAGGTATTGTCCACATCACCTAGACGATACCAGCCGAGGTATTGTCCACATCACCTAGACGATACCAGCCGAGGTATTGTCCACATCACCTAGACGATACCAGCCGAGGTATTGTCCACATCACCTAGACGATACAAATATGCTGAGGACGGTGGAAGAGAGAGGAGAGGGAGCGTGGAAACACACGCGCCTCTGAAATTTAACACCAAGCATAACCTTGCTAATTCTGACATATAATATCTACAGCATCCCAGTGGTATGCTACCGACAATAGCCAGGATAAGATAAAAAAAGATACTTTCTCTCTCTTATTTTGAAACAAAACTTAAAGGATCATCCAAACCAATATTATTCGCTTTTTTTTCATTATATACATGTAAAACAACCACATGGAAGTTTAATGATAACTCTAGATCTTTCGTGTTGCAATCAAACGTCATCAGGTGCTTGCAGTGTTGCGGAAATGAGTAGGAAGTCCAGGTAGACTATCTCAAGGGAACGATCTAGTTGGAACGGAACACTGGTCAGTAAAGTTCGTGTTCTCGACGTGTTCTTTGCAAAGTTCTCAGACTTGACAAGTAAATATTCGGGATTAAAAAATGCCTTAAGACTGACGCCAGCTGGTCGAAATGTCGGATTATTGATGGATGTTTTAAGACTGATGCCAGTTGGTCGAAATGTCGGATTGTTGATGGATGTTTTAAGACTGATGCCAGCTGGTCGAAATGTTGGATTGTTGATGGATGTTTTAAGACTGATGCCAGCTGGTCGAAATGTTGGATTGTTGATGGATGCTTTAAGACTGACGCCAGCTGGTCGAAATGTTGGATTGTTGATGGATGTTTTAAGACTGATGCCAGCTGGTCGAAATGTCGGATTGTTGATGGATGTTTTAAGACTGATGCCAGCTGGTCGAAATGTTGGATTGTTGATGGATGTTTTAAGACTGATGCCAGCTGGTCGAAATGTCGGATTGTTGATGGATGTTTTAAGACTGATGCCAGCTGGTCGAAATGTCGGATTGTTGATGGATGCTTTAAGACTGATGCCAGCTGGTCGAAATGTCGGATTGTTGATGGATGTTTTAAGACTGATGCCAGTTGGTCGAAATGTCGGATTGTTGATGGATGCTTTAAGACTGATGCCAGCTGGTCGAAATGTCGGATTGTTGATGGATGTTTTAAGACTGACGCCAGTTGGTCGAAATGTCGGATTGTTGATGGATGTTTTAAGACTGATGCCAGCTGGTCGAAATGTTGGAGTGTTGACAAATATGAAGACAGACACAACTGCCAGAATACGTTTCTAACTGGGCAACGTTTCTCTCTGTGCAGAACTTCATTAAGTCATCGTTATCAAGCCAGATGACGTAATAAAGCTCGACTTAGCGAAACGTTGCCTTTACAAAGCTCTACACCGAGCGAAAAGTTGTCCCAATGTGACATGAATTATTTCAAGGTTCAAAGAAAGGTAATAATCGAAACTGTTGCTATAATTATATTTTATGGGAAAAGTAAGCCAAATTATATATATTTTAACGTAGCATATATGCATATTCTGCTAAAAATTGATGTTTGTTAGAAAATGTTTGAAACCCCACTAAATCGTCCCAATAATCTGCACTGAATCGTCGCAATAATTCGCACCGAATCGTCGTCATAATCTACACTGAATCGTCGTAATAATTCGCACTGAATCGTCGTAATAATTTGCACGAATCGTCGTAATAATTCGCACTGAATCGTCGTAATAATTCGCAATGATCTGTCGTAATAATCCTAAACTGAATCGTCGTAATAATTTGCACTGAATCGTCGTAATAATTCGCAATGAATCGTCGTAATAATCCTCACTGAATCGTCGTAATAATTTGCACTGAATCGTCGTAATAATTCGCAATGAATCGTCGTAATAATCCTCACTGAATCGTCGTAATAATCCGCACTGAATCGTAGCAATAATTCACACTGAATCGTCGTAATAATCCGCACTGAATCGTTGTAATAATCCGCACTGAATCGTCGTAATAATCCGCACTGAATCGTCGTAATAATCCGCACTGAATCGTTTACCTGGAGAGAGTTCCGGGGGTCAACGCCCCCGCGGCCCGGTCTGTGACCAGGCCTCCTGGTGGAAGCAATAATTCACATTGAATCGTCGCAATAATTCGCACTGAATCTTTGTAATAATCCGCACTAAATCGTCGTAAGAATCCGCACTGAATCGTCGTTATAATCCGCACTGAATCATCGTAATAATCCGCACTGAATCGTCGTATAATCCGCACTGAATCGTCGTAATAATCCGCACTGAATCGTCGTAATAATCCGCACTGAATCGTCGTAATAATCCGCACTAAATCGTCGTAATAATCCGCACTGAATCATCGTAATAATCCGCACTGAATCGTCGTAATAATCCGCACTGAATCGTCGTAATAATCCGCACTGAATCGTCGTAATAATCCGCACTGAATCGTCGTAATAATCCGCACTGAATCGTCGTAATAATCCGCACTGAATCGTCGTAATAATCCGCACTGAATCGTCGTAATAATCCGCACTGAATCGACCCAATAATCCCTTACGATCAGATCTCCACAGACGCCCAAAGGAATCATGGAGGAATTAAGCCAGTGTTAGACTTACATTATTTACTCTGTGTCAAACATTTGAAAGACAAGAGAGACGGGGACCATTACCAGAGTCGAGATACGGGGGTCCAGAATCCCAGGCAAAATTCAGACTTGGTCTGGCCTTATGCTAAGATTTCCCATAAACATAGAATTCTATGACTCAATATGCAAAAACTTTGTGATAGTTTGATAGGAGGAAAAGGCAACCCGGGATTCAGGTTTTCCTCCTGAAGCCTATGTGGGTGCTTCCTCCCGGAGCCCCCATTGACCTCCCTCACACACACACACACGCCATTATGAATCTTCGTCCAGGAGGACACAGGAGCGAGAATGTCTGCGGCTGGCTCCTTCAGGAGGAACGTGAAGCGTTCGGACAGTTAGGAGCAGAACCAACTGACTTTAATGTGATAACTTTAATTATCCTTCCCCCCACTTTGTCTGACTTTCTTGGGGTTATCCTGGGT
>NC_069466.1:22481106-22491106 GCF_026875155.1 Cherax quadricarinatus
TGCTTCAGTTATATCTTTCTCTGTCTTGTTTCCAGTCACAAACTCCATCACAGTGAAGAAAGAAAAAAGTGTAATTTTTCCCAACACTTCAATAAGTACTTAAAGATCTTTCTTATGGAGTAGAGAGGAAGTGAGGGAGGGAGGGAAGGTGGTAGAGAGAAAGTAAGGGAGAGAGAGAAGGTGGTAGAGAGAAAGTGAGGGAGAGAGAGAAGGTGGTAGGAGAAAGTAAGGGAGAGAGAGAAGGTGGTAGGGAGAAAGTAAGGGAGAGAGAGAAGGTGGTAGGGAGAAAGTAAGGGAGAGAGAGAAGGTGGTAGAGAGAAAGTAAGGGAGAGAGAGAAGGTACAAACTACCCATTCAATCTATCAAGACGAGAGGTCGAGCGGCCACAACTTCAGATCTATTGATTAGAAACTATTCTCACAGGAGTGTGAAAGAAACGTGCGCATTTGAACGTTTCCAGATGTTTCGATATCATGTTGTTATTTAGATTAACGTTTTTATGGTTTTGAGTACATAATGGAGGACCACTACAGCGGACCTACTGGCCCAAACTAGGCAGGAACACTGCAGCAGACCTACTGGCCCAAACTAGGCAGGAACACTGCAGCAGACCTACTGGGCCAAACTAGGAAGGGACACTACAGCAGACCTACTGGCCCAAACTAGGAAGGGACACTACAGCAGACCTACTGGCCCAAACTAGGAAGGGACACTACAGCAGACCTACTGGCCCAAACTAGGAAGGGACACTACAGCAGACCTACTGGTCCAAACTAGGCAGGAACACTGCAGCAGACCTACTGGACCAAACTAGGCCGGAACACTGCAGCAGACCTACTGGACCAAACTAGGCCGGAACACTGCAGCAGGCCTACTGATCGAAACTAGGCAGGAACACTGTATCAGCCCTACTGGCCCAAACTAGGCAGGAACACTGCAGCACACCTACTGGCCCAAACTAGGCACGACTTTCTCTAAACCAACCATTCCCACCCACCTGCTAGTCCAGTCTTTTCCCAAAGCTTTCCAAGAATTAACTTCAGGATCTCACTAATCAAACGCAAGTCCTTCCCGTTTATATATATCTCCAATCTCTTTTAAAAGCTGCCTCTGTTACCCAACTCGGAAGATTTTTCCATGCGTCAGCAGCTCTGTTTGACAGCCAATACTTATCTATGTTATTTCAAAACAAAATTTATTAACACATCGAGGCAGGGTGATCCGAGAAAGAAGAAACACTCTCATCATCACTCACTCCATCACTGTCTTGTCAGAGGCGCCTACATTACAGTTAAGAAAGTGTAATATATCAGCACCCGTCCTCCAGAGTGCAGACACTGTATTTCCTACTTCCATGACTCATGTCTGGGTAATCGGTTTCCCTGAATCCTTTCATAAATGTTACCTTGCTCACTCTCACACAATACCAGGTCATGAAAACCGTTCGTCTCCACTCGATCACGCACGCTTGCTGGAAGTCCAAGCCCCTCGCACACAAAACCTCCTTTACCCCCCTCCCTCCAACGTTTCCTAGGATGCCTTCCTTCCACTAACTTAACCAAAACTAACTTAGAATAATAAAGATTTGAGTAAATGGTGATTCTGTTTACTCTGGTACTCGAACTTTACAACCTATCTTGAGCTCAAAGATATTATTATTGGTAAGTTTATAAAAGTCTGGGACCTGATCTTGGGGCCGGAGACCAATGAACGTTCAGAAACTGACTTCGAAAATTGACTGCTTCAGAGGTGGGCATTACCACCGACAAGTATAAGGATACGTATCACCACTAAGGGCTAATTCAGCCTAGTATAACAAAACTGGGGTGACAAATGTAGCCACTTAATATACTCAGAGATGCCAGTCTCAGAAAAAGTGACTCTGTGATCCCTGCTCAGATAAATCTAATCTTACCAGATTCCAAGACTGGGTTAATTGACGGAAGTAACAGTTAGACATGAATTAGCAACATCACTTAGCAGCATCAGTTAGCCAATTGATGGCTAACTGATTGGGATAATTGATGGCAGCTTCGCCAATCTTCCCACCGGCTGACATCCACGTGAACTCAGCGTCAGAAAGTTTGGACCAACAGGAGCGACTCAAGACTCGCAATGCGTGTTTAAAGACAGACATGAGAAATCTCTGTTATCGGGGGAAAGAAAGTTGAAAGTGTGAAATACGATGTAAAAACTTCTCGGTGTACTGTCTTGAAGATAAGGAAATGATCTTCGGCACACTGACGACACTACAATTACTCTCAGGGGAAAAGGGTTCGATAAGGTGACTAGGGATGAAACCCAGACTGGTCATTGTTTCTCTCTTTCTCTCTCTCTCTCTCTCTCTCTCTCTCTCTCTCTCTCTCTCTCTCTCTCTCTCTCTCTCTCTCTCTCTCTCTCTCTCTCTCTCTCTCTCTCTCTCTCTCTCTCTCTCCTCACTAGTTCCGTATCTCATTTTAATACATTCGTTTCTCATTCCAAGCTTCACTTTACATTCCAAGCTTCAACTTTACATTCAAAGCTTCACTTCTAATCTTCACGAGCTTTTACCATCCTATGGAGAGGGAGCATGGACACGGGGGTCGTCCCACAGTTACTAAAAACAACAGACATAGCCCCACTCCACAAAGGGGGCAGTAAAGCAACAGCAAAGAACTACAGACCGATAGCACTAACATCCCATATCATAAAAATCTTTGAAAGGGTCCTAAGAAGCAAGACACCACCCATCTAGAAACCCATCAGTTACATAACCCAGGGCAACATGGGTTTAGAACAGGTCGCTCCTGTCTGTCTCAACTATTGGATCACTACGACAAGGTCCTAGATGCACTAGAAGACAAAAAGAATGCAGATGTAATATATACAGACTTTGCAAAAGCCTTCGACAAGTGTGACCATGGCGTAATAGCGCACAAAATGCGTACTAAAGGAATAACAGGAAAAGTCGGTCGATGATCTATAATTTCCTCACTAACAGAAAAACAGAGAGTAGTAGTCAACAGAGTAAAGTCCGAGGCAGCTACGGTGAAAAGCTCTGTTCCACAAGGCACAGTACTCGCTCCCATCTTGTTCCTCATCCTCATATCTGACATAGACAAGGATGTCAGCCACAGCACCGTGTCTTCCTTTGCAGATGACACCCGAATCTGCATGATAGTGTCTTCCATTGCAGACACTGCAAGGCTCCAGGCGGACATCAACCAAATCTTTCAGTGGGCTGCAGAAAACAATATGAAGTTCAACGATGAGAAATTTCAATTACTCAGATGTGGTAAACACGAGGAAATTAAATCTTCATCAGAGTACAAAAAAATTCTGGCCACAAAATAGAGCGAAACACCAACGTCAAAGACCTGGGAGTGATCATGTCGGAGGATCTCACCTTCAAGGACCATAACATTGTATCAATCGCATCTGCTAGAAAAATGACAGGATGGATAATGAGAACCTTCAAAACTAGGGAGGCCAAGCCCATGATGACACTCTTCAGGTCACTTGTTCTATCTAGGCTGGAATATTGCTGCACACTAACAGCACCTTTCAAGGCAGGTGAAATTGTTGACCTAGAAAATGTACAGAGAACCTTCACGGCGCGCATAACGGAGATAAAACACCTCAATTACTGGGAGCGCTTGAGGTTCCTGAACCTGTATTCCCTGGAACGCAGGAGGGAGAGATACATGATTATATACACCTGGAAAATCCTAGAGGGACTAGTACCGAACTTGCCACACGAAAGCAAAAGACTTGGCAGACGATGCAACATCCCCCAATGAAAAGCAGGGGTGTCACTAGCACGTTAAGAGACCATACAATAAGTGTCAGGGGCCCGAGACTGTTCAACTGCCTCCCAGCATACATAAGGGGGATTACCAACAGACCCCTGGCAGTCTTCAAGCTGGCACTGGACAAGCACCTAAAGTTGGTTCCTGACCAGCCGGGCTGTGGCTCGTACGTTGGTTTGCGTACAGCCAGCAGTAACAGCCTGGTTGATCAGGCTCTGATCCACCAGGAGGCCTGGTCACAGACCGGGCCGCGGGGGCGTTGACCCCCGGAACTCTCTCCAGGTAAACTCCTGGTAAACATCAATGCCTCTTTCCCAATCACTTGTAACCATATACCCACAGCCTCTCTGATTTCTAATCCTATCTTGCTGGCGAGCCGTGGCAGTGAGGCAACGTTTGGAAAAATTTATATATATATATATTATATATATATATATATATATTATATATTATATATATATATATATATATATATATATATATATATATATATATATATATATATATATATATATATAATATATATATATATATATTATATATATGCATTATACATGTGGTTGCTGCCGTTGTGGTCATTAGTATTGGTTATACAAGGTATGAGACAACTCTGGGTATGAATATTCTTTGGTGAGGTCGTCTTGGTTCCACACCAGACATTTTCAGTGTCACTGTCTTAGTTAATTTCTTAAGCTTTTTCTAGCAGTTTTCTGGCAATTTTAACTAGATTGTGCATATAAACAACTGTTATAAGTGATATGTTGTTATGCAGTGGGACGTAATTTAAAGTGAATTTTAGGGGGAACTGTGTCCTTCTTTGCCTATTTTTTAACTGAGGTGGAAAACCACGATCGGTAAGCCAATGGCGGCTTGATCGTGTGTAAGCCAGCAGTGGTGGCTTGATCGTGTGTAAGCCAGCAGTGGTGGCTTGATCGTGTGTAAGCCAGCAGTGGTGGCTTGATCGTGTGTAAGCCAGCAGTGGTGGCTTGATCGTGTGTAAGCCAGCAGTGGTGGCTTGATCGTGTGTAAGCCAGCAGTGGTGGCTTGATCGTGTGTAGGGGTCAGGAGCAGTGGTGGCTTGATCGTGTGTAAGCCAGCAGTGGTGGCTTGATCGTCTGTAAGCCAGCAGTTGCTGTATCAGTGATCCCCAGCAATAGTACTCAAAGCCGTTAGTTGATGGCTGATTTCCCAGCACCACTACTCAGGCCGTTAGTTGATGACTGATCAGCACCAGAACGTCAGTGGATGGTTATTCACTAACTAGGGCATCATCACCTAACGAAGACCCACGTCAGGAGTCCCGCTCGTGTTTTCTGACAAGCAAATCATCTCCGTCACGACCAGTTCCTCTCACTATACGCGTCATCTTGGCTCTGTATTTTTCTGTTTACAAGTGCATTCTGTTCCCTAATGTTGTATACTTCTGATAGATACGCAGTTTCAAGACACTTCAGAGGAGTAAATAACAAAAAGGCACAATACCGTGACTGGAACTATACACAAATAACCCGCACATAAAAGAGAGAAGCTTACGACGACGTTTCGGTTCGGTGCGGGTTATTTGTGTATACTTCAGAGGAGACTCGTACCGTTCAATATTTCTCCATAAACCATCGGAAAGCATTAAGGAGTAGTAACCAAATATACTGATATTTAATACCACACATAATACCACTCAATACCACACACTCGTTACCACACTTAATACCACACACTCAATGCCACACATACCACTCAATACCACACACAATACCACACACTTAGTGCCACACATACCACACAATACCACACACTATCACACACACAATAGCACGCACAATACCACACACACAATACCACACACACAATACCACACACATAATACCACACAATACCACACACACACACAATACACACACAAAATACCACAACAACGCAATACCATACCACACACACGCAATACCACACCACACAATACCCACTCACACACAATACCACACACACAATACCACACACACACAATACCACACACACACAATACCACACACACAATACCACACACACACAATACCACACACAATACCACACACACAATACCACACACACAATACCACACACAATACCACACTTTTTACCCGCATGTTGCAACACAACTTTCAGGGTCTTTTCGTATGCACAAAATACCTCAAGATTTAAGAGACATTTATCACAGACTACTATTAAGAGTGTTGAACAAGAGTCAAGAGTCTAATGACTGCTCTCTGTATTCTGAAGTGAAGGCGAACAGCGCCCTCAGAACGACGTGTTTGCAAGGGTTGCGTACTCGTAGATTAAGCACGTGATATGCGTCTTTATAGACGTCAGGGCCACCTGCGATTGTTTCTGATTGTAAGCAGCCCTTCGCGCATCCCGCAGGTAGGGCCAAGTTCTTGGCCACGTGAGCTGTGTTGCAACATTGGGGGTAGCGCCATGTTCTTGGCCACGTGAGCTGTGTTGCAACATTGGGGGTAGGGCCAAGTTCTTGGCCACGTGAGCTGTGTTGCAACATTGGGGGTAGGGCCAAGTTCTTGGCCACGTGAGCTCTGTGTTGCAACATTGGGTGTGCGCCAAGTTCTTGCGCCACGTGAGCTGTTGCAACATGGGGTAGGGCCAAGTTCTTGGCCACGTGAGCTGTGTTGAAATGGGGCATTAGCGCCAAGATCTAATGGCCACGTGAGCTGGGTTGCAACATTGGGCATAGCGCCAAGTTCTTGGACCACGGGAGCTGTGTTGCAACACTGGGGCGAAGGCCATGTCGTTGACCTACATGGACAAACTAACGAGAACTCGTTAAGTTCGGTTGAGAAAAGTTGAATGGTTTTGTCCCGCGTTCTGAACGCGACCATAGTCTCGATATAGGACCACATTGGGGACCAAATTGAAAAGTCTAAAATAGGAAAACACATAGCGGACCATAGAGGGTCTAAAATAGGGCCACATTAGGGACCATAGAAAATCTAAAAAAGGACCAGATAGTAACCATAGAGGGTCTAAAATAGGACCACATAGGGACCATAGAGGGTCTAATATAGGACCACATAGGGACCATAGAAGACCTAAAGAACCACATTGGGACCAAAGCCTTCGATAGAACCTTTATATACACACACACCGGTTAAGCACGCGCAAGAAAACCCTTTTATATCTAATGGCTCTGAGAAAACCTAAGTGCAACATGGAGTCAGGTACTAGAACCTGTGCACAGTTTCAAAACTAGGCATGACAGAATTCGGGGATCCAAGAACTTGAACTCAACACTCTTAAAAAAAGGAGCAAAAGAGTACAGAGACCGACACAGCGCAGCGCAGAGTGCGATACAGCACCGCAAGTACCGCAGATTAGCATCGTTGTTGTATGTGTTGACAGGTTCAACGGTCGGATAATCTCCTGTTGGTGGACACACAGACACACACAACAGAGACCTGAGTAAAAATAAGATCGTGTGTAATGTGGTCGTACGATGCACAGATATCACCATGATGCACAGATCACCACGATGCGCAGACATCTCCACGATGCGCAGACATCTCCACGATGCGCAGACATCTCCACGATGTGCAGATCACCACGATGCACACACATCACCACGACACACGGACATCACCACGACACACACACATCACCACGACACACACACATCACCACGACATACAGACATCACCACGACACACATCACCATCCACAGTCCTGGTAATGCCACCTCAGCATGCAACCGATGGCTGCGAATTTTAATACATAAACAAATTACCCGACCAAAAAAAAAAAAAAAACTGAAACCACCAAACGCACGTTTATTGCACCAAAGCAATAAAGAAAAAAATACGACACACGTAAATAAACACGATTAATTTACAGTCCCCCCCCCCCAAAAAAAAAAAAACTGGAACATTTAATCTAGGGGTATAATCAATGTGACGCAGGATTGAATTTTATTTACAAAAAAAAAAAAACCCACCTTAGGAATGCACCCACTGATTTATAAGTCATGCTGAAGAGGAATGAATAACGCCTGTGTGGAATATCACTTAGCAACCCAAGCTGGGGAATGATAGCCGTTCTCTCAGTACCGGTAAACACTGGGAGTGTTGGGCAATGCCACACTGTGTGTCGCGGATACATGCTTGAATACACAAACGAGCACACACGAACATCTGTGAACACCGCAGTGGAATCTAACGAAATCATGAATAGCGAACGAGGTTGTTTGATTGGTTTGTTGATTAGATTTAAAGACGATCGACTATACGAGGGTCACTGAATCTGCATACGCCTTGTACACCATCGGTGAAGAATATGTTGATTCCTTAATTATGTACACAAAGACACATACACACACACACACACACACACACACACACACACACACACACCTCCGTGAATATACACTGCGAGATATACGCCTTTCTGTGTATATACAGCGGGGCATATGCACAAATCGGTGTATGTAATTTGAGAGATATTCCACCCGGTGTATACACAATGAGAGACACACCACTCGGTATCTGTTCCCCATGAACGACGTGTACTAGTGTCACAGACGAGGTGCACTAGTGTCACAGACGAGGTGCACTAGTGTCACAGACGAGGTGTACCAGTGTCACAGACGAGTGTACCATGTCTGACAGGTTCCAGTTCACAGACGAGGTGTATCAATGTCACAGACGAGGAGGTATACCAGTGCCACAGACGAGGTATACCATTGTCACAGACGAGGTGTACCAGTGTCACAGACGAGGTATACCAGTGTCACAGACGAGGTGTACCAATGTCACAGACGAGGTGTACCAGTGTCACAGACGAGGTGTACCAGTGTCACAGACGAGGTGTACCAGTGTCACAGACGAGGTGTATCAATGTTACAGACGAGGTGTACCAATGTCACAGACGAGGTGTACCAGTGTCACAGACGAGGTATACCATTGTCACAGACGAGGTGTACCAGTGTCACAGACGAGGTATACCAGTGTCACAGACGAGGTGTACCAATGTCACAGACGAGGTGTACCAGTGCCACAGACGAGGTGTACCAGTGTCACAGACGCGTACTGTTCACGTGTACCAGTCCACAGACGAGTAGTTACAAAGTGTACGTGTCCGAATGTTAACAGGCCAACGAGCCTGTACAAGGTGAACGCTCACTAGCGCGATCGTTACTCTCACTGAGGTGTACCAACCACGGTGGTCTCGTCTCTCCGTTCTCTGTCACACAGTGTACCATTCCTCGTTCCTGTCCACTGTTCCATTCTCTCTCTACTCTCTCACTCTTACCATTCTCATGGTCTCTCTCTCCTCGTGTCACCTCTCTCATCTTCTCTTCATCCTTCCATGTCATATAATTATACATGTACTAGAGATTACATTAATATAGTACATATAAATATATTATCATATAGATATCATTATATATATTATAATATATTATATTAAACATGCATAGCCAAGTGAATCGACCCATGCTGCTTGGCCTGCCATGGTGGGCGAAACGCATGACGCCCTAATCCACTGGACCAGGATCGTATGGTCCAGTGATTTAAGGCGTCATGGGTTTTCGCCCACATGAGCGGCCAAAGCAGCATGGGTTCAGTCTCTTGCTGTCATTTTTTTTATTTATATTTTTTATATATATCATTACTATTTTTTTACTATTTATATATATAATATATATATATATATATATATATATATATATATATATAATATATATAATATATATATATAATATCACTGAGTGTCTCCCATCGCTGGGTGAGGTGCGAAACCACCCCATCCAAAAAAAAAGATAGATGTAGTGATAGACGTTCATTCATCTGGCAGTGCAAGGACATATCCATTTGCTATTTAAACGATCTGAATTACGTTCTTAAGTTAGACAGCAGTGTAATATGAGCTGTGATGCTGGTGTCTTTAGGCAGTAGAAGAGGAGGTAGGTAGGTAGGTAGATATGTATCTTGCATAATTTGTGCCTTATGTTCGCACGGTACGTAAGTCTCGGGATTCTTTTGTTACTAGTAAGGTGTTTGCTGATGCTCTGAATGGTAATGGTGGTTTGTGAGGGTGGTTGTGGGTTGAATGGTAGGTGATGCTGTTGTGGGTAGCACTGTAGTTGGGTGTGGCTGTGGGTAGCTGTGGGCTTCGATGGTGTTAGTTGTGATGTGGGTTATGGGTATGTGGTTGATAATTGGTTGGATTGTGGT
>NC_069466.1:22498606-22531106 GCF_026875155.1 Cherax quadricarinatus
TACTTTTCATTTTTGGAGAAAGAATTTCTTAAACTCTCACGTTTAAAGGAGTTAAACGAGGGAGTGGCAGGATTTTTTTTTTTTAGGGGATATTTCTTGATTTTTTTTTTTTTGTGGTTCGGTGATGGGTTATTCACAATAAGATGATAATTTGTGTGTGCGTGAAATCGTATTTTCTCCTGTTTATTTGTTTGATAATTTATGTGTGCGTGAAATCGTATTTTCTCCTGTTTATTTGTTTGATAATTTGTGTGTGCGTGAAATCGTATTTTCTCCTGTTTATTTGTTTGATAATTTGTGTGTGCGTGAAATCGTATTTTCTCCTGTTTATTTGTTGTTAGAAATAAGTTGGTAGAGGTTTGCGTAACGTAACTTGATTAATCTTAATCTGAGCTAAACGTAACTTAACGTAAATCTACTTAACCTAACTTAAACGTGATATGAAGTCAGTTTTTATTGATCGATTTTGAACTAAACGCCAATGGTACCCCAGATAGCTGCAGTGCCACGCCCCCACACCAGTGTCACGCCCCCCCACCAGTGCCACGCCCACCACACCAGTGCCACGCCCACCACACCAGTGTCACGCCCACCACACCAGTGCCACGCCCATCACACCAGTGCCACGCTCTCCGCACCAGTGACACGACCCCCGCACCAGTGTCACGCCCCCCCTACACCAGTGTTACCCCCCACACCAGTGCCACGCCCACCACACCAATGCCAAGCCCACCACACCAGTACATCGCCCATCACACCAGTGCCACGCCCACCACACCAGTACCACGCCCACCACACCAGCGCCACGCCCACCACACCAGTGCCACGCCCAACACACCAGTGCCATGCCCAACACACCAGTGCCACGCCCAACACACCAGTGCCACCCTGCCTGTTAATACCACTAACACCACCATAACACCAGGCATCATCCAACTAGGAGAAATTAGCACTGCTGGTATAGAATACCTCCAACAGTGCCACTTGATCTGTATCACTGACCTGGTGTTCCTGTGCTCCTCTCTTGGCCCTCTTGTGCTCTGTGAAGGTTTGTAAACTGTCTATTTTATTGTTTTCTTTCTTGCTGTTGTCTTAGTCGCTGATGTATGGTGTCTGAAAGTCTCGTCTATAGAGGTTATTCTCTGAAATTTTATGTATCTTGCATCTTTAATTAGTGCCATAATTCCTCTTTTCGCCTCTCTTCTTACTATGTGATGTCCCTCAGGGAATATCACAGTGTGTGTGTGTTTGTGTGTGTATTTGTCTCACAAGATGGACAATACTCCTCCAGGGATCTTCACACACACACACACACACACACACACACACACACACACACACACACACACACACACACACACACACACACACACACACAAACACACACACACATCCCTTCTCGTTACAAAAATTAATACTGGCCACCGCCGCTAATTCAAAAACACAGCAGCAGTGTATAACATTACAAAGTGATCCAGAAGCAATACTCTTCTCGCCTATATAATTGCATTTTAATATGCGATTATGTTAATGAAGCTTTATGTACGGATATAATCGTAAACACTTACATAAATTGTTGTATTTGGGTACGAATTTCGTAGCAAAATGTTAACTTAACACCTCCAAATACTTAAATATTCATTTAACTGTCTGATTTAACTCGTATATTATGCTAAATTCGAGGCGCATACAAAAATACGCGTTTTTTTGGGGGGGGAGAATAGGCCCTTGTTGCCATGAATAAACGCTTGAAAAGAATATACATGTTATTACTACTCCAAATTGAGCATTCACGTGTGTAGATATAGCTGTCAACACACATGTGTCGGCCAACATTACTGCACATACAGGTATACGATAGCGTTTATGTGCATTTAACCTGTCGACCTCGGCCTTGTATAATGACGACCCTCTCTCCCCACCCTCCCTCTCTTCTCTCAGCTGTTTACAATAACACCGTAACAGTCGTCGATCGTAATACACAGCTGCGGTAAAAACCTTTCTGTATGACTTAATTCCGAGGGTATGGAATACACGGGGTTATCTGTGTGACGGTGCCAGGAGGGTTACGGTAGGGAATTAATGTGGTAGGTGTGTAGAATGATAAGTTTGCCAGTATTGATAGGATGATGTGTGTGCCAGTGTTGGGAGGGTGATAGGTGTGCCAGCGCTGGGAGGGTGATAGGTGTGTCAGTGCTGGCAGGGTGATAGGCGTGCCAGCACTGGCAGATTGATAGGTGTGCCAGCACTGGCAGGGCGATAGATGTGCCAGCACTATCAGTGTGATAGGTGTGCCAGTACTGGCAAGATGATAGGTGTGCCAGCACTGACAGGGTGATAGGTGTGCCAGCACTGACAGGATGATAGATGTGCCAGTACTGGCAAGATGACAGGTGTGCCAGCACTGGCAGGATGATAGGTGTGCCAGCACTGGCAGGGCGATAGATGTGCCAGCACTGTCAGTGTGATAGGTGTGCCAGTACTGGCAAGATGATAGGTGTGCCAGCACTGACAGGGTGATAGGTGTGCCAGCACTGACAGGATGATAGATGTGCCAGTACTGGCAGGATGATAGGTATGCCAGTACTGGCAGGATGATAGGTGTGCCAGTACTGGCAGGATGATAGGTGTGCCAGCACTGACAGGATGATAGACGTGCCAGTACTGGCAGGATGATAGGTGTGCCAATACTGGCAGGATGATAGGTGTGCCAGTACTGACAGGATGATAGGTGTGCCAGCACTGACAGAATAAATAGGAGTGCCACACTGACAGGATGATAGGTGTGTCAGCACTGACAGGATGATAGGTGTGCCAGTACTGGCAGGATGATAGGTGTGCCAGTACTGGCAGGATGATAGGTGTGCCAGCACTGACAGGATGATAGGTGTGCCAGCACTGACAGGATGATAGGTGTGCCAGCACTGACAGGATGATAGGTGTGCCAGCACTGACAGGATGATAGGTGTGCCAGCACTGACAGGATGATAGGTGTGCCAGTACTGACAGGATGATAGGTGTGCCAGTACTGGCAGGATGATAGGTGTGCCAGTACTGGCAGGATGATAGGTGCGCCAGTACTAGCAGGATGATAGGTGTGCAGGTACTGGCAGGATGATAGGTGTGCCAGTACTGGCAGGATGATATGTGTGCCAGTACTGGCAGGATGATAGGTGTGCCAGTACTGGCAGGATGATAGGTGTGCCAGTACTGGCAGGATGATAGGTGTGCCAGTACTGGCAAGATGATAGGTGTGCCAGTACTGGCAGGATGATAGGTGTGTCAGCACTGACAGGATGATAGGTGTGCCAACACTGACAGGATGATAGGTGTGCCAGTACTGGCAGGATGATAGGTGTGCCAGCACTGACAGGATGATAGGTGTGCCAGCACTGACAGGATGATAGGTGTGCCAGTACTGACAGGATGATAGGTATGCCAGCACTGACAGGATGATAGGTGTGCCAGCACTGACGGGAAATGATAGGTGGGCCAGCACTGACAGGATGATGGGTTTGGTGCCAGCACTGACAGGATGATAGGTGTGCCAGTACTGGCAGGAGTAGGTGTGCCAGTACTGGCGGGAAATGATAGGTGTGCCAGTACTGGCAGGATGATAGGTGTCCCAAAGCACCGACGGGATGATAGTGTCCAGTACTGACAGGATGATAGGTGTGCCAGTACTGGCAGGATGATAGGTGTGCCAGTACTGGCAGGATGATAGATGTGTCAGTACTGGCAGGATGATAGGTGTGCCAGCACTAAACAGGATGATAGGTTTCAGCACTGACAGGATGATAGGTGTATCAGCACTGACAGGATGATAGGTGTGCCAGTACTGACAGGATGATAGGTGTGCCAGAACTGGCAGGATGATAGGTGTGCCAGTACTGACAGGATGATAGGTGTGTCAGCACTGACAGGATGATAGGTGTGCCAGCACTGACAGGATGATAGGTGTGCCAGCACTGACAGGGTGATAGGTGTGCCAGCACTGACAGGATGATAGGTGTGCCAGTACTGACAGGATGATAGGTGTGCCAGTACTGGCAGGATGATAGGTGTGCAGGTACTGGCAGGATGATAGGTGTGCCAGTACTAGCAGGATGATAGGTGTGCAGGTACTGGCAGGATGATAGGTGTGCCAGTACTGGCAGGATGATAGGTGTGCCAGCACTGACAGGATGATAGGTGTGCCAGTACTGACAGGATGATAGGTGTGCCAGTACTGGCAGGATGATAGGTGTGCCAGTACTGGCAGGATGATAGGTGTGCCAGTACTGGCAGGATGATAGGTGTGCCAGTACTAGCAGGATGATAGGTGTGCCAGTACTGGCAGGATGATAGGTGGGGGCCAGTACTAGCAGATGATGGTGGGGCAGGAAACTGGCAGGATGATAGGTGTGCCAGTACTGGCAGGATGATAGGGTGGCCAGTACTGGCAGGATGATAGGTGTGCCAGTACTAGCAGGATGATAGGTGTGCAGGTACTGGCAGGATGATAGGTGTGCCAGTACTGGCAGGATGATAGGTGTGCCAGTACTGGCAGGATGATAGGTGTGCCAGCACTGACAGGATGATAGGTGTGCCAGCACTGATAGGATGATAGGTGTGCCAGCACTGACAGGATGATAGGTGTGCCAGCACTGACAGGATGATAGGTATGCCGGCACTGACAGGATGATAGGTGTGCCAGTACTGGCAGGATGATAGGTATGCCAGCACTGACAGGATGATAGGTGTGCCAGCACTGACAGGATGATAGGTGTGCCAGCACTTACAGGATGATAGGTGTGCCAGTACTGACAGGATGATTGGTGTGCCAGCACTGACAGGATGATAGGTGTGCCAGCACTAACAGGATGATAGGTGTGCCCAGTACTGACAGGATATAGGTTTTCCAGTACTGACAAGATGATAGGTGTGCCAGCACTGACAGGATGATAGGTGTGCCAGTACTGGCAGGATGATGGGTGTGCCAGTACTGGCAGGATGATAGGTGTGCCAGCACTGACAGGATGATAGGTGTGCCAGTACTGGCAGGATGGTAGGTGTGCCAGCACTGACAGGATGATAGGTGTACCAGCACTGACAGGATGATAGGTGTGCCAGCACTGACAGGATGATAGGTGTGCCAGTACTGACAGGATGATAGGTGCGCCAGTACTGACAGGATGATAGGTGTGCCAGCACTGACAGGATGATAGGTGTGCCAGTACTGGACAGGATAAATAGGTGTGCCAGTACTGACAGGATGATAGGTGTGCCAGTACTGACAGGGTGATAGGTGTGCCAGTACTGACAGGATGATAGGTGTGCCAGTACTGACAGGATGATAGGTGTGCCAGCACTGACAGGATGATAGGTGTGCCAGTACTGACAGGATGATAGGTGTGCCAGCACTGACAGGATGATAGGTGTGCCAGCACTGACAGGATGATAGGTGTGCCAGTACTGACAGGATGGTAGGTGTGCCAGTACTGACAGGATGATAGGTGTGCCAGTACTGACAGGATGATAGGTGTGCCAGTACTGACAGGATGATAGGTGTGCCAGTACTGACAGGGTGATATTATAACCAAGAGAAGTAATATGATATGTTGGTATTAAGTATGAAGGAGAAGAAGAAGAGGAAGAAGACGTAGTTAGAAGAAGAGGAAGAAGATTATCTTAGGAATATAAACCTCTGTGGGTTAATACACGAGAATAACTCAAACCAGCCAAGAAGCGTGTCCTACTTCCGTCCAAGGAGAGGAATGACCTGATGGAGGAAGTGATGGAGACTCAGTACACAGCTTCAAGGATAAGTGTAACATGATACCAGAGAGTTGAAGCAGGGCCAAGAGCAGAGACTCTACCTCTACACACACACACACACACAACAACCAGTGAAGAGGCGGGGCCAGGAGCTATGAATCGACCCCTGCAAGCACAATTGGGTGAGTACACACACACACACGCATACACACACACACACACCTAACACACACACACACACACACACGCATACACACACACACCCCACACGACTACACACACACACACACACCCCACACACACACCACACGCATACACACACAAAAACACACCCCTACACACACACACACACACACACACACACACACACACACGCTACACACACACAAACACACCCCTACACACACACACAACACCATACACACACAAAAACACAACCCCTACACACCCCACAAAACACACACAACACACACACCCCTAACACACACACACACACACAACACACACACACACACACACACAACACACACACACACACACACACACACACCACACACCAAGGTGGTAATAGCAGTGATGTATAACCCACCACAGAACAGCAAGAGGCCAAGGCAAGAGTACGACGAGAGCAATGAGCGATGGTTGATACACTGGGTAGAGTGGCCAGAAGAGCTCATGCATGCAGGGCAAAGCTCCTGATCATGGTGACTTTAACCACAAGGAGATCGATTGGGAGAACTTGGACCCACATGGGGGCCAAGATACATGGAGGGCTAAGATATGGAGGTGGTACTGGAAAACTTCATGTGCCAACACGTAAGGGACACTACAAGAGAGAGAGGAGAGGATGAACCAGCAAGGCTGGACTTAGATTCACCTTGAGTAGTGCAGATATCGAGGACATCACATACGAAAGACCCCTTGGGGCCAGTGACCATGTGGTTTAAGCTTCGAATACACAGTAGAGCTACAAGTGGAGGGAGAAGCAGGAAGGCCAGGACGAATGAAGCCAAACTACAAGAAAGGGGACTACACAGGATGAGGAACTACCTGAACGGGGTTCAGTGGGACAGAGAACTGGCAGGGAAGCCATTAATGAGATGATGGAATATGTAAACAACAAAATGCAAGGAGGCTGAGGAGAGGTTTGTACCCAAGGGTAACAGGGAAAAATGAAAAAGCCAGGATGAGCCCATGGTTTTTTCCCAAAGGTGCAGGGAGGCAAAAACCAAGTGTGCTAGGGAATGGAAGAAATATAGAAGGCAAAGGACCCCAGGAGAATAAGGGGAAACCATCGTAGAGCCAGAAACGAATATGCACAGATAAGAAGGGAGGCCCCAAAAACAATTTTGAAAATGACATAGCAGCGAAAGCCAAATCTGACCCAAAACGTTTTTTACAGCCACATCAAAGGGAAGGAAAAACAACAGTCAAGGACCAGGTAATCAGGCTAAGGAAGGAAGGAGGAGAGACAACAAGAAATGACCGTGAAGTATGTGAAGACTCAACAAGAGATTCAAAGAAGTGTTTTACAGGGAGACAGAAGGCTCCCCAAAAACGAGAGGTGGGGGACACCCCAAGTGCTGGACACGTGCACACAACCGAGGGGAAAAAGTGAAAAGGCTTTTGAGGGGGCTAGTACCTCAAAGGCAATTGGGCCCGAAAAACATTTTTCCCCATGGGGATTGAGAGAGGGAGCGAGGTGCATGGTACCCCCCAACAACAATATTTAATAATCTATCGAAAAGGGGGATGCCTGAGGCATGGAAGACAGCAAATGTAGTCCCCCTCTTTAAAAAAGAGACAGACATGAAGCAAATTTAAAATACGACCAGTGCACTGACATGTATAGTATGCAAAACATGGAGAAGATTACAGGAGAAGGTGGTGGAACCCCTAGAAAGAACGATCTCATCAACACAGCCAACATGGTTTCAGGGAGGGGAAATCCTGCCCAAACCTACGGGATTTCATGACAGGGGACAGCATAAGACAAGAGAGAGAGGGGTGGGGGGATTGCTTTTCTTGGACTGTAAAAAGGGGGCTTTTGACACATTTCCACACAAGAGATTGTGCAAAAACTGGAGGACCAAGGGGGGATAACGGGAAGGCACTACAATGGATCAGGGAATACTTGTCGGGAAGCACAGCGAGTCATGGTACGTGCAGTTCAGAGTGGGCACCTGTGCCCCGGGGTCCCCAGGGGTCAGCCTAGGACCATGCTTTTTTTCGGTATTTTTGAACGACATGAGGGAAGGAATGACCGAGGTGTCCCGTTTGCAGATGACGTAATTTGATGAAAGAATTCACTCGATCAAAACCAGGCAGAACTAAAAGGGGGACTGGACAGGCTGCGACCTGGTCCAGCTTTTGCCCCGGGATTTAAATCCCCCCAAGTCAAAGTATGAAGTTTGGGGGAAGGGGCAAAAAAACCCGCAGAGGGAGTACAGTCAAGGGGCCAGAGACTACAAACCTCACTAAAGGAAAAAACGGGGGGGAGTATAACACCACACATCCCCTGAAGCGCACAAAACCCAAAAATAACGCTGCAGCAAGGGGCGCCGGGAAAACCTAAAAACGCATTCCAACATCTTAATAAGGAAAATCATTCAGGACCCTGTACACCTGACTTAGGCCCATTTTGGAGTATGGGGCACCATTTTGGAACCCACACCTAGCCAACACGGAAGAAACTAGGAAAGGCAAAGGTTTGCAACAAGCATCCCAGAGCTAAGAGGTATTCCTAAGAGAGGTTAAGGGAAATCAACCTGACGACACTGGAGGAAGGAGAGATAGGGGGGACATAAAGAATCAAAATACTGAGGGAATTGACAAGGTGGACAAAGACGGGAAATGTTCCAGAGATTGGAACAAGTAAAAAAGGGGACACATTTGGGAAGCTGAAGACACAGATGAATCCGGGGTGTTAGGAAGTATTTCTTAGCCACGAGTAGTCAGTAATGGAAATTTGGGGAAACGATGTAGGGGAGGCGGATCCTACATGTTTTAAGCAGAGGTTGAAAAAGCTCACGGTCGGGGAGAGTGACCTATAGCGTCGTGAAGAGGGGGCCAGGAGTCGACTCGACCCCCGCAACCTCAACGGGTGAAATTGGTGAGTGCCCCCCCACCTAAAAACACACACACACCAACACCACACACAACACACACACACCCCTCACACACACACACACACACCCCCCTACACACACACACCACACACCCCTACACACACCCACACACACACCCCTAACACACACACACACCACACACCACACACACACACACACACACACCACACACACCCCCAATACACACACAAAAACACACACACACACACACACACACACACACACATTCCCCACACACACACACACACAGCCACACAACACACACACACACACACACACCCCACACACACTCAAAACACACAAAAACAACAACTGCCAAAACGACTGGCGTGCGTATACAGTTCTCTCAAGTCTTTTTTTTAAAGGGGAGAGTACGCAGCGCATTCCTCGGGGGAAAAGTTTTTTCCGTTGTTTACTTACCGTGTGCAAGGGGAAGGCGAAAAGAACCGAAGACGGCTGAAGAGTGAAAGAAAACTCTTAAAAACCACGGTGTATCCTTTTAAAATTTTTTATCTACAGAGTTTATTTCGAAATTTTTTTATTCTTGTCTTCCACCACAATCACCACCACACAATCACCACCATTAATAATCACCACCACTCCACCCCAACCCCCCCAACCACCATACTACCACCCCCACAATCCCCACCACTACAATCACCACCACTACCACCACCCATTATCCCCAATCCTCCCCCAACCCCCCGTCAATCTTCCCCTGCCCTCTTTCCCCCCCTCAGCGTCTTAAAGACGGAGCGTCCATCAACGCGTCTTGCATAAAAGATTGCCCCAAAACGCAAGGCTTCGTCCATAAAAATAGATTTCCCCATTATTAACTTAAGTTTTGAATGAGTGGTTGGAAAAAATGACTGATATATTTATGGAGGGGGTCGGGCCGATTTGTGAGTCAAGACCTCCTTCCCCCCTCTGTCATCGTCCCCCTCTTTTTTCCTCTTCCTCCCCCTCCTCCTTTTTTCAAACTCCATCTACTTTCCCCTTTTCTTCCTATTTTTTTTTCAATTTTCCCTTTCCCCCTTCGTCATCCTCCGTGCCCTTTAACCGTTTTCCTCCTTCGTTTTTTTTCCCCAAAATTAATTTCCTCTCTATATACCTCGAGCCTCGGGGAATACTTGGCTGAGGTGTAAATTTCCCCTGACTTTTCCCGCAGCTACAAGTTAAGGGCAGATTATAGGATCAGTAATTAATGTAAGCTCTCAAGATCTAACTACGAGACTGAAGATGGTTGCGCGAGAAAGTCTAGGAGCCGAGATAACCTTGAATTCCAACCTATAGTTTTGTAGAGATTCTTTATAATAATAATAATAATAATAATAATAATAATAATAATAATAATAATAATAATAATAATAATAATAATAATAATAAGAATAATAAATAATTCCCAGGCAGGTTGAATTTCTTTTTCTTTTCTTAATTTAAGTTTTTTGATTCGTTCTCTGAGAGTAAAAAAAAAAATTATAAAAACATGAAAATTCGTTTATAAATGCAGAGGCGATTTTTCTTATCCACAATACAGATTTTTTTTTTAATAACAGACATTAGATATCTCGTGTATATAGAGTCTTGGAATAGATATCGTTCCGCATGTTCTAAAGTAGTGACAAGAAGTGTCCCTAGATGGCAGTAAAGTTGTCGATATAAACGATAGACAGATTCTACTGATCTAATAATATATATATATATATATATATATATATATATATATATTATATATATATATAAAATATATATATATATATATATATATATATATATATATATATATATATATTATAATATATATATATATATAATATATATATATATATATATATATATATATATATATATAATATATATATATACAACTTATTTTACAGCCACAATTAAATAAGATTTGCAAAACCTCTGGCCTTATGGGTTTAGGGTAAGAAAATCCTGCCGTAAATCCAAAGTCGTGGAGATGCAGATATGAAATAATCAGTCCCTGAGCCTAACCGAGAAGAAGAACGTTCAAGATGGTCAGTCCCAGGGACTTAGTGTTTGCTCAGCTTCACGATGGATGTGATACAATGCAAAACAAAAGAGGGGATAAAAAGCAAGGGGAAAAACTATTTGTTAAGCTTGGTGGACAACAAACATATCAACGGACAATTGGGGAAGCGACCACGTCAGAGGTATGGTTATTATAGCCATAAAGACATCACCAGGAATAATGGCTGCCCTGGTGCCTGACACCGCTCTAATATTTCTGTCTCTCTGACCCTGTCAGAGAGTGATGGTGACTGTACACACACACACACACACACACACACACACACACACACACACACACACACACACACACACACACACACACACACACACACACACACACACACACACACACACACAACAAACACACACACACACACACACAGCTCATGGCTCAGGGAGAGTGACCAAGTAGCGACCAGTGAAAAGGCGGGGCCAGGAGCTATGACTCGACCCCTGCAACCACAACTAGGTAAGTACACACACATATACACATAAATATAACAAATAAACGTCCATCGCCATTTCACTCTCAAGAACACACACACAAACACGTACACGAATGTGCACACACGCAAACACATAAAACATACAAGCAAGCTCACGCAAGCAGCAAAACAGACGCACGCGCAGGTGAACGCTGAACACAGATGCGATGCAGCATCCCTAGTAATTCTCTATCTCAGTAATGAAAATTATAAGCTGGATGAGGTAGTACTGAAAGCAGATTCAGTACACAGCTTCAGGAGTAGGTATTATGCGGTTCAAGAGGCCAGAAACTAGTAACGCTTGTCAAAATAGCCTGGAAGGCAGTGTCAGAAGGTGGGAATCGACTCTCAAAAGCACAAATCGGAGAGTACAATAGAAGATAATTTACTGTGTACCTCATATCCGCCCTGTGGACGGTAGTGGCTAGTTTGTGTACCTCATATCCGCCCTGTGGACTGTAGTGGCTAGTTTGTGTACCTCATATCCGCCCTGTGGACGGTAGTGGCTAGTTTGTGTACCTCATATCCGCCCTGTGGACGGTAGTGGCTAGTTTGTGTACCTCATATCCATCCTGTGGACGGTAGTGGCTAGTTTGTGTACCTCATATCCATCCTGTGGACGGTAGTGGCTAGTTTGTGTACCTCATATCCATTCTGTGGACGGTAGTGGCTAGTTTGTGTACCTCATATCCATCCTGTGGACGGTAGTGGCTAGTTTGTGTACCTCATATCCGCCCTGTGGACTGTAGTGGCTAGTTTGTGTACCTCATATCCATTCTGTGGACGGTAGTGGCTAGTTTGTGTACCTCATATCCATTCTGTGGACGGTAGTGGCTAGTTTGTGTACCTCATATCCATCCTGTGGACGGTAGTGGCTAGTTTGTGTACCTCATATCCGCCCTGTGGACTGTAGTGGCTAGTTTGTGTACCTCATATCCATTCTGTGGACGGTAGTGGCTAGTTTGTGTACCTCATATCCATCCTGTGGACGGTAGTGGCTAGTTTGTGTACCTCATATCCATCCTGTGGACGGTAGTGGCTAGTTTGTGTACCTCATATCCGCCCTGTGGACTGTAGTGGCTAGTTTGTGTACCTCATATCCATTCTGTGGACGGTAGTGGCTAGTTTGTGTACCTCATATCCATCCTGTGGACGGTAGTGGCTAGTTTGTGTACCTCATATCCATTCTGTGGACGGTAGTGGCTAGTTTGTGTACCTCATATCCATCCTGTGGACGGTAGTGGCTAGTTTGTGTACCTCATATCCGCCCTGTGGACTGTAGTGGCTAGTTTTGTGTACCTCATATCCATTCTGTGGACGGTAGTGGCTAGTTTGTGTACCTCATATCCATCCTGTGGACGGTAGTGGCTAGTTTGTGTACCTCATATCCATCCTGTGGACGGTAGTGGCTAGTTTGTGTACCTCATATCCGCCCTGTGGACTGTAGTGGCTAGTTTGTGTACCTCATATCCATTCTGTGGACGGTAGTGGCTAGTTTGTGTACCTCATATCCATCCTGTGGACGGTAGTGGCTAGTTTGTGTACCTCATATCCATTCTGTGGACGGTAGTGGCTAGTTTGTGTACCTCATATCCGCCCTGTGGACTGTAGTGGCTAGTTTGTGTACCTCATATCCATTCTGTGGACGGTAGTGGCTAGTTTGTGTACCTCATATCCATTCTGTGGACGGTAGTGGCTAGTTTGTGTACCTCATATCCATTCTGTGGACGGTAGTGGCTAGTTTGTGTACCTCATATCCATCCTGTGGACGGTAGTGGCTAGTTTGTGTACCTCATATCCATCCTGTGGACGGTAGTGGCTAGTTTGTGTACCTCTTATCCACCCTGTGGACGGTTTTGGCTAGTTTGTGTACCTCATATCCGCCCTGTGGACGGTAGTGGCTAGTTTGTGTACCTCATATCCACTCTGTGGACGGTAGTGGCTAGTTTGTGCGCCTCATATCCACCCTGTGGACGGTAGTGGCTAGTTTGTGCGCCTCATATCCACCCTGTGGACGGTAGTGGCTAGTTTGTGCGCCTCATATCCACCCTGTGGACGGTAGTGGCTAGTTTGTGCGCCTCATATCCACCCTGTGGACGGTAGTGGCTAGTTTGTGCGCCTCATATCCACCCTGTGGACGGTAGTGGCTAGTTTATGCACCTTATATCCACCCTGTGGACGGTAGTGGCTAGTTTATGCGCCTCATATCCACCCTGTGGACGGTAGTGGCTAGTTTATGCACCTTATATCCACCCTGTGGACGGTAGTGGCTAGTTTATGCGCCTCATATCCACCCTGTGGACGGTAGTGGCTACGATTCGTAGCCAGTACAAATAATAATAATTTCAAAGCATTTAAAAAGTCACCCTTGGGCAATAGGTCGTCAGCTAATGAATGATTTTCTCTGCAAATAACTGCTGTTTCATACACGATTGAGTCCTCCTCTATAAGCAACTGTCTTTAAAGGGATTTAATCGCCTCTATGAAGCTCTTTCGTAAAAAGCATCACCCCTTTATAAACAGCTGTCATTAAATGCTTTAACCCCCTCTAGAAACAGTAGTAATAAAGAAGATTTAACTCCTTTATTCATGCCCATCCTATGAGGAATTCCATGCCCACTCCACGAGGGATTAAAGGCCTTGTTTATACGCCTTTTATAAGAGGAATTTAATTCCCCCCTGGGGGAGATGCATCGGGTCATTAATAAGGCCTAATTGTTGGAGGTAATTCCCCCAATTCATAAAATCAGACGAGAGTAATTTGGCAGATCTGTCTGTGGCTTCTCTGCTCATCAGCTGATGAGGTTGCCATAGCTTCTCTTGTTTGTCAGTAGGCCTCGGCTTTTCTTATAACATAATAATAATATTGTCTATAATACGTTTTTCGTGGGCCTTTGGCACTGTGGCTACTGTGTCCAGGTGGTGATCCAGACCTGGTGACGCATGAGAGGAATGATGTTGTGTGTGTGTGTGTGTGTGTGTGTGTGTGTGTGTGTGTGTGTGTGTGTGTGTGTGTGTGTGTTATCTGAGGTCATGACGTCTTTTAGACATAAGAACATAAGAAAGAAGGAGAACTGCACCAGGCCAACTGACATTGCTTGATTCTATGGGCATCACTGACCTGTTTCTCCACTGTTTTTAACTCTACAGCCCCTTGACTGACTACTGTGGTGTCTCAGAGCATAACACAAGAGTAGTCAACACTTGTAGATGCTTGGTGATAACTGATATGGTAAAAGACACACAAAGAAATTGGCCTGTATATTTCTCCCTCAATCTGAGGTCCTCTTCAGATCGAAATGAACTGACCAATTTAACGTTACTGTCTGCTTGTGGGGTCATTACCTAGCATCAATAAGGTGTCTGCTATATAGGTTCATGTTTTTTCACTAACCTTCATGTAGCTTCTTGTGGTTCAGTGTAGTTATATGTGGCTCTCTGTAGCTACAGGTGGCTCTGTTTGTTTACGTATGGGTCTGTGTAATTACAAATGGCACTATTTACTTATGGCTTTACGTAGTTACATATGGCCCTAATTCTTATGTGGAAATCTTCATCTTTTACTTTCAAACATTGGCAGTAATTATATATATATATTATATATATATATATATATATATATAATATATATATATATATATATATATATATATATATATATATATATATATATATATATATATATATATATATATATATATATATATATATATATAACCATCCAATTGATTTTCAAAAAGTTGAGAAAGTAGTATCAAGCAAGTCCATGGTTGACAGGAATATAATTGAATCTTGTTTCATAAAAAGCAGTTTTGACAATAATATGAATATTTCCTTTGGTTTATATAAATTAGATCCATTTATAATTAATAGAATTTGGGAAGAATTTAATAATACACTGGACAAATAATAATTTTTAAATTTTCTTGGGTAGAATAGCTTGGGGGTGAGTTGTGCAAGGGACCTATCCAAGTTGGGTCGCCGCGCGTCAGGTGTTTAACCGTTGTGGGATCTGATAGTGAGGTGCTGCCGGACCCCTTATATAGCTTCCTTGGATGCTTCACTCTCATAGTTCCTTGATAATGTGAGTAGTCACGAAAGCGCTTGGAATTTCTCTATTCTTTCAGAGTGGTTGTTTTGCATTATATATATATATATATATATATATATATATATATATATATATATATATATATATTAATATATATATATATATATATATATATATATATATATATATATATATATATAATATATATATATATATTGTATATATGTCGTGCCGAATATGTAAAACTCATTTAAAATTAAGTCCTTTCTGAAATTTTCTCTTATACGTTTAAAGATATATTTTTTTCATTAATGTTAATGTAAAAAATTTTAATTTTGCACCAAAAGAATGTTAGAAAACTTCCTAACTTTATTATAACAAGAACAATTTATTTTAGCCTAACCCAACTAAATATATTTTAGATTTGTTTACAATAATTTAATGCTAAACAAACACAGTTAAATATATTTTTTTCGTTACGTTCAGAATGATTTGGGCGAAATTATTGCATACACAAATTTTCACTTGTCCTATATGGCAAGATGAGCGATGCTATTTAAGCCAAGATCGCAAGTTCTGCCCATTCGGCACGACATATATATATATATATATATATATGTATATATATATATACATATATATATATATATATATATATATATATATATATATATATATATATATATATATATATATATATATATATATGTATATATATATTTTGTATGTTCGTATTAATATCATTTTTCCTGTATTAATATCTGCTGCCAGTTCCACAGATTAGGTTAGAAAAGGTTTGTTTACAGTAGGTAAGTTAGAACATGGGTTAGGTGGTTCTACACCCGTGGGAGCAAGATAGCGCCTGGGAGAACGCCAGATGTTGAGGTTTGACTCAAGGGAGAGAGGGGGGAAGGTGAGGGGGAGAGGGGTGGGTAGCTCCGGCTCCTGTGATCAGGAGCCCTTTATCATCAAGAAGCCTATCTTGAAGACTATTCCTATACATTATTCATAGAATTTCATGAAACGATCTTCCAGGGTTCGTTTACTGACGCTTCCAAAAGACCTCAAATTTATTTTACAAGATAACTCAAGAATAAATCGACTTAACGTCAATTATAATAAATTAAAATGTTATTAAATTCAGCTCTTTGAGTATTCAAATTTTTTTTTAAATCGAGGGAGTTATCCATGCATAGTTTTAAGCTGGCGATGTATTGGGCCAATCAGTGACAATAAACTAGAGGACGTGGTGAGAAACGAGGCACTTTTGGCATGTTGTGGTTTTATTGGTTCCATGTACCGCTGGCTGCATAAGTCTGCCCCTCTCTGACCCACCCACCCATGCTCTTGTGCCCAATCAAACACTATGGTCAGCCTGTGTATATGTGCCAATATATATATATATATATATATATAATATATATATATATATAATATATATATATATATATATATATATATATATATATATATATATATATATATATATTATATATATATATATATATATATATATATATAATATATATATAACTATATATACATATATATATATATATATATATATATATATATATATATATATATAATATATATATATATATATATATATATAAATATAAACTATAGAATGGTAAAGATAGGTGAAATGTAAGAGGTATGGTGGTAATGGATGGTACAGTGATGGTAGTGGATGGTACTGGTGATGGTGCTAGTGGATGGTACTGGTGATGGTGGTAGTGGGTGGTACAAGTGATGGTGGTAGTGGATGGTACAAGTGATGGTGGTAGTGGATGGTACAAGTGATGGTGGTAGTGACAGTGTCACGGTACTGTGACTGACGGTGCACCACCAGCAACCTGTTAGGTGATGCACATTCTCCAGTGCAGAAAAGCCAAGAGTGCGTCCGTGATGGACTTGATCACGTACTAAATGACCTTAATCAACCTCTACTCCAGCAAGGTTGTTATGATGTTCTGTGTTAACTCTCAACCCTATTAGTGCTCTCTCTCTCTCTCTCTCTCTCTCTCTCACACACACACACACAGGGTTTGACAAGGTCAGGTTAAGGATCCCTAGCTTCATTGACAAGCTATTTACAGGTTAAGGATTCATAACTTTATTGGCAAGCTAAGAGCTGTTACCTACATCAGCTCATTTGAAAGCATTTTTATTGTTATGAGACATACAAGTAGGGAATAGGATGAAGTTGGAGCCATTTGTGGGCCAGCATTTTCATTTGATCAACTGACTTTATCTCGTTGACATCATTATGCTGTATGAATGTGTTTCATACTCGAGTCATCCTGGGTATATATGATCTCAGATGGAGTGAAGTTCTGGAGAAGGGTACAGCCAGAGTGAAGTTGCTGCTTTCTGCCCGTCTTGTGGCATAAAAGCTTTTTTCACGCTGTCCTCGAAGTGGATCCAAGTGTGGTACTTTGACAATATTGGCCTTGTACATAACAGTAAGGCCACCCACATCCCTCCTGTGTTGAAGGCTCTGCTGAAATGACAGATCTATCCAGGATGGGTCCAGGCGAGAGATGAGACGTCTTGCTCTGTTCTCTACTCTGTCAAGCAGTCGCAGATGAGAGGGGGGGCAGGAAAACCAAGAAAGTGGAGCATACTCAAGGTGCGAGCGTACTTGTGCCTCGTACAGGGTCTTGCAACCCCTACTGTCAAGTAGATGCGAGATACGGCGAAGTGCTGTAAGCTTCCTGGCTGCCTTGTTTGCAAGATTTACAACATGGTTCTTCTTGGTTAGTTTGGAGTCAAATTTCACCCCAAGGATATCAACTTCTTCCCCAGGTGCCAACACCCTCCCATTCATCCTTACTACTGCACCGGCATTACCGTCATGGTGCCTAGAGACCATCATCATTTGCGTTTTCTCAGGTGCAAATGTTACTTGCCATCTATTTCCCCAAGCTGATATACCTCTTAGCTGGTGATTGATGTAGCTTAGAGCAGCTGGCATTTCTTCTCTTGGATAAGTGAATGTCAGTGTACAGTCGTCTGCATATACATGGGATTCTGGGATGAGATGAAGAAGGTCGTTGAAGTAGACATTCCATAACAATGGTCCCAGCACGCTTCCTTGTGGAACACTTGCCCCAATAGGATGTCTTGCTGATTCCGTTCCACTGAGAACTACACTTAGAGATCTACCATGAAGGTAATCACTGAGGAGACGTAGCGTAGAGCCTGCAATTCCCAGTGCTTGAAGTTTTGCTAAGAGGCCCTGGTGCCACACCCGGTCAAAAGCGCCACCAATGTCCAGTGCTACCACACAGCTGACTTTGGATTCATCCAGTGACTGGTGCCACTTAGTGGAGAGGTTTAACAACAGATCAACAGCAGAGTAACTCTCTCTCTCTCTCTCTCTCTCTCTCTCTCTCTCTCTCTCTCTCTCTCTCTCTCTCTCTCTCTCTTCTTCTCTCGTCTCTGTCTCTTCCTCTCTCTCCTCTCTCTCTCTCTCTCTCTCTGTCTGTCTGTCTGTCTGTCTGTCTGTCTGTCTGTCTCTCTCTCTCCTCATCGCTCTCTCTCTCTCTCTCTCCTCTCTCTCTCTCTCTCTCTCTCTCTCTCTCTCTCTCTCTCTCTCTCTCTTTCTCTCTCTCTGTCTGTCTGTCTCTGTCTCTCTCTCTCTCTCTCTCTCTCTCTGTCTGTCTGTCTGTCTGTCTCTCTCTCTCTCTCTCTCTCTCTCTCTCCTCTCTCTCTCATCCCACAGCAATTATAAATATTAATTACAGTAATAAAGCAACGTTATTAATAATCTTTTGCTCCTCGTTTCTATTCCTCTTTCTTGTTCCGTTTCTATTTTCTTTTGTTTCTCTTTACTGCTTCACAATCGTGCCTTATTCCCTCCCTTTCTGTCGTGCCTTATTCCCCCCCTTTCTGTCGTGCCTTATTCCCTCCTTTCTGTCGTGCCTTATTCCCCCCTTTCTGTCGTGCCTTATTCCCCCCCTTTCTGTCGTGCCTTATTCCCTCCCTTTCTGTCGTGCCTTATTCCCTCCCTTTCTGTCGTGCCTTATTCCCTCCCTTTCTGTCGTGCCTTATTCCCTCCCTTTCTGTCGTGCCTTATTCCTCCCCTTTCTATATTGGCCCATTCATTTTTTTTTCTCCTGCTCATTTCTCTCTCTCTATTTCCTCCATTCTCTGCCTTTCTCTCTTTATTCCCGCCCTTTCTTCCACTATTTCTTCCCTTTTCTCTTGTGATATTCTCTTCTCTGTTGCTTCATATCCTCTTTCTATAATGCCCCAGTCCATATTTTCTCTATTTCCTCCCTTTTTTTTTCCCTCCCTTTCTTTTATTCCTTCCCTTTCTCTATTTCCTCCCTTTATTCCTTCCTTCCTTCATTCCCTTCCTTTATTCATTTTCTTCTTTTCTCTCTTAATTCCCTCCATTTCTCTCACTTATCTCCCTTTCTACATTCCCTCCCTTTGTGTCTCCATTCCCTCCCTTTCTCTTTCCATTCCCTTCATTTCTTCATTCCCTCCCTTTTTCTTTTCATTTCCTCCCTTTCTCTCTTCATTTCCTCCCTTTCTCTCTTCATTTCCTCCCTTTCTCTCTTCATTTCCTCCCTTTCTCTCTTCATTTCCTCCCTTTCTCTCTTCATTTCCTCCCTTTCTCTCTTCATTTCCTCCATTTTTCTTTTCATTTCCTCCCTTTCTCTCTTCATTTCCTCCCTTTCTCTCTTCATTTCCTCCCTTTCTCTCTTCATTTCCTCCCTTTCTCTCGTTATTTCCACCATTTCTCTCTTCATTTCCTCCCTTTCTCTCTTCATTTCCTCCCTTTCTCTCTTCATTTCCTCCATTTCTCTCCTTCCTTATTTCCTCCATCCTGTTAAAACAAAAAATATAAACCTACAAAAAACCAGACTGGGAGCCAAATAATACCTCATCCATATTTATTTAACTCTCGCTTTATTTTTTTTGTTATCCTGCCTCACCCCGCTTGGCCTCTCTCTCTCTCTCTCTCTCTCTCTCTCTCTCTCTCTCTCTCCTCTCTCTCTCTCTCCCCCGCCCCGCCTGGCCGGCTACCATGACTGATTGATGCAGCCGTAAACCTGTGGCTTGAATGTTATTATCGTGGTGGGGAGGGGGGGGGGGAAAGTTTATAAGGTATTACGCAGTATATCCGGCTGCCGCAGTACAGTGCCAGCTTGCTTAAGCGGACGCTATGGGGGTAGCCTGACCACACCCCCCATCCGTCCCAGAGCAGTGCCACCAGGGGCAGCCTCCCCCAGTAGTGTAACTTGCAGCAGTGCCGTTCCCTAGTGCATTGTTTTGCGCATATATAATATATATATATATATATATATATATATAATAATATTAATAATATATATATATATATATATATATATATATATATAAATATATATATATATATAATATCACACTGGCCGATTCCCACCAAGGCAGGGTGGCCCGAAAAAGAAAAACTTTCACCATCATTCACTCCATCACTGTCTTGCCAGAAGGGTGCTTTACACTACAGTTTTTAAACTGCAACATTAACACCCCTCCTTCAGTATATATATATACATAATGTTGAAGGATCAGTTATGGAAGGAGAAAAGAGAATATGAATGTGTAAATTCAAGAATTATGTGGATTAAAGTAAAGGTTGGATGCGAAAAGTGGGTCATAATAAGCGTGTATGCACCTGGAGAGGAGAGGAATGTAGAGGAGAGAGAGAGATTTTGGGAGATGTTAAGTGAATGTATAGGAGCCTTTGAACCAAGTGAGAGAGTAATTGTGGTAGGGGACCTGAATGCTAAAGTAAGAGAAACTTTTAGAGAGGGTGTGGTAGGTAAGTTTGGGGTGCCAGGTGTAAATGATAATGGGAGCCCTTTGATTGAACTTTGTATAGAAAGGGGTTTAGTTATAGGTAATATATATTTTAAGAAAAAGAGGATAAATAAGTATACAAGATATGATGTAGGGCGAAATGACAGTAGTTTGTTGGATTATGTATTGGTAGATAAAAGACTGTTGAGTAGACTTCAGGATGTAGATGTTTATAGAGGGGCCACAGATATATCAGATCACTTTCTAGTTGTAGCTACACTGAGAGTAAAAGGTAGATGGGATACAAGGAGAATAGAAGCATCAGGGAAGAGAGAGGTGAAGGTTTATAAACTAAAAGATGAGGCAGTTAGGGTAAGATATAAACAGCTATTGGAGGATAGATGGGCTAATGAGAGCATAGGCAATTATTTAATAAATGTATGGAAGAGGGTAAGGTACCTAGGGATTGGCAGAGAGCATGCATAGTTCCTTTGTATAAAGGCAAAGGGGACAAAAGAGAGTGCAAAAATTATTGGGGGATAAGTCTGCTGAGTATACCTGGTAAAGTGTATGGTAGAGTTATTATTGAAAGAATTAAGAGTAAGACGGAGAATAGGATAGCAGATGAACAAGGAGGCTTTAGGAAAGGTAGGGGGTGTGTGGACCAGGTGTTTACAGTGAAACATATAAGTGAACAGTATTTAGATGAGGCTAAAGAGGTCTTTGTGGCATTTATGGATTTGGAAAAGGCGTATGACAGGGTGGATAGGGGGGCAATGTGGCAGATGTTGCAGGTGTATGGTGTAGGAGGTAGGTTACTGAAAGCAGTGAAGAGGTTTTAAGAGGTAGTGAGGCTTACATGAGTATGTAGGAAAGAGGGAAATTATTTCCCAGTAAAAGTAGGCCTTAGACAAGGATGTGTGATGTCACCGTGGTTGTTTAATATATTTATAGATGGGGTTGTAAGAAAAGTAAATGCGAGGGTCTTGGCAAGAGGCGTGGAGTTAAAAGATAAAGAATCACACATAAAGTGGGAGTTGTCACAGTTGCTCTTTGCTGATGACACTGTGCTCTTGGGAGATTCTGAAGAGAAGTTGCAGAGATTGGTGGATGAATTTGGTAGGGTGTGCAAAAGAAGAAAATTAAAAGTGAATACAGGAAAGAGTAAGGTTATGAGGATAACAAAAAGATTAGGTGATGAAAGATTGGATATCAGATTGGAGGGAGAGGGTATGGAGGAGGTGAATGTATTCAGATATTTGTGAGTGGACGTGTCAGCGGATGGGTCTATGAAAGATGAGGTGAATCATAGAATTGATGAGGGGAAAAGGGTGATGGTGCACTTAGGAGTCTGTGGAGACAAAGAACTTTGTCCTTGGAGGCAAAGAGGGGAATGTATGAGAGTATAGTTTTACCAACGCTCTTATATGGGTGTGAAGCATGGGTGATGAATGTTGCAGCGAGGAGAAGGCTGGAGGCAGTGGAGATGTCATGTCTGAGGGCAATGTGTGGTGTGAATATAATGCAGAGAATTCGTAGTTTGAAAGTTAGGAGGAGGTGCGGGATTACCAAAACTGTTGTCCAGAGGGGTAAGAAGGGTTGTTGAGGTGGTTCGGACATGTAGAGAGAATGGAGCGAAACAGAAAGACTTCAAGAGTGTATCAGTCTGTAGTGGAAGGAAGGCGGGGTAGGGGTCGGCCTAGGAAAGGTTGGAGGGAGGGGGTAAAGGAGGTTTTGTGTGCGAGGGGCTTGGACTTCCAGCAGGCATGCGTGAGCGTGTTTGATAGGAGTGAATGGAGACAAATGGTTTTTAATACTTGACGTGCTGTTGGAGTGTGAGCAAAGTAACATTTATGAAGGGATTCAGGGAAACCGGCAGGCCGGACTTGAGTCCTGGAGATGGGAAGTACAGTGCCTGCACTCTGAAGGAGGGGTGTTAATGTTGCAGTTTAAAAACTGTAGTGTAAAGCACCCTTCTGGCAAGACAGTGATGGAGTGAATGATGGTGAAAGTTTTTCTTTTTCGGGCCACCCTGCCTTGGTGGGAATCGGCCAGTGTGATAATAAATAAAAAATAAATAATAATATATATAAAATATATATATATATATAATATATATATATATATATATATATACACACACACACAGACTTACCTATGTAGAAGCCAGGCTTGGTTAGGTTAGGTTAGGTTAGGTTAGGTTAGGTTATGTTAGGTTAGGTAAGATTCGTCAGGAAACAGGACAAGTGTTTCCTGAAGCTGGTCCTAGTCAGATGATGACCCACAGCTCTAGCTTTTGCAGTTCACCAACATACAAGATTTGTGAAAATAAGATACCAGAAATTTTGAGCAAGTATTCTACATTTGGTTGTAACAGATACCTATGCAAATAATATATAGCAAAGTGTACTCCTGGTAAACAATTCAGTGCCTAGTTCCCGGTCTTTGCGCATCCGTATGTTCTTGTGCTGGCATCCACACGGTGAATTTGGGGCCCACGATATTCTAGCCACTTTGGTAGCATAAATTCTAATTAATTACTTTGAATGGGGGAAGTATCTATGAATGATTAATAAATGATAAGGTAGACATTGATCACAATCTGCTCGTATGATTATAATAGCGTGTTATGGCTGATCTGAATTAATGGTTGGTCTTGTTAAGGGTGGTGATGGAGCGGGTGATGGTGGTGTGGGGTTATGGGAGGTATTGCAGTGAGGTGATAGTTCTGGTGATGGTGACAATGGCTTCATTGATAAAATGGCTAGTCGATTTAAAGTCTGTCCACTGAACGAGGGTTATTAAGGCTGCATGTCACCTGCTCACCACCAGTCAAGAATACTTGAATACCTAAAATAGGGACTAAAATAAACTCTCACGTATAACTACTAATGGAGAACATCTCCCTATGCATATACACAGAGAAATATACACATCTCTATGTATATGTTCTTGATATGAAATACCAAGAATATACGTATGCATAAGCGTGTGTGTGTGTGTGTGTGTGTGGTAGTGGTGTACAGGGAGGGGGATACTGCGCTAATTACGTGGTTCAGCATGTAATTTGTAATCGATGGTAAGTTGATCGCTTATAATGTGTTATTAAGGCTTGCTGTGGCTGCGTCCTTCCCTCTGCCTGGCGCGACTTAATGAACTCAAGACATGTACCTGCAATTGCTTTACCCTTGTTGTTATCTTCTTTGTCTTCCTCTCTTTCTTCTTCTTCTTCCTCTTTTGTACTCTAACCCTTGTAATCTACAAATATACATCTTCCGGTGTATATACACCAAGTATGCATATATCTGTGTATATATACCAAGAGAAATTCATCTCTGTATATTCACCGAAAAGTTCATTTATCATTGTATATACACCACGAGAGGTATATATACCACGAGAGGTATATACACCACGAGAGGTAAATACACCACGAAAGGTATATCAAGAATTATATACAGAGAAGAAAGTGCAAATCTCATTGCATTTACCTAAAAGAATTATATCTCGGTGTATTTTCACTTAGTGTATATCTCTTGTTGTATACATGTGCAATAAGAATTTAAATTAATGTTTCTCTATATTTAATTACTCCTCAATAGTAGTATACAGGGGTATATATACATAGCCTTAATGGTCTGTCGTTATATCGGTAAATATTGAAAGGAATGAACTACAATCACCTTTGGGAGAGAATAGTGGACGTGTGTGGACGTGACGACGGGTGGCAGGAATCCCGTTCCCCAAGGCTTCGTGGCGACGGGTGACATGAATCACGTCCCCCAAGACTTCGTGGCGACGGGTGGCAGGAATCCCGTCCCCCAAGACTTCGTGGCGACGGGTGGCAGGAATCCCGTCCCCCAAGGCTTCGTGGCGACGGGTGGCAGGAATCCCGTCCCCCAAGGCTTCGTGGCGACGGGTGGCAGGAATCCCGTTCCCCAAGGCTTCGTGGCGACGGGTGGCAGGAATCCCGTCCCCCAAGGCTTCGTGGCGACGGGTGGCAGGAATCCCGTCCCCCAAGACTTCGTGGCGACGGGTGGCAGGAATCCCGTCCCCCAAGGCTTCGTGGCGACGGGTGGCAGGAATCCTGTCCCCCAAGGCTTCGTGGCGACGGGTGGCAGGAATCCCGTCCCCCAAGGCTTCGTGGCGACGGGTGACAGGAATCACGTCCCCCAAGACTTCGTGGCGACGGGTGGCAGGAATCCCGTTCCCCAAGGCTTCGTGGCGACGGGTGGCAGGAATCCGTCCCCCAAGCTTCGTGGCGACGGGTGGCAGGAATCCCGTTCCCCAAGGCTTCGTGGCGACGGGTGGCAGGAATCCCGTCCCCCAAGGCTTCGTGGCGACGGGCGGCAGGAATCCCGTCCCCTAAGACTTCGTGGAGCTGAGTTAGAGGTTTGCTCAAAGGAGAAAGTATGTCAATATAGCGCACGAGCACCAATCCCTTCCACCAACTTCCGACGTACGAGGTGGGTCGACGATACGCTTATGACAGGGCAAATGGAAACTTTACCATCCAGCTGCTCGTGTTTAAGGCAATGATATAAATATTTTGGAGTGACACATAACGCCAACGAGTGTCCCCTGTATCATGCGTTTTACACGTCACAAGAGACTACAGCAATCTGGTTAGTTCATGCGCTAAGACAGAAGCAAAATGGGAAACTAGACTCCAGTGTCTGAACCTAACAAATATATCAATAATCTCGTTTAGAGTGTAAACATCACTGCAAATTACCCTAGTGATTATAGACCGTTGTATATAAGAAAGTGAATACATCAACATGGCAAGGAAAAAATGATGAATAGGTAGAAAATATATATTATTTTTAAGTAGTGAACGAGACCGGATCCCAAGAGCTTTTCACCGCACCGTTTGTATAGATAATATCAACGAGCTGCAAACTATCAGAAAGCCTGTAGAAATAACTTACATCGCACCTGAGTGCGATGATGACTTTCAACACACCTCTGTGATAACTTCAACCAGCCTCTGTGTAACCTTAACATACCTGTTGATGACTTCAACCACCTCTGTGATGACTTCAACACACCTCTGTGATAACTTCAACACACCTCTGTGGTAACCTTAACATACCTCTGTGATGACTTCAACACACCTCTGTGATGACTTAACACACCTCTGTGGTAACCTTAACACACCTCTGTGATAACTTCAACACACCTCTGTGATAACCTCAACGCACCTCTGTGATGACTTCAACACATCTCTGTGATGACTTCAACACACCTCTGTGATAACCTCAACGCACCTCTGTGATGACCTCAACACACCTCTGTAATAACTTCAACACACCAAACAGATATCTAAATCCCTCGTAAACAGAGCGTAATGTATGCATAAATTCCCGCCGTAATATAGTTAACTCAGCTATACAAGGGTGGGTGGCAGGGGCATGAAGAACAGGGTTGGGTGGCAGAGTGGGTGGCAGGGGTATGAAGAACAGGGTTGGGTGGCAGGCTGGAAGGAAATACACAAAGGGGGTGGGCAGGGCGCCACCAGCTTATCAGAAAGAACGAAATTCTATACACAAGCAGTGCATTCCTAATTGTGTATTTCTCAGTGTATATACATGGGGAAATGTATATACCATATACAACTAAAAGTCTACCTTAGGTCACTATCTCCACTATCTTTACACTACCGTTGCCAGTTATCGCTACAAGTTAGAAAATATATTTATTTCTAAATCATCTAACTGGAAATCACGGATACATAGGAAAAAATCTATTTCTAAATTAAAATTACCTGGAATAAATATCTATTTATATCTTCAAATTCAAATGATCTATCTGTCAAAAAAATATCTAATTATCTGTAGAGTACAGATGCACGAAAGAGATAAGTATCTATTCCATAGTTAAAATTATCTTTCTGGGAAGTAAAGTTACATGGGAGAGATATCTATATCTATCTCTAAGTTAAACAAGAAAGGTTTAACAGATAAATAAAGCTTAAGTAATGGCTATTTAAGTCTTAAGACCGAGAACGTGACCAAGTCCCAAGACCGAGAACGTGACCAAATCTTAAGACCGAGAACGTGACCAAGTCCCAAGACCGAGAACGTGACCAAATCTTAAGACCGAGAACGTGACCAAATCTTAAGACCGGGAACGTGACCAAGTGTTAAGACGGAGAACGTGACCAAATCATAAGACCGAGAACGTGACCAAGTCCTAAGACCGAGAACGTGACCAAATCATAAGACCGAGAACGTGACCAAGTCTTAAGACCAAGAACGTGACCAAGACTTAAAACTCAGAACGTGACCAAGTTCTAAGGCCGAGAACGTGACCAATTCTATCGCCCGAGGGAGGAGAACAGGGAAGGTCCCTTGCTACATCTCTGCGTCGCCCTGAGGCGAATATACAGACTTGTCGCATCAACAGTAACTCTGCCATCATGGCAGAGTCCGGGGCTCCATCATGGTAGCCAGGGAGACCAGGTAATTACAAAATAATCACAGGTGAGCCTCAATGTGCCGGGAAACTTATTTTATCCGGGTAATATCGCAAGTGTATATTACCAGCGATAAAAATAGATAGAGCGGTCTGGGCACACTCTTCCGGAGTTCTCTCTCTCTCTTTCTTTTTTAATTGTCTCTATCTTTCTGCTATCTCTCTCTCTCTCTCTCTCTTATTCTTTGATTTATGTACCTAAAGAATACGCGACTATATCTAGATAGAAGCATGTAATTTCCATTAGATAGCTTCCGTGTGAGCTTTCAAGTCTATTGCTTTCTTCTCTTTCTATGTACTCTCTCTCTCTCTCTCTCTCTCTCTCTCTCTCTCTCTCTCTCTCTCTTCTCTCTCTCTCCTCTCTCTCTCTCTCTCTCTCCTCCCCTCTCCTCTCTCTCTCTCTCTCTCTCTCTCCTCTCTCTTTACGGGGTTTGACAAGGTTAGGTTAAGAATCCCTAGCCTTATTGACAAGCTATTTACAGGTTAAGGATTCCTAACTTTATTGACAAGCTAAGAGCTCTAGTTCTCTCTCTTTCTCTCTCTCCTTGATTCACATACCTAAAGACTACGCAACAGCCCTTAATAATCATGACAGAAGTAGGTAGTTCTCAGCGGATAGCCTGTGTGTGGATTTCCAAGTTCCTTGCTATCTGTTTTCCCCCATGTACTCTCTCTCTCTGTCTCTCTCTCTCTCCTCTCTCTCTCTCTCTCTCTCTCTCTCTCTCTCTCTCTTTAGCACCTGCTTAGGTAGCATCATCATCCTTACCCTCTTCACCCTGCGAAGAGCTGGTAGATGGAAGCTACAACAAGATATACATCAGTTTCATCTAAACTCGTTCATAAATCCGGTATATGCTTTGTCGTAATTATAGGGTCTGGGATTCGATATGTTATTGGGAGGCAGCCTTCAAGTGCCTAGAGACCCCGAATATGGCTGAAATGACTGTTCCGGCCCTGATTTATGGCACTTAAGACATTATGGAAGCAGGGCCTTCAGCTGGTGGCGGCAGGACGGGCCGACTCACTCTTGCGCGACTTGGGTTTAAGGGCCGTTACCGTCCGGGTTGTAGCGTTGATTCCTGGATGACACTGGCGCGTGAGAGGATGTTACACAACGTTTAGAGAGGATGGAAGGATTGGTGATGGACTCTCGTAGGATTAAGATAATGGTGCCATTTTTCGAAAAAGCTTTCTTTTGGGGGGAGGGGTTTTTTATATATTTGGTTTTGGCTTATTAGCGCTGTGGAGTACTACCCCGAAGAAAGAGAGAGTATTATTCTGTAGTTGAGTTGCATAACTGAGACAGTGGAGGCTCGATTCTCCTTCCTGAGACTGGACCAGTGACCTTCCTAACGGGAGTAGCTAATGTATGTGTGTGTGTGTGTGTGTGTGTGTGTGTGTGTGTGTGTGTGTGTGTGTGTGTGTGTGTGTGTGTGTGTGTGTGTGTGTGTGTGTGTGTGTGTGTGTGTGTGACAATATTACCACGTCAGGTGGAAGTATCTAGCCCCGGAGGTATGAGGCAGTAGGAGCTAGTATGGTTGAAACTCTTACGCTTCCTGGCTTTAATACGTCCTTATTGATGCTCTTGAGCGGCCATGGCCGGCTAGTAAAGTGGTATAAGCACTTATGATAATGGCTAATACCCCGCTGAGAGTTAAGTGCAAATGAGGAAAGCTCAAAAGATTACTATATCCATCACGTGAAGGATGCAGGAGGCTGTCGGCAGCTTTTTCTCCGGTGGTCCGCTGAACTGATACGAAGACAGATAATGTAACTCTACCGACGCGGCGATTAGATGACCTGACGCCTTCAGTCTGGTCTTCACCAGTGACATGCTGTCTCCACTCTCTGTACAGTGTTGTGCTGGAAAACAAGACGCAGAATGCAAACACTGTGTTTCCAGCTGACGGTATCACATATTACTGAAACCATGTACGGTGTTCTCCCATTCTCCGGTATCATCTAGGATGACGTTTCGGTCCCAGGATCGAAATGTATCAATACAAAGATGTCTTCTCATCCTAATGTACCTTCCACTTATTACATTAAAACTAATTTTAATAGAAAATACAAACGAGTATTTATAATGCTGTTTTTGTCAAGAATTTCGTTTAGAATAATATATATATATATATATAATATTATATAAATATTATATATATATATATATATATATATATATATATATATATATATATATATATATAATAATATATATATTATTTATTTTTTATTATCACACTGGCCGATTCCCACCAAGGCAGGGTGGCCCGAAAAAGAAAAACTTTCACCATCATTCACTCCATCACTGTCTTGCCAGAAGGGTGCTTTACACTACAGTTTTTAAACTGCAACATTAACACCCCTCCTTCAGGTGTGTGTGTGTGTGTGTGTGTGGTGTGTGTGTGTGTGTGTGTGTGTGTGTGTGTGTGTGTGTGTGTGTGTGTGTGTGTAAAGTATTTCAGAGTGGATTACGATTTCTGAAGCGAATAGAAATCAGTCACAGTCACTTTTGAAGAATGGTGTCACCGTCACACATACGACTTGCGTCCTACGCCCTCCCTTTACCGTCCTAATTACCCTAATACAGCCTTCAGCACCCCAAAACTGATTTAAGTACCCCAGCGCCTTCAAGAGCATACCAGCATTATCTTCAGCACCCAAGTTCTGTCTGAGCTGAGGAGCTTCGTCTCAGCACCCAAGACTTCGTCTCCAGCGCCCCAGCCATAAGACATTCAACCACCACCATTAACCGGTCAACAAGGAGCTTATGATCACTCTTGAACAGAAAATGATCAGCATTTAGCTTGTTAGAGCTTCAATCCTAATTTCTCAAAACATGAGAGAAAGAGATAGAGAGAGAGAGTGAGGGGGGGAAGAAGCAAGAGAAATTTACTAATCCACGTGAGAGAATGTTGATGCTATGTTGAGCATCTCCAGAGAGAACGTGACTCTAGGAGAAGGATGGAGCAGCGAAGGACTCGAAAAGAAAAACTCTGTATAGAGCAAATATCCCTATTTATTGATGGTTTAGCTCTAAATAGAGCCTTATAAAGTATTATTAAGCTCTGATATAAAGGTTAGACGGTCTATTCGTAAAATTTTCCCTCTGAAAACAAGAGCCCTGGAGTTGAGGATATTGATCTCAGTTTAAAAAAAATGATTTGTGCTTTTGGGCTTGTAATGTCTATTGGTACCTTTGCTCAGATGTTGTGTAAACTCGTGGGTATTGTGTAAACTGCTCAGGTATTGAGCTAAGTGGTTAGGTATTGTGTAAGCTGCTTAGGTGTTGTTATAACTACTCAAGTATTGTGGTAACTGCTCTGGTCTCAAATTAACTGCTTAGATATCGTGCCATCTGTTTTTAAACACAAAGAATTTAGGAGTAGCTAGAGGAGGAGGTGTTAGAAATTGAGAAGGTGTCAGAAATTAAGCAGGTACCAAGGATAGAATAGCTAGAGGAGGAGGTGTTAGAAATTGAGAAGGTGTCAGAAATTAAGCAGGTACCAAGGATAGAGTAGCTAGAGGATTATTATTATTATGATCAAAAAGAAGCGCTAAGCCACAAGGACTATACAGCAGTAGCTAGAGGAGGAGGTGTTAGAAATTGAGAAGGTGTCAGAAATTAAGTAGGTACCAAGGATATTTTAGAAATATTACTCAGCACCTCTTGGAGATATCTTCTGTTTTTTGGGTAAAAATTAATTTCTGATGGAGGAACCACAAGGTTGTGATATTTTCAAGCTTCCCAAAAGTCTTCATTACTAACAAGTTTATACTGTTAGTGGTTAATATATTTTGGTTGGACTATAGGGACATGAGAGAGTATACCGTCACTGGGTTAAATATTTTGGTTGGACTATAGGGACATGAGAGAGTATACCGTCACTGGGTTAAATATTTTGGTTGGACTATAGGAACATGAGAGAGTATACCGTCACTGGGTTAAATATTTTGGTTGGACTATAGGGACATGAGAGAGTATACCGTCACTGGGTTAAATATTTTGGTTGGACTATAGGGACACGAGAGAGAGTATACCGTCACAGGGTAAATTTTTCTTGGCCAAATTTAAGCCGGTACGAGCACTACCATGTAGATAACTAACAATTTGTTAATTTGATAATCCTAACTCCTGTATTCCTGAGTTCGTATCACACACTGCTAGTATTAATTAAGGGGCTCCGATTACTATGACTACCTAAAGCACTACTATCACACTCACGTTATCACCACCACCGTCACCACCACCACCGTCACCACCACCACCGCCACCACCACCACCACCACCGCCACAGCTACTACCAGAATCGCTCCCCCCCCCCCCCCACCGTTAACACCAGTGCTAACACAACCGGCTCATTCACACAATATTTAAGCTGGTTGTGAGAGTGGGTTAATAAGGGGTTTTCACCTCTCTGCCCATTTCTCTCCCTATTGCTGTCCTCTCCTTCTCTCATCCTCTCCCCCTCATTCTTTTATCTTCTTCCTCTTATTCCATCTCTCTCTCTCTCTCTCTCTCTCTCTCTCTCTCTCTCTCTCTCTCTAGTTCCCATAATCATCACATCCCCCTCTCCCCATCACCACATCCCCTCTCTCCATCACCACCACATCTCCCTCTCTCCACCACCACATCTCCCTCACCCCATCACCACCACATTCCCCTCGCCCCATTATTTTTATAATCAAGGAGGAAACGCTAAACCCGTAGGATTATGCAGCGCTTGTGAGGGGACGTGGAAGGTATTCAGGTTTAATTCAGGGAACTG
>NC_069466.1:22533606-22578606 GCF_026875155.1 Cherax quadricarinatus
GGTGATGGTAATGGTGGTAGTCGTGGTGGTAGTAATGGTGGTGGTAGTGGTGGTAATAGTGGTGATAGTAGTGGTGGTCTGGTGGTAGTGGTAGTAGTAGTGGCAGTCGTGGTGGTAGTAATGGCAGTCGTGGTGGTACTAATGGTGGTAGTAGTGGTGATAGTAGTAGTGGTGCTAGTAGTGGTGATAGTAGTAGTGGTGGTGGTAGCAGTGGTGATGGTAGTGGTGGTTAGTAGTAGTGGTGGTGGTAGTGGTGGTAGTGGTGGTAGTGGTGAGGTGGTATTGGTGGTAGTGGTGATAGTGGTGGTAGTGGTGGTAGTGGTGATAGTAGTGGTGGTAGCGTGTGGCAGGCAACATGCAGTACGTTGGTCAGGAGCGTCAGTATAAATCACACTTGCTTTATGGGTACACGCCCTCAAATTACCAGGCTGGACCAGCCCCTTCAACCCCAGCCCCCTCCCTCGCCAGCCCCTCCAACCCCGCCCCCTCATCCTTCCTGGGGGGCGCGTAGGGGGAGGGGTAGTTAGGGTTTCCTGGAGAAGGGGAACCACAGGGTTAGGGGGAAGGGATGGAAATGGGGTAGGGGTTCAATGATCACTCTTAGATGGGTAGGGGATATAACGAACACTTAGAAGGATAGGGGGATGGAATGGAGACCATGATAGAGAATGGAAAGAGGGGAGATGAGCAAACGAGAACCAGGCACTGGGGAGAAGGGGAGATTAGTACTGTAAAAACTGATAGAGAGAGAGAGAGGGAAGAGAGGAAAGGGAGGATAGAGATGGAAGGGAGGGTAGAGAGGGGAGGGAGGGGGAACCCTAGATGAGGTGGGGAGGAGGGAAAGATCTGCGGTTGGAGAGGATTCATTGGATGGATAGACAATGGATTGCAAATGGTAAGATGAATAGACGAACTGAAGTGGATAGAAGATTGTGGGTGACCGTGGGTGACCGTGGGTGACCGTGGGTGACCGTGGGTGACCGTGGGTGATCGTGGGTGACCGTGGGTGACCGTGAGTGACCGTGGGTGAGTGACGTAATGGACACAGTTCATATGATCGCCGGGGCGTGAGATGTGAGGTAATGACGTGGAGGTGAGTGTGGGTAGTGTGTGGTGTGGTGAGGAGGACGTGGAGGAAGAGGAAGAAGAGGTGGGAGGAGGGATGGGAGGGAGAGAAAGTCAGGAAATGGAGTAAGTAGAAAGTATAGGAAAACTGAAGAATTATATATATATATATATATATATAAAATATATATATATAATATATATATATATATATATAATATATATATATATATAAATATATATATATATATATATATATATATATATAATTATATATATATATATATATATTAGTATATATGTATGTAGTTGTATTTGTATATATATGTGTCGGCCGAATATGTAAAACTGGTCAATTAGCAAGAACTCATTTAAAATTAGTCGTTAAATTAGACACATGTGCAACTCTTGGGTATCTTTATTGAGGAAACGTTTCGCCACACAGTGGCTTCATCAGTCATACAAAGGATAAACTTGAAGAACAGGAGGAGAATGAGGTAATCAGTCCCTCAACCTTGAGTCGATGTGGTCAGTCCATCAATCTTGAATAGAATTGATAGACTGACCTCATCGACTCAAGGTTGAGGGACTGATTACCTCATTCTCCTCCTGTTCTTCTAGTTTATCCTTTGTATGGACTGATGAAACCACTGTGTGGTGAAACGTTTCCTCAATAAAGATACCCAAGAGTTGCACATGTGTCTAATTTAACAACGTGTCGGTTCTTTCTAAAATTTTCTCTTATACGTTTAAAGATATATTTTTTTCATTAATGTTAATGTAAAAAAATTTAATTTTGCTCCAAAAGAATCTTAGAAAACTTACCTAACCTTATTATAACAAGCACAATTTATTTTAGCCTAACCCAACTTAATATATTTTAGATACATTTACTATAATTTAATACTAAACAAACACAGTGAAATATATTTTTTTCGTTAGGTTCAGAATGATTTTGGTGAAATTATTGCATACGCAAATTTTCACTTGTCCTATATGGCAAGATGAACGTTGCTATTTAAGCCAAGATCGCAAGTTCTGCCTATTCGGCACGACATATATAATATATATATATATATAATATATATATATATATATATATATATATATATTATATATATATATATATATATATATATATATATATATATAAAAAACAAGGATTAAGAGGATACCTGAAAGATACCAGAAGAGTGTTTTTAGGGGTCACCGCCCCCACGACCCAGTTCAGGCAGCTGGGTATTAAACTTTGAGTATGGAAATAAGTTACTTTCTCTGACTTTTTTGGACTGTCCTATGTAATTTACACTATGTATGATATTTGTAATTATGTACCTGTGCCTAAATAAACGTACTTATTTATACACGGAGAAACGAACACTTCTCAGTATACATATCTTCTGCATTAGTTAGGGACGAGTGTGTAAGTGTCTGGACTAATGTTGTGCGGGTGCCTAATTTAAAGCCCAGTGCTGGGAGGTGAGTTTTTTTTTTTTAGTGCGTATAAAGTAATTACATCCTGTTTAAAATTTAATTTCGATTAGTTGGCGTTTGTTTTGCTTCAATTAGTGCCGCCTCAAAGCATTTTCTTTCGTATGAGTCCTTCAATTTTTAAGATATTAGAAGGGTAACAGGTGATTATATGGTTTAAGTTTTTAATATACAGAAGCAGAGCAGAAGTCTCATAACCATAAGTTGACTTTTGTGTTCTATTGTCCAAGGTGAAGCTGGCTGCGATCTTGTGATCATTCTTGAATTAAAATTAGATCAAAATCCATGTCTCGTAACGTTTCGCACAAATCTTGAAGGACCATTGGCCCTTCTTTTGGCTTTTGGTAATGAGAGGTCATGAAGGTAATGAGGTGCGGGTAATAAGGTACAAGCAATGATACAACACCCTGTGGGAGAGACTGTGATGGTACTAGTAATGATACAATACCCTGAGGGAAAGACTGTGATGGTACTAGCAATGATACAATACCCTGTGGGAGAGACTGTGATGGTACTAGCAATGATACAATACCCTGTGGGAGAAACTGTGTTGGTATTAGCAATGATACACCCTGTGGGAGAGACTGGTACGGAGGCTGTGATGGCTGAACACCTCGTCGGAGGGGTCAAGTCTAAGGATTGCGGTCACACTTGAATGAGAGGAGCCACGATGATAGACAGGGGCTTCTGTACTCTTAAACCTGACACTAATAGTCATGGGCTGGATGATGACGGGGTGTTTACCGTGATGGGCAGGAGCAGGCAGGTGGAAATGTCCAGGTAGTCGACCTGTCGATCGTGACCACTTGCTGTACATTATCACTAAATTTTATTGAAAATCAGAAAGTTTTGAAGAGAACGATGCAAGGTGAGAATATATAGTGATCAAATAAACTTGTCAGTAAAGGTTGAAAATAAAGATGTTGGATGAAGAGGTAGAGGCATTAGTGGGATGGGGAGATTGTAGTAGGTAGATGGAGAGAATGATGTAGTTAGAGGGAATGGATCAGTGAGAAAGAAAGGATGTATCAGTGACATGGAGAGAAAATATATTGAGAATTTGGCCCAAGGCGCATAGAGAATCACTGTGTACAGGGTGGATAGATGTGACCACTGATTCCCACAAAACACTGTACTGGGCAGACACAGTAACATTACCTCGTTTACCAGCTTCTTAAACTAACATTTCAGCGATCGACAACAGGATCACTTCTATTTTTAACTGACGGCTGAGATTCGACAACTGAACAATAACATACAGCCGCAACAATGAACCACACTGTTATCATAAAATACCAGGAATCATGGAGCTCCTGGGGATTTGATGCGAGGAAGGAGAGAGCAAGAGCTCTTCAACAGCATCAAGGAGGTCCCTTATCTCACGCCCTTTATTTTTACTCCTGGAGGATCCACAACATCGCAAAATGAATCCCTGAGTTGAAGCTTCTGAGATGTGAACCTCAGCAGCAGCGACGACACAGCTGATATTAAACAGAGCCTCAAATCGAAGTCCCAACCACCAGTTTCATCCATGACCCACAAGCGTCAGAGATGGCCATGAGTCGTCGCATGGAACCTTCAGCCATAATGGGCAGCCATCAACCACAACCATCAAAGGAAGCCGTGAGTCGCAACTTCCAGCCTTCAACCTTCAGTCACAACCATTAAAGTAAGCCATGCTTTCGAGCCATCAAGCACAAGCCATCAGCCACAACCATGTAAGCCATGTTTCGCAGCCTCAGGCATCAAGCACAGCCATCAGCCACAACCGCCAAAGCCATGCGTCGCAGCCTCAGCCATCAAGCGCAGCCATCAGCCACAACCAGAACAGAATAAGCTCACACCTCGAGAGAGAGGCACATTCCACCAGCACTTGCTACTGGTTTATGAGAGAGTAAAATTTTCATAAGTAGCCCATGACGGAGGCATTAAACACTGGGAGTGCCGTAAACAGGGCAGTTGCCTCGCTCAAGTGCGAGTTAGTCACACATAAGCAATTATTCACCTCTTGCCATTAAGATTATGTGGAATGGGGTCGCTCCTTCAGTCTCTCTCTCTCTCTCTCTCTCTCTCTCTCTCTCTCTCTCTCTCTCTCTCTCTCTCTCTCTCTCTCTCTCTCTCTCTCTCTCTCTCTCTCTCTCTCTCTCCTTAAAATAAGGAGCCCATTCACCTGTGAAATCATCTCCAACTCCTACATCTTGCTTCTATCTCCAATGTAAAAGTCTCAGGCATCATGCCTCTGCTTTAGGCTATGGGACTGACCACCTTTAATGAAGGCTGAGGGACTTGCCACTTTAAAATTTCCTCTCCACTTCTGCTATCTCCAGTGACATAATCTCATTCATTCGACTGAAGAAGCTTGACTGCACAGTCGAAATTTCTCAACAGTGAAGATACCTGAGTGCTGCACATGTTTAGAATATGTTAGTTATTTGTAATATAGTACGAAAAGTAATTAAGAGAAAGTGAAAGGATGATCTTGCTACGATGCCGTGGATAACCTTTCTGTTTGGAGTTTATAGGGCCACCAAAGCATGCGCCGTATCGGCCCTGTATTCCACTGAAAATAGAGCTTAAACAGCTCTCGAATTGTAGTCCCTTAATAACAAACACCACCCTCCACACTATTGTTATTACTGTACACTACTTTTACTACTACTACTACTACTACTACTATTACTACAGCTTTTTCTTGGTTATTAGTTTCGTAAATGCGTTCATCCTTAGAATGTCTTTGGTAAGAGTGATGTGAGGTTAGACTTTGTACAATTTCACTTGTGTTGGCTGGTTATGGTAGCAGTAGTGGTGGTAATGGTAGCTGATACTACCTGTCATATGCTTGTTCAGGCATTACAGAAGGCCACGTTAACCCTCCAAGCATCACCATATCTACAAGCAGCGACAAGCATAATGTAAGACACCAGCAGCTGTACATATGAGTAATTCTAAATCTTCGAAATAAGCACAATGCTGCACCCACACAGCCAGGCCACCAAGGAGATACTGGACATATTTTTCCAGAGCCGGTGGCACCAGGCTGGTGACCTTCACTAGGCTGGTGACCTTCACCAGGCTGGTGATCTTCACCAGGCTGGTGATCTTCACCAGGCTGGTGACCTTCACCAGGCTGGTGACCTTCACCAGGCTGGTGACCTTCACCAGCCTGAGATCAAATGTTTGCAAATTATTTTGTCAAGAGAGCATCCAAGAATTATCAAGGAGGAGGGATTGAAATCTGCTGTGTGCACTGAGTGCCGTAGGTGATACAGAAGAAGCTGTATCGCCCACACGGGTGGAGCACTTCACACCAACATGGTAACCTGTAATAATCTCACGATTTTAGTGACCCACGACATGCACTGCTTACAGGGAAAGGATTCGAACTCGCTGCCCCTTGGAATTTAAGAGTAGAGACAGAGAGCAGAAAAGCTCAGATAAACACACACACACACACACACACACACACACACACACAACACACCACACACACACACACACACACACACACCACACACACACACACACACACACACTACTCGTAGTGTGTCGTGGATTTAAGTAAGGGTCGCAAGATTTACTTGCTTACTGTTTTATGACCAGAAATAATATTATTCAAATTATTATATATATATATTATTATATATTTATTAATTTTATTATTATTATTATTATTTGCATTGAAATTCATTTCATGTGTAGGAATATTAATATATTTATTTCTTAACTTCACCCCTCCTTCTTCTCTCTCTTGTACATTTCATCTCTCTCTCTCTCTCACTACATCTCCTCTTTCCCTCCTCTCCTCTCTCTCTCTCTCTCTCACCTCTCTCCTCCTCTCTCTTTCTCTCCTCTCTCTTCCCCTCTCTCTCTCTTCTCTGCTCTCTCTCTCTCTCCCTCCTCTCTCTCTCTCTCTCCTTCCTCTCTCTCTCTCTCTCACTCTTTCTCTCTCTCACTCTCTCTCGCTCTCTCTCTCTCTCTCTCTCTCTCCTCTCCTCTCTCTCTCTCTCTCTCTCTCTCTCTCACCTCTCTCTCCTCTCTCTCTCTCCTCTCTTCTCTCTCCTCTCTCTCTCTCTCTCCTCTCTCTCTCTCTCTTCTCCTCCTCTCTCTCACTCTCTCCTCTCTCTCTCTCTCTCTCTCTCTCTCCTCCCTCCTCTCTCTCTCTCTCCTCTCTCTCTCTCTCTCTCCACTCTCTCTCTCTCTCTCTCTCTCTTCATCTCCTCTTCTCCTCTCTTCCTCTTCTCCCTCTCTCTCCTCTCTCTCTCATCTCTCTCTTCTCTCTCTCTCTCTCTTATCTCTTCTCCTCTCTCTCTCTCTCTTCTCTCTCTCTCTCTCTCTCTCTCTCTCTCTCTCTCTCTCTCTCTCTCTCTCTCTCTCTCTCTCTCTCTCTCTCTCCATCCATCCCTGCTCAGCTACACTCCCTTCTTTCCTTAAGGGGGTCTCAACCGTCGATAATTGTACATCATGTGAGAGTTACGAGGCGTAGAAAACTTCCAAGTTATTATCTGGCGCTGCATGCTTGCCTCGCTGTTGTTAAGGCGCCTCTGAAGTTATTAGAGCTTGCTTAATTCTCTATGCAAGAGCGTTTTCTCCTGGGAGCTGCGAGAAACACCTCGGAATTTCGTCTCGTCTGGAGTCGACGGAGTCTCTCAAATGACGCGGTTTTACGGAACGAGGTTTTTACTGGGAAAATGTTTCACCCAGGGAAGAAGCTCTTCAGTGAGTGAAACGCAGGGACGGTACGCCTAGTCTGTCTTTACTCTTCGTCATTCACAGAAAAGGTGCCCACACGCACTGCGTCGTCAGCAGCTTTGTGCGCTAGTACCAACCTTCCAGTTCTAGCTATTTCTTGGTTTCATGTTATAATCTAGTACAAATAACTTCAACCAAGAATCCACTGGCATGGCTGTGTATGGATCCAACCAAGAATCCACAGGCATGGCTGCGTATGGATCCAACCAAGAATCCACTGGCATGGCTGCATATGGATCCAACCAAGAATCCACTGGCATGGCTGTGTATGAATCCAACCAAGAATACACTGACATGGCTGCGTATGGATCCAACCAGGAATCCACTGGCATGGCTGTGTATGGATCCAAGCAAGAATCCACTGGCATGACAGCATTTGGATCCAACCAAGAATCCACTGGCATGGCTGTGTATGGATCCAACCAAGAATCCACAGGCATGGCTGCGTATGGATCCAACCAAGAATCCACTGGCATGGCTGCATATGGATCCAACCAAGAATCCACTGGCATGGCTGTGTATGGATCCAACCAGGAATTCACTGGCATGGCTGTGTATGGATCCAACCAGGAATTCACTGGCATGGCTGTGTATGGATCCAACCAGGAATTCACTGGCATGGCTGTGTATGGATCCAACCAGGAATTCACTGGCATGGCTGCGTATGGATCCAACCAGGAATCCACTGGCATGGCTGTGTATGGATCCAAGCAAGAATCCACTGGCATGACAGCATTTGGATCCAACCAAGAATCCACTGGCATGGCTGTGTATGGATCCAACCAAGAATCCACTGGCATGGCTGTGTATGGATCCAACCAAGAATCCACTGGCATGGCTGCATATGGATCCAACCAAGAATCCACTGGCGTGGCTGTGTATGGATCCAACCAAGAATCCACTGGCATTGCTGTGTATGGATCCAACCAGGAATCCACTGGCATGGCTGTGTATGGATCCAACCAGGAATCCACTGACATGGCTGCATATGGATCCAACCAAGAATCCACTAGCATGGCTGTGTATGGATCCAACCAAAAATCCACTGGCATGGCTGCGTATGGATCCAAAGGATACATCTTTATGGCACTAAGGTTACCTTATGACACATAGCTTGACTTCCTGATCATTACTGATTCTGTCATCACTGAAAACACTTAACTCACGTAATGACTGACAACGCACTCATGACTGAGTGGCTAACGCGTCGGTTTGGAGTTTTATGACACTGACCGCGGATTCTATTCCCACTCGTGGGATAGTTTATTTAACGCACTCATTGCACAAGCCAGGTGCAATTCCCATGGATTCCAGTAAGCATAAATTTAGCCCTACAAGATGAAGGAAGAAGCTGACCATAGCTTTGGCACGACTGTGTCAAGTATTAGAAATAATATTAGGAGAGACATAAATAACGAGTCTGAATGTCATTGGTATACAGAAGAAACTACCTGTGTAAACAGATTGATGTTATAGTAGCCAGGCTTAGGCTAGATTACAAGTGCTTCTGGCAGTTTGACAGATATTTCTAGAGCCGAGTCTTACATCATACTTAGGCACCCTCCATTCACTCCCTATTCACTCCCGTTTTATACTCCCATGTACCACACTCATCTGCATATTCCCTTTATCCCTTCACCCAATTACTTAATACATTGATGTTTCAACCTTTAAAAATCATTTGTATCAGGTAGAGTTGAGGTGTGTGTGTGTGTGTGTGTGTGTGTGTGTGTGTGTGTGTGTGTGTGTGTGTGTGTGTGTGTGTGTGTGTGCGTGTGCGTGTGTGCGTGAGCAGGAAACACTTCACCTTCATCTCCGGCATTATACAGGCGTGTCTTCCATATTCAGCCACACGCAGATTGGTGATAATGGCGCAGAATTCCCCCACTTAGCAGAGATAAGTGTATCGTTTTATCAATTCCCATCTTGTGATGGCTGCGAGGGCGAAGACTTGGTAAGTAGTTAGAGTTGAAGGTTCTATGTGAATGAGACACAGACTTGGCGAGTATTTAGCGAGGATTTAAGGTTCTATGTGAATGAGACACAGACTTGGCGAGGATTTAGCGAGTATTTAAGGTTCTATGTGAATGAGACACAGACTTGGCGAGTATTTAGCGAGGATTTAAGGTTCTATGTGAATGAGACACAGACTTGGCGAGTATTTAGCGAGGATTTAAGGTTCTATGTGAATGAGACACAGACTTGGCGAGTATTTAGCGAGTATTTAAGGTTCTATGTGAATGAGACACAGACTTGGCGAGGATTTAGCGAGGATTCAAGGTTCTATGTGAATCAGACACAGACTTGGCGAGGATTTAGCGAGGATTCAAGGTTCTATGTGAATCAGACATAGACTTGGCGAGGATTTAGCGAGGATTTAAGGTTCTATGTGAATCAGACACAGACTTGGCGAGGATTTAGCGAGGATTCAAGGTTCTATGTGAATCAGACATAGACTTGGCGAGGATTTAGCGAGGATTTAAGGTTCTATGTGAATCAGACACAGACTTGGCGAGGATTTAAGGTTCTATGTGAATGAGACACAGACTTGGCGAGGATTTAGCGAGGATTCAAGGTTCTATGTGAATCAGACACAGACTTGATTATCTTCATTTCTCTCCATCAAGACTAAGATACTGAACACCTCCAGGGTTAAATAATCGATTACTTTAACTTTCACTGTGATTACTATGTAACTTTTCAAGTGTGTTGTTGAAAGCCCACTGGGGAAACGTCTTCACTAAAAAGATACCCAGGTGTTGCACAGGTATCACCCAGGTGTTGCACAGGTATCACCTAGGTGTTACACATGTATCACCGCAACACACTGCTTCAGGGGCTGGTTGCACCGTCGTTCATCTGCCTGTGACATACCTACGACTTGCTTCGAGGGAGAGTCCGCCCCCCGGGTCAACCACGGGGGTCTGGAATCGAATATATTTATAACGAATTGATAAAAAAGCCATTGATTGGAGAAACGTCGTCAAGGTTAGATACCCAGATGACGTATATGTATCCAATACCTCGTAGATCAGTAAGCCTAGTGCAGTATTCCTTCGTTTTTTACTTTTATATTTTTATCACAGTCTGTATAGGCCTCAAGGCTCCAGGCCTCCCCGTCTATTGTCACCAGAGGTGAAAATCCATGGAAATTAGCCCACAATACCACTCATAAATTATTATCCGCTTCATATTGCCTCTCATTTCTCTATATATCTTAGCGTCTTCCACGCCCTGGTCCCGAATAATGAAATGGCAGCCATAAATTGTGAAGAGGTGGCATTCGTTACTCCCATAGGTCTATCTCACCCTCCCTTCATAGGCCTACCCTACCATGTCCCATAAATTTTTGCTTCTGGGAACTCTGTTGCCATTAAGGCTGATCCCACATCCATCACCACACATTAGAAATGTTATATATATATATATATATATATATATATATATATATATATATATATATATATATAATATATATTTAAACACGCTAGATAACAGGGATATCTTGCACTACTTCCAACTTACACTTGGTCACACTTCACAGACATGCACATGCATATATATATACATACACTAGGTTTTTCTCTCCTTTTTCTACATAGCTCTTGTTCTTCTTTATTTCTTCTATTGTCCATGAGGAAGTGGAAAAGAATCTTTCCTCCGTAAGCCATGCGTGTCGTATGAGGCGACTAAAATTCCGGGAGCAATGGGCTAGTAACCCCTTCTCCTGTAGACATTTACTAAAAAAGAGAAGAAGAAAAACTTTATAAAACTGGGATGCTTAAATGTGCGTGGATGTAGTGCGGATGACAAGAAACAGATGATTGCTGATGTTATGAATGAAAAGAAGTTGGATGTCCTGGCCCTAAGCGAAACAAAGCTGAAGGGGGTAGGGGAGTTTCGGTGGGGGGAAATAAATGGGATTAAATCTGGAGTATCTGAGAGAGTTAGAGCAAAGGAAGGGTAGCAGTAATGTTAAATGATCAGTTATGGAAGGAGAAAAGAGAATATGAATGTGTAAATTCAAGAATTATGTGGATTAAAGTAAAGGTTGGATGCGAAAAGTGGGTCATAATAAGCGTGTATGCACCTGGAGAAGAGAGGAATGTAGAGGAGAGAGAGAGATTTTGGGAGATGTTAAGTAAAATGTAAGGAGCCTTTGAACCAAGTGAGAAGAGTAATTGTGGTAGGGATCTGAATGCTAAAGTAGGAGAAACTTTTAGAGAGGGTGTGGTAGGTAACTTTGGGGTGCCAGGTGTAAATAAATAAGGGGAGCCCTTTGATTGAACTTTGTATAAAAAAGGGGTTTAGTTATAGGTAATACATATTTTAAGAAAAAGAGGAAAAATAAAGTATGCAAGAATGAGAGGGCGAAATGACAGTAGTTTGTTGGATTATGTTTTGGGTAAAATAAAAGACTGTTGAGTAGACTTCGGGAAATGTACATGTTTATAGAGGGGCCACCAGATATACCCCAGATCACTTTCTAGTTGTAGCTACACACTGAGAGTAAAAGGTAGATGGGATACAAGGAGAATAGAAGCATCGGGGAAAAGGAGAGGGGTTTAAAGACTTAAGAAATCGTAAGACCACGATTGCAAATAAACCATACCCCCGGCCGGGATTGAACCCGCGGTCATAGAGTCTCAAAACTCCACCCGTCGCGCTAGCCACTAGACCAGCTAGCCACAATAAGATTCATCCAACTAGGTATATTTCTACACCATGGGAAAAGTTAGCACAGGCACCTCTGTGACCACAAATGCAAGTTTTACAGACGAATCTCCAGCTAGCGTGGCCGGACGAACTCTAGCTCAAGTCCCTTCACTGCCGTCAACATGACTTTAAAAAATCGTAATGACACGATTGCAAATAAACCATCCCCCGGCCGGGGCCTGTGCTAACTTTCCTATGGTGTAGAAAAAATACCTAGTTGGATGAATCTTATTGTGGCTAGCTGGTCTAGTGGCTAGCGCGACGGGGTGGAGTTTTGAGACTCTATGACCGCGGGTTCAATCCCGGCCGGGGGTATGGTTTATTTGCAATCGTGTCATTACGATTTCTTAAGTCATGTTGACGGCAGTGAAGGGACTTGAGCTAGAGTTCGTCACGGCCACGCTAGCTGGAGATTCGTCTGTAAAAACTTGCATTTGTGGTCACAGAGGTGCCTGTGCTAACTTTCCTATGGTGTAGAAATATACCTAGTTGGATGAATCTTATTGTGGCTAGCTGGTCTAGTGGCTAGCGCGACGGGCTGGAGTTTTGAGACTCTATGACCGCGGGTTCAATCCCGGCCGGGGGTATGGTTTAGAGAGGTGAAGGTTTATAAACTAAAAGAGGAGGCAGTTAGGGTAAGATATAAACAGCTATTGGAGGAAAAAACTTTCACCATCATTCACTCCATCACTGTCTTGCCAGAAGGGTGCATTACACTACAGTTTTTAAACTGCAACATTAACACCCTCCTTCAGAGTGCAGGCACTGTACATTCCCATCTCCAGGACTCAAGTCCGGCCTGCCGGTTTCCCTGAACCCCTTCATAAATGTTACTTTACTCACACTCCAACAGCACGTCAACTATTAAAAAACATTTGTCTCCATTCACTCCTATCAAACACGCTCACGCATGCCTGCTGGAAGTCCAAGCCCCTCGCACACAAAACCTCCTTTAACCCCCTCCCTCCAACCTTTCCTTGGCCGACCCCTACCCCGCCTCCTTCCACTACAGACTGATACACTCTTGAAGTCCATCTGTTTCGCTCCATTCTCTCTACATGTCCGAACCACCTCAACAACCCTTCTTCAGCCTCTGGACAACAGTTTTGGTAATCCCGCACCTCCTCCTAACTTTCAAACTACGAATTCTCTGCATTATATCACACCACACATTGCCCTCAGACATGACATCTCCACTGCCTCCAGCCTTCTCCTCGCTGCAACATTCATCACCCATGCTTCACACCCATATAAGAGCGTTGGTAAAACTATACTCCTCATACATTCCCTCTTTGCCTCCAAGGACAAAGTTCTTTGTCCTCCACAGACTCCTAAGTGCACCGCTCACACCCTTTTCCCCTCATCAATTCTATGATTCACCTCATCTTTCATAGCCCATCCGCTGACACGTCCACTCCCAAATATCTGAATACATTCACCTCCTCCATACTCTCTCCCTCCAATCTGATATCCAATCTTTCATCACCTAATCTTTTTGTATCCTCATAACCTTACCCTTTCCTGTATTCACTTTTAATTTTCTTTTTTTGCACACCCTACCAAATTCATCCACCAATCTCCGCAACTTCTCTTCAGAATCTCCCAAGAGCACAGTGTCATCAGCAAAAAGCAACTGTTACAACTCCCACTTTATGTGTGATTCTTTATCTTTTAACTCCACACCTCTTGCCAAGACCGTCGCATTTACTTCTCTTACAACCCCCATCTATAAATATATTAAACAACCACGGTGACATCACACATCCTTGTCTAAGGCCTACTTTTACTGGGAAATAATTTCCCTCTTTCCTACATACTCTAACTTGAGCCTCACTATCCTCATAAAAACTCTTCACTGCTTTCAGTAACCTACCTCCTACACCATACACCTGCAACATCTGCCACATTGCCCCCCTATCCACCCTGTCATACGCCTTTTCCAAATCCGTAAATGCCACAAAGACCTCTTTAGCCTTATCTAAATACTGTTCACTTATATGTTTCACTGTAAACACCTGGTCCACACACCCCCTACCTTTCCTAAAGCCTCCTTGTTCATCTGCTATCCTATTCCCCGTCTTACTCTTAATTCTTTCAATAATAACTCTAGCATACACTTTACCAGGTATACTCAACAGACTTATCCCCCTATAATTTTTGCACTCTCTTTTGTCCCCTTTGCCTTTATACAAAGGAACTATCATGCTCTCTGCCAATCCCTAGGTACCTTACCCTCTTCCATACATTTATTAAATAATTGCACCAACCACTCCAAAACTATATCCCCACCTGCTTTTAACATTTCTATCTTATCCCATCAATCCCGGCTGCCTTAACCCCCTTTCTTTTTACCTACTGCCTCACGAACTTCCCCCACACTCACAACTGGCTCTTCCTCACTCCTACAAGATGTTATTCCTCCTTGCCCTATACACGAAATCAACCTTCCTTATCTTCATCAACATTTAACAATTCCTCAAACTATTCCCTCCATCTTCCCAATACCTTTTAACTCTCCATTTAATAACTCTCCTCTCCTATTTTTAACTGACAAATCCATTTGTTCTCTAGGCTTCTTAACTTGTTAATCTCACTCCAAAACTTTTTCTTATTTTCAACAAAATTTGTTGATAACATCTCACCCACTCTCTCATTTGCTCTCTTTTTACATTGCTTCACCACTCTCTTAACCTCTCTCTTTTTCTCCATATACTCTTCCCTCCTTGCAAGTAAGGCGAGTAAGTATTTTGTCCTTGTATGTGCGTGCACATGTGCACCTCGTGTGTGTGTGTGTGTGTGTTTTGTGGGGTGTGTGTGTGTGTGTTTTGTATGTGGTGTGTGGTGGTGTGTGTGTGTGTGTGTGTGTGTGTGTGTGTGTGGGGTGTATGTGGGGTGTGGTGTGTGTGGGGCGTGTGTGTTTTTGTGTGCGTGTGTGGGGTGTGTGTGTGTGTGTGTGGTGTGTGTGTGTGTGTGTGTGAGTGAGTGTGTGTGCGTGCGTGCGCAATCATCACCTGAGCACAAGTTCCCAAACACCACAGGTAAACATGTTGTTAAATATTCAAGTGTGTGTGTGTGTGAGAGAGAGAGAGGAGAGAGAGAAGAAGGAGAGAGAGAAGAGAGAGAGAGAGAGAAAAGAGAGAGAGAAGAGAGAGGAGAGAGAGGAGAGAGAGAGAGAAGAGAGAGAAGAGGAGAGAGAGAGAGAGAGAGAGAGAGAGAGAGAGAAGAGAGAGAGAAGAGAGAGACGGTTAGCAAGCCTCCGCCCATACACGGAAGATAACTGTGAACGCCCCGACACGTTCAACAAAATACAACTACGTTCAAAAACCCATAATCTTTTGCAACAAGCGACTGCTTTGTGTGTGTGTGTGTGTGTTTATATATTATAAATATATAATTTTATATATATAATATATATATATATAAATAATATATATATATATATATATTTTTATAATAAAAAACACACACACAACACACACTTGAATATTTAACAGAAAGTTACCGTGGTTTTTGGGAAACTGGTCAGGTGATGTTTTGCGCACGCACCCACACACACACACACACACACACACACACACACACACACACACAACACACAACAAAACCACAAAACACAACAACACACACACAACACACCACAAAACACACACACACACACCACACACACCACACACACACACACACACACACACACACACACCACACACACACACAACACACACACACACACACACACACGAGAGTGCACATGTGCACGCACAAAAAAGGACAAAATACATGCCTTATTCTAGGAAGCAAAGGTATACTGAGGTAATGTGACCAGACCAAAAAGAACCAGTAGTAGAACCTTATAGAACCTAACTGTAACCAGTTAAAAAAACAGCTCCGTAGTCGCAGTTGAACAACCAGTATTAAGATAGTAATAGTACTATTTCTGTAGAAGAGAGTTAGTCTCTCTCTTCCCCCATTTTCCTCCCGTAAATTCTCCCGTTTGGGGGGGTTATTTTTTATTTCTCCAGTCACGGTAATTTTGCCTTTTTTTTCTTAAATTTCCCCGATATTTTTCCTGTATTGTATGGTATTTCCCCCTTTTAAAAACCCCCCCTTCCCCCCCGTTTTTAAAAGAATGGCTGGGGAAAAGGGAGGGTGGGAGAGAGCCTTCGTTTTTTTTTTATTCTTGATTTGGCTGTGGATTAAAAACCTTAGCTTTAAGGATAGAAATGATAATTTTCAGCAGACGCAGACTTTTAATCCCCTCTATTGTTTTCCCCCTGTACTCCCCTCTTCCCTACTTCCTCATCTCATCCACTCCCTCGGTTCCCTGTTTCATTCCTGCCTCCTTCATCCTCCTTCCTCCCTCCCTGCTCTCCCTCCCTACCTATCCCCACGCATTCCTCCCTTCCTCCATTTCTTTCTCATTCCTCCCCCCTTTCTCTCTCATTCCTCCCTCCCTTTCCCCCCCCCCCCTCGTTCCTTCTCCCTTCCCTCATTCCTCTCCCCCCTTACCTCCATTATCCCTCCCTATCCCACTCTCCCTCCCTTCCTCCCTCCCTCCATCCAACCCTTCAGCCTCCCTCACGGCCTCCATCCTTCGTTTCGTCCATTAGCTGTGCATGTTATATTATTTTAGAGAATTATGAATTTTCCCGGATCCTCTAGCCTCACGATCCTCTCTATAATTACCATGTTATAATTCCTGCCCTGTGATATGGCACACAGGTAATTATCTTTTTATATATATATATATATAATCTTAAGATACAGTGAGAAGTCTTCTTGGCCAGAACGACGCCATGTAGAGGACTTTACGGCTATAATTTAAGTCTGTTAAATAAGTCGCTTCTGAGATGGTCCCGGGTCGTGGCAATGCTGAAGATGGTATAATTTCTGTCCTGTTGATCAATCTACGTAATGTTCATTTCTGAAGTCTCTCTACGTTAATTCTCCCCCTCCTTCCCTCGCTCCCTCCCTGCCTCCCCTTCCTCTTCTCCAAAGGCTTCTCAAAAGCCTTTGACCAGTGCGACCATGGGGGTAAGGGAGGTTACTGCTTACAAAATGCTAAAGGAATAGCTGGTAGGATGGACAGATGGACATTTAACTTCCTATCAAAACTCAAAGAGCAATAGTAAACAGACTGGAAAAAAAAAAAAACATACCACGGGTGGGGCTAGAACCCGCGATCAGAGAGTCTGACAACTCCAGGCCGTCGCGTTAGCCATTGTTCCAGCTAACGCGACGGTCTGGAGTTTTGAGACTCTCTGATCGCGGGTTCTAGCCCCTCCCGTGGTATGGTTTGTTTGCAATCGTGTCATTACGATTTCGTGAGTCATGTAAACAGACTGAAATCAGAGGCTGCGACAGTGGAGACCTTTTTCTAGAGGCATCCCACTTTTCTTTTCTCCTTCATATGCCCGACGTACCTTTGATATACCTTTGATGAGTTTCGAGAGTCTACTCCCGGAGCCCAGCCATGGGCTAGGCTCGTTCGGTATTAGTCTAGTCATCCAGGCTGTTGCTGCTGGTGGCCCACTGCCCCACATCACAACCTGGTTGACATAGAGACACACACGGTAGCACTTTGTATGGGGAGTAATCTCGGAGTGCAAGTTTGAGACCGATCCCTCTAGTGTCTTTCAGCTGTAGATTATGATGTACCTTTATCGCCTACGTTCTATTGAGTGGTTTGAGTTTTCTTGTACTCTTATCTTTTAATTTCTTCCATTTTTCCGTGACGTAGTAAACTGGATTATGTCACAGGGATGTCGAGAAGTACTTTTTCAGCCTCAGGGTGGTTGGGAAGTAAAATAACCTCAATGGAAAAGTAATGGAGGAAGACTCCATACATAGTTTTAAGAGCAGGTACGATAGGTCCCAAGAGGTTAGGAGTGAATTTGGCAAGAAACAAGTTGAGAGGCTGGGCCAGGAGCCAGGAGCTATGAATCGATCCGTGCAACCACAAACAGGTGAGTACACACACACACACACACACACAACACACACACACACACACACACACACACATACACACAAAGAGAATTCGAGCCCGGAACACCACACTCTTCCCATTCAGAGAAACCCTGATGCCTTAACGAACAACCTGTCTGTTCTTAACGACCAGGCCGGGATTAGCGCGTGGAGCATCGAGCCTACAGGCACGCCTTGCGCTGAATAGCCCAAGGGGGTTTAGCGCTTCAGTATGAGCTCGCTTTTAACAATTCTGTGGCTCTGGCTGCACCTCATACCGTCCTCTCCGACACGGTCACCCAGTGTCTCCCCTTCCCTCCCTTACCCCTCCCCCACCCCACATCCACGAACGCCCCCCCTAATTCTCCCACCTACTCCTAATTCCCCCACTCTTCCCAATTCCCCACCTTCTCCTAATTCCCCCACTTCCATTCGCCCACTTCTCCTAATTCCCCCTTCGCATCCTCCACTCCTCCTAATTCACCCGCCTCTTTACAATTCCCCCACCTACTCCTAATTCCCCCACCTACTCCTAATTCCCCACCTCTTCCAAATCCCCACTCCTCCTAATTCCCCCACCTCTTCCCAATTCCCCCCACCTCCTCTTAATTCCCCCGCCTCTTTTCAATTCCCCCACCTCCTTCTAATTCCCCCACCTCTTCCCAATTCCCCCACCTCTTCCCCATTCCCCCACCTCCTCTTAATTCCCCCGCCTCTTTCCAATTCCCCCACCTCCTCCTAATTCCCCCCCACCTCCTCCCAATTCCCCCCACCTCCTCCCAATCCTCCACCTCCTCCTAATTCCCCCACCTCCTCCCAATTTCCCCCACCTCCCCCCAATTCCCCCACCTCCTCCTCTTCCAAAGTCGCCCATCGAGTGATCTCTAAACTTATTTTTCACGTTCCCCAACACCCCGACAGCCTCCCCTTCCCCTCTTAATCCCCCATTCCTTCCCCTTCCCCTCCTCCTTCCTCTCCCCTTCCCCTCGCCTCCCCTGGTACATTACTTTTTCTTTCCCTTCCGTAACGCCCCTTGCCCTCGTCCCTGCCCCCTACACGTACCCTTGCGGTAATAAACATATCTACCCGTTGATGGTTCAGGGGGTCATTGCCCCCTGCAGCACATTGTGGACATATCTACCTGGATTTTATCTGGAGTCTACCTGGAGGTTGTTCCGGGGGTCAAAGCCCCCCGCGACACACTGAGAAAATACCTACCTGGAGGTTGTTCCGGGGGTCAACGCCCCCCGCAGCCCGGTCCTTGACCAGGCCTCCTTCAAACTTTGTAAAACAAAAAAAAAATCCTCCCCATCTCGGGAATAAGAGGAAGCTTCACTGTAACCACCTGTAACCCCCTGTAACCACCTGTAACCACCTGTAACCCCCTGTAACCACCTGTAACCACCTGTAACCACCTGTAACCCCCTGTAACCCTCTGTAACCCCCACCCCTGTAACCACCTGTAACCCCCTGTAACCACCTGTAACCACCTGTAACCCCCACCCCTGTAACCCCCTGTAACCACCTGTAACCCGCTGTAACCCACCTGTAACCACCTGTAACCCCTCCCTGTAACCACCTGTAACCACCTGTAACCCCCTGTAACCCCCTGTAACCCCCTGTAACCCCCTGTAACCCCCTGTAACCACCTGTAACCCCCTGTAACCACCTGTAACCACCTGTAACCCCTGTAACCCCCTGTAACCCCCTGTAACCCCCTGTAACCATCTGTAACCACCTGTAACCACCTGTAACCCCCTGTAACCACCTGTAACCACCTGTAAACCCCCTGTAACCCACCTGTAACCCCCTGTAACCACCTGTAACCACCTGTAACCACCTGTAACCCCCTGTAACCACCCTGTAACCACCTGTAACCACCTGTAACCCCCTGTAACCACCTGTAACCACCTGTAACCCCCTGTAACCACCTGTAACCACCTGTAACCACCTGTAACCACCTGTAACCACCTGTAACCCCCTGTAACCATCTGTAACCGCCTGTAACCCCCTGTAACCACCTGTAACCACCTGTAACCACCTGTAACCACCTGTAACCCACCCTGTAACCCCCTGTAACCATCTGTAACCCCCTGTAACCCCCTGTAACCACCTGTAACCACCTGTAACCACCTGTAACCCCCTGTAACCCCCTGTAACCACCTGTAACCACCTGTAACCACCTGTAACCCCCTGTAACCACCTGTAACCCCCTGTAACCCCTGTAACCCCCTGTAACCCCCTGTAACCACCTGTAACCACCTGTAACCCCCTGTAACCACCTGTAACCCCCTGTAACCCTGACACCTGTAACCCCCTGTAACCCCCTGTAACCCCCTGTAACCCCCTGTAACCACCTGTAACCACCCTGTAACCACCTGTAACCCCCTGTAACCACCTGTAACCCCCTGTAACCCCCTGTAACCCCCTGTAACCCCTGTAACCACCTGTAACCACCTGTAACCACCTGTAACCCCCCTGTAACCACCTGTAACCACCCTGTAACCACCTGTAACTCCACCCCTGTAACCCCCTGTAACCACCTGTAACCACCTGTAACCCCCTGTAACCCCTGTAACCACCTGTAACCACCTGTAACCACCTGTAACCACCTGTAACCCCTGTAACCCCTGTAACCACCTGTAACCCCCTGTAACCACCTGTAACCCCCTGTAACCACCCTGTAACCCCTTGTAACCACCTGTAACCCCCTGTAACCACCTGTAACCCTTGTAACCACCTGTAACCCCTGTAACCACCTGTAACACCCCCTGTAACCACCTGTAACCCCTTGTAACCACCTGTAAATCCTGTAACCACCTGTAACCCCCTGTAACCACCTGTAACCCCCTGTAACCACCTGTAACCCCCACCCCTGTAACCCCCTGTAACCCCCTGTAACCACCTGTAACCCACCTGTAACCACCTGTAACCCCCTGTAACCACCTGTAACCACCTGTAACCCCCTGTAACCCCCTGTAACCACCTGTAACCCCCTGTAACCCCCTGTAACCACCTGTAACCCCCTGTAACCACCTGTAACCCCCCCTGTAACCCCCTGTAACCCCCTGTAACCCCCTGTAACCCCCTGTAACCCCCTGTAACCCCTGTAACCACCTGTAACCACCTGTAACCCCCTGTAACCCACCTGTAACCCCCTGTAACCCCCTGTAACCCCGCACTGTAACCCCTGTAACCACCTGTAACCCCCTGTAATCCCCTGTAACCACCTGTAACCACCTGTAACCACCTGTAACCACCTGTAACCCCTGTAACACCTGTAACCGCCCTGTAACCACCCTGTAACCACCTGTAAGCCCCTGTAACCACCTGTAACCACCTGTAACCCCCTGTAACCACCTGTAACCACCTGTAACCACCTGTAACCCCTGTAACCACCTGTAACCACCTGTAACCCCTGTAACCACCTGTAACCCCTCTAACCCCCTGTAACCCCCTGTAACCACCTGTAACCCCCTGTAACCCCCTGTAACCACCTGTAACCACCTGTAACCCCCTATAAACCCCTGTAACCACCTGTAACCACCTATAACCCCCTGTAATCCCCTAGTAACCCCTGTAACCACCTGTAACCACCTGTAACCCCTGTAACCACCTGTAACCACCTGTAACCCCCTGTAACCACCTGTAACCACGTAATTGTAACCCCCTGTAACCCCCTGTAACCCCCCGTAACCCCCTGTAATCCCCTGTAACCACCTGTAACCACCTGTAACCCCCTGTAATCCCCTGTAACCACCTTAACCACCTGTAACCACCCTGTAACCACCTGTAACCACCTGTAACCACCTGTAATCCCCTGTAACCACCTGTCAACCCACCTGTAACCCCCTGTAACCCCCTGTAACCACCTGTAACCACCTGTAACCACCCTGTAATCCCCTGTAAACCACCTGTAACCACCTGTAACCACCTGTAATCCCCTGTAACCACCTGTAACCACCTGTAACCACCTGTAATCTCCTGTAATCCCCTGTAACCACCTGTAACCACCTGTAACCACCTGTAACCACCTGTAACCACCTGTAACCCCCTGTAACCACCTGTAACCACCTGTAACCCCCTGTAACCACCTGTAACCACCTGTAACCCCTGTAACCACCTGTAACCACCTGTAACCACCTGTAACCCACCCCCTGTAACCCCCACTGTAACCCCCTGTAACCACCTGTAACCCCTGTAACCCCCTGTAACCACCTGTAACCCCCTGTCCTGTAACCCCCTGTAACCCCCTGTAACCACCTGTAACCACCTGTAACCCCCTGTAACCATCTGTAACCACACCCCTGTAACCCCCTGTAACCCCCTGTAACCACCTGTAACCACCTGTAACCCCCCCCTGTAACCACCTGTAACCCCCTGTAACCCCCTTGTAAACCACCTGTAACCACCTGTGACCCCCTGTACCACCTGTAACCCCCTGTAACCCAACCCTGTAACCACCTGTAACCCCTGTACACCTGACCCTGTAACCACCTGTAACCACCTGTAATCCCCTGTAACCACCTGTAACCACCTGTAACCACCTGTAATCCCTGTAAACCACCTGTAAACCACCTGTAACCACCTGTAACCCCCTGTAACCACCTGTAACCACCTGTAACCACCTGTAATACCCCTGTAACCACCTGTAACCACCTGTAACCACCTGTAACCCCCTGTAACCACCTGTAACCACCTGTAACCCCCTGTAACCACACCACCTGTTAACCCACCTGTAACCACCTGTAACCCCCTGTAACCCCCTGTAACCCCTGTAACCCCCTGTAACCCCCTGTAAACCCCCTGTAACCATCTGTAACCCCCTGATAACCCCCTGTAACCCCCTGTAACCACCTGTAACCACCTGTAACCCACCCTGTAACCATCTGTAACCCCCCTGTAACCCCCTGTAAACCCCCTGTAACCACCTGTAACCGACCCTGTAATACCCCTGTAACCACCTGTAACCACCCTGTAACGCCCCTGTAACCCCCTGTAACCACCTGTAACCCACCTGTAACCCCCTGTACGCACCTGTAAACCCCCCACCCCTGTAACCACCTGTAACCCCCTGTAACCCCCTGTAAACCACCTGTAACCCCCCTGTAACCACCTGTAACCATCCTGTAACCACCTGTAACCACCTGTAACCCCGTACCACCTGTAACCACCTGTAACCACCTGTAACCATCCTGTAACCACCTGTAACCACCTGTAACACCTGTAACCACCTGTAACCACCTGTAACCCCCTGTAACCACCTGTAACCCCCTGTAACCCACCTGTAACCACCTGTAACCTCTGTAACCACCTGTATCCACCTGTAACCACCTGTAACCACCTGTAACCACCTGTATCCACCTGTAACCACCTGTAACCACCTGTAACCACCTGTAAACCACCTTTAACCCCTGTAACCACCCTGTAACCCCCTGTAACTACCTGTAACCACCTGTAACCCACCTGTAACCCCCTGTAACCACCTGTAAACCACCCTGTAAACCCCCTGTAACCATCTGTAACCACCTGTAACCACCTGTAACCCCCTGTAACCCCCTTGTAAACCCCCTGTAACCCCCTGTAACCCCCTGTAACACACGAACTGTAACCCCCTGTCAACCAACCCCTGTAACCACCTGTAACCCCCTGTAACCACCTGTAACCACCTGTAACCCCTGTAACCCCTGTAACCACCTGTAACCACCTGTAACCACCTGTAACCACCTGTAACCACCTGTAACCCCTCTGAACCCCCTAACCCCCTGTAACCCCCTTTAACCACCTGTACCCCCCCTGTAACCACCTGTAACCACCTGTAACCCACCTGTAACCACCTGTAACCCACCTGTAACCTCCTGTAACCCCCTGTAACCACCTGTAACCACCTGTAACTCCCTGTACCCCCTGTAACCACCTGTAACCCCCTGTAACCCCCTGTAACCACCTGTAACCGCCTGTAAACCCCCTGTAAATCCCTGTAACCCCCCTGTAACCACCTGTAACCACCTGTAACCACCCTGTAACCACCTGTAACCACCTGTAACCCCCTGTAACCACCTGTAACCCACTTGTAACCCCCTGTAAACCACCTGTAACCCCCTGTAACCCCTGTAACCACCTGTAACCACCTGTAACCACCTGTAACCACCGTAAACAGAAGAACATTCACACGAACTGTAACATACACAAAGTTGTAAAGTCTCTTTAAGAGTTCACTTTTACTTCTGTTTTTAATTTGTCGAAAGAAATGTAGAGAACCTAAAACACAACCTTTACCCCCTTCAACATAAAATTGAAGAGAATGGTACACAAACGAACCTCTTAACTCACCTCCCGCCGTCTTTTCCCTTCCCCTTTCCCTCTTGAAACACATTCCCTTTTGCTGAAATCTCCCATTCGAGCTGTACAGAATTCAACCACCTCTGTAACCAACGCCACCATAACTGTCCCTGGGTGGATTACTTGAAGACCTGCCCGTAACATGGCCCTACAGGCCTGCTGCAGTGTTCCTCCTTTCTTACTTTCTGTGACAGGGGAAATACAATTTGCTTTTGTTTACACTGTGTAACTGTCATGTAGAAGTGTAGCAGCACATTGTTAATGTGTTCAGTTTTTAATAAAAAAATGCAGCCGAGTAAAAAATGTTGTAATAAACGAATGCAAAAGAATGTTGATGTAGTCTCATACAACATTTGTGAATTAAAAGATTTAATATCTGAGTTATCAGAAGTTATAATAGCCATCGCGAGTAGAAAAATATCAGGAATAATAACGTGTGATATTCCCTGCGGGGTAGCAAGTAATGAGCAAAGAAACAGAGGCGGTTGGGAAGTGGCACTGCGACAAGAATATGCGCAGTGTCTAGGAACAGGATACCTGTAGACCCTCCAAGAGGTCATCTACGTCCTTTCCGCTTCCCAACCGGGGTCAGGTCCCAGACTACGCCTTCTGGTTGTTAGCCAGATCGGTCAGGCTGCTGGTTAGACCAACGACTGTATAGTAGGAACAACTCACAACTCTGACTCCTTCCTCATTTCTCATGTTCTTTCTCACTAGATTTCACACAGGTACGAAATTAGAGCAGTGGTTTCTAAAGGGTATGGCAAGAGAGCATGGCAAGTGTGGCAGGAAGATTCAAAGGCAATCAAAGAAACACTTTGGGAGAGGCGGGTCATCATCTGACTAAGACCTGCGTCAGGAAACACTTGTCCTGTTTCCTGACAAACCTAACCTAACCTAACCTAACCTAACCTAACCTAACCTAACCTAACCTAACCTTAAATAGATTTCATGTCATCTTTGTGTTGGAAACATAAACACATATGCAGTTTAATGTGATCCTTTATTGACAACGTTTCGCCCACACAGTGGGCTTTTTCAAGTCACAAACAGATCTACCTGGGGTGGAAGGTACGTGAGTACTTTCCACATTAAACCGCATATGTATTTATGTTTCCATTGTGTCGGTATTTTATACCATTTATTTTGATCTTTGTGTTAAGTGCAGTGTTGAGGACGAGCCTCGAAGAAGCACATAATCTCTCTGTTTTGCATTAGCTCTCTGCTAACATAATCGAGTTTGTGTACTTAAGGTTACATATGTAAGAGGCTCGTCTGTCAGTAGATTCTAGGAACGAATTATGTTTTATGTACCTGGATTATTTTATAGGTTCTGAGTGTCCCCGGATCATACTGTAAAATACTTGTGTTCTGTGTTATGGATCAAGCACTGCTAGAAGTTTTTTTATTAATGTATTTCTTATCAATAAAAAAATCGGTATGGCGCGAGCAAATTATTACAAAAGAGTGGCCCAGAGAAGAAAGTTTGGGAAGCACTGAAGCTGACACATCCGATGTTCCATCAGTGGCTGAATTATCTGAAAGTCAGAGACTATTTGCTGAACTTAACCCTGTCTTCTGAAACCAATTCTTCAACAGTACTTTTTTGTTCTTTTTTGGCCGAAGAACCAAAGCGTAGAATTTTTTTTTACATAAATTAGCATATGCCAACAAGCCAGTTCTTACAAATATCAGACAAGAACCTCCAGAGGCTTTTAATATATAAAACCCCCAAGCTTTAAGGCTTTCCTTTTTCCCTGGCAGTTCCGTGGGGTTGAGAAGGGTAAAAAAACAGAGATTAGGGCTTATCTGAACATAAATTACCTTTCAACGTCAGCTCACATTCACCTCATCACAGGTAAACACACTCTCTACTTCACTTATTTACGACTCTTGGATTTACGTCTAACACTTTCCAAGCAGAGAGTAGCCTCCTTTCCCTCCTTCTCTTCCTGCTCTTCCTCGTGATAGCATTTAAATTAGAGAACTACAAGCCAAGTATGGACCTGTAGGCCCGTAGGCCTCTAATCTCAAGTTACTCCTTCAAGGAATCATTCATAAAGGTCAAGACAGAATATCCATCTCCCAACTTGTGGAATATGCCCCGTCATGGCTTCCTTGAGATGTATTTGCAGTTCTTGACTTTTTTTTCCATTGTCATACGCAAATGTGAGGGAAGATGTAGTGGTGTGTATGTTGACCCATCAGAGGGTGTTTGCCAGGGCGTCCGTCAACGGGGACCTGTTTAACAGTGCGTATCACTTTTAATCTGTCTTTCTCCGGAGCAACAGCTCCACAAAGACTATTGATATATGGAATGTAAGTGGTCTGACCTGTTGTTTACTCTGCTATCCATTTTCCACTCTAACGACACTCCACTCCCCCTTTTATGTATATTGATCATCTATTTGTCTTTCCCTTCATCTGTCTGTTGCCTCTTCATCATTCAACGCCTTCTTACCTTCCACTTGTATTCAATATTTTGTCTTGTACATCGCGCAAGTCTTGCTTTCTAAGCATTTCTGAGGCATCACCCGATGTCTAGCTGTCCGTACGTTGTGTGCATGTTATGTGTACCCTGGGCGTACCCTGTGTGTACCGTGTGTGCATGCTGTTTGTACGTTGTGTGTATGCATTGCATACGCTGTCAGACGTTGGAGAGGCGAGCCATAGCATTCAACGAGACCAGTTGATACCCAGGTAGCAGAAGCCTTGGAAGTCCACACAAAGGCTACCTCCTGAGGACTCTCTACTCCTGCTTAGGATAAGGACTCACGAAATCGTAATGACACGATTGCAAACAAACCATACCACTGGCGGGATTTGAACCCGTGAGTCATTTTGACGGCTTTGAAGGGACTTGAGCTAGAGTTCGTCACGGCCATGCTAGCGGGAGATTCGTCTGTAAAAACTTGCATTTGTGGACACAGGGGTGCCTATGCTAACCTTCCTATGGTGTAGAAATATACCTAGTTGGACGAATCTTATTGTGGCTAGCTGGTCTAGTGGCTAACGCGACGGTCTGGAGTTTTGAGACTCTCTGACCGCGGGTTCAAATCCCACCCGTGGTATGGTTAGGATAAAGACTATCGTATATTATCTAGGTGCATGAGTCAAGGACATGGTTGCTTATCAGCTGTACATGGGCCAGTAAAGTTGCAAGTTGCATGTGCACCACTAGTCAAAAAAAATAACTGAAAGAGGGATTAGAGCAAACTCTCATTGAGTAGATCTTGCGAAATTCATAAACAGTTACTAAGTTTTTTGAGTGAAGCTTCTGTGCTGCCCAGTCTTCCCTTTTAAATTAAAATGTCTCTCTTAACTGTATTTAAAGGGGAAAAAAGGCCCAAAATCTGAACATAGAGAGAGAGAGAGAGAGAGACAGACAGACAGACAGACAGACAGAGAGAGACAGAGAGAGACAGAGAGAGAGACAGAGAGAGACGACATTAAAGCTTAGCCATAAACTTGAAACAAACTCTTCCAATACGATCTAAATCAATACACGGGAACTTCGAAATCAGTCACAAGCACGACACGAGATCTCCAAGATTAGACACAAGCAGACACTCATCTGGTCTTGCTAGGTTGCCTCTTTCTACCAGCTTGATACAACGTATAAGGAAATAATAGACATTACTAGGCATTTACAATCTAATTCCCCATATGTACACGCCTCGTACATCCAAACCCAAACATTACCGTAGGACACCCACGCCCATATCTACTGGTGACGCCTTCCTGTGCACGTCGTCTGACGCATGTGCGCACCGTGCTCCTTAGACTTGCACATGCATGACGATGCACAGAGATCATGTACATCATGTTCTTCATGAATTACGATACACAGCATCATATGTAGTTCCCTCCACACCTATACTTATGCCTGTGTCATATCCTTTTCTGCTGCCTAGCATGGGCCAGTAGGCCTGCTGCAGTGCTCCTTCCTTATGTTCTTGTTTTTATACTTTACCCCTGGGTAGGACACTTAACCACCACTTGCTATACTCAGAAGGAATGGACCTCTTCGTCCATCCTTGGGAAGAATACTTAACCATACAAACCACCGAGGCCTGGTCATGGATCGGGCGCGGGGGCGTTGACCCCTGGGGCACCCTCCAGGTATACCTCCAGGTAAGGGGTGTGAGTGAATCTCTTCACCCCATGGGAAACTATCTAATGATCACTTAATCACACTTATCTTATTAGTTGAGGCAAAGTTATTTAGCCACACTTAATCTTCCAGTCGAAAGTAATTATTCACTTTACCACCACTTTCTCTACTTAACCACACACGAATCAGTATCATTATATCACATTTCGGGGAACCTTAAAGTGAAAAGTGATATGCCAAATACCCAGTGTCCCCCGCTAATTTCTTCAACACTGGTTTCAGAAGTGGCGTCTGCTAGATTTCGCAAGGCCAGCTACCTCGCCTTCCTCCACCTCTTCTCTCCTTGTTGCTTCTCACCACCACACCCTGAGCTCTTCACTTCTAGCCACACTGCTGTGGGACAAGGAGATTCTAATATTACACTCTCTTCACTCAGTTCTTGAAATTAGTTAACAAGGTACTGAAAATGGCTTGCAGAATTATACATTAGGAGAATTAGTGACATGTGCAGCATCTAGGTATAATGATGCATAGTAAATACTGTATACATAGACACTATACAGCGCATGTATTGTACATATTGCAAACATCAAGGTAACATATACATAGCAGGTACAATTAAAGTAGACACAGAAATGTGTGAAATAGTGTATCTGTTATATAGTATGGATTGGGACTCAGAGCATGACATTGTGGCCAGTGTACTATACAATTCTCACCCCTCGCTTTCCCATTTCCCCCTCCCACACACACTCGGGGGTCGCTCCCACCCCTCCCTTTCCCATTCCCCCTCCCACACACACTCAGGGGTCGCTCCCACCCCTCGTTTTCCAATTTCCCCTCCCACACATATTCAGGGGGTCGTTTCTACCCCTTGCTTCCCCATCTTCCCACATACGCAAGTATCGTTCCCGACCCTTGCTTCCAAATCCCTATACACACACACACACACACACACACACACACACACACACACACACACACACAACAAAACACACACACACACACACACACACACACACACACATACACACACACACTCACACACACACGTACACACACACATACTCAGGGGGTCGTTCGAATGATCCCCTCGCTTTCAACCCCCCCTCCCCACATATATACCGAAGGGGTCGTTCACACACCTAGCTACCCCATCCCCACACACACTAAAGCGTCGTTACCATGCCCCAACCAGGTCATTTCAACCTTAACAATAGTAGCTTATGGACTTGCAAACTCGGCATTTTTACGTTCTTCCATTGATAAGTAACTAAATGTCAATCCCAGTTGCTGACTGCACTTGCAACTGATGACGAGGTGAGTTGTCATGTAGGCTGATAGTTGACTTTTATTTTTTTTAACAGACTGAGGTTTGCTGTAGGATAACTTTGATTACTTTGAGGAGCTCTACTGAAGAGGACACTGTTGCAGTATTGGTTGCTTGAGCCTGGTAAAAGGCTCTGTTTCCAATGAACTGGAGCTCCCAGGAATCATTATTGTCTCCTATTTCCCCAGGCGATAAATCTATAAGACTCGGCATAGGTGATTTATCGCTTGCCAATAAGTATATTGTGATTAGTTATGTTCGCACATTCCTACGCCACACACCCCCACACACACATTTCTACAAACACTCTACAGAAACCCCAAACACTTAACGTACTGGGCTCTCCATCAAGAAATCAGAGCACTAATCAGAAGACCTGGTGCTCCGCCAACACCCTCCGTCTAGATTCTCCATCAAGACTCTCCGTCAAGACCCTCCGTCTCGATCAAAAACTCAAAGATACTGAGACCTCCGTCAAAAGTCCTGGAACTTCGTCGAAGGCCAATGGATCCGTCAAAAGCCTAGATCCCCCGTCAAGAACCCTTGGAAAAGACAGACGACAGAGGACTTGGAAGTCTACACCGAGGCTCTCTGCCGAGAACCCTGTACTTCTAACCTTCTAGGTTAAGGCCCATCGTGAATTATGGCCTTAACACAGAACCCGAGACCTTCAAGGGCACGGATCCTTTTTTATGAAAAACAGAAATTCTCGGCGAGTCGTCTGAGATTCAGCCCTTAAAATCAAGCTTAAAAAAAATCCCCAGTGTTGAGGTAGCCAGGCAGGTTACCTGGATAATGGAGGTACACACTGCGGGCGCCTCCAGCACCCTCGCTATTATCCGCCCCGTGTGTCCATCCCTTGTTCGTATCCATCCATTGCGTTGTCAGCTTCGTACGAGATGGGCTAATAGACCCCCTGTGGTGAGCCAGCCCAAAAATGGCTGCTGCTGGCCAGTCCTTTGCTTCTTGCACTATGCCGCCGCTGCTGATGCCGCCCCACGAGCGGAGCATTTCATACCGCAAGGCATTAGTCTTGTTCTTCCGGTGACATTCTCGCCCTGCTGGATAACTGGGCATGTTTAATCCTAGGTGGGCTGCGTATCAAGTCACCCAGAATGCTAAAACACCCCACACGGACGCCATTTTTGCTTAAAATAAAAAAATAAATGACGAATTGGGCTTTTCTGTGATGTTTGTTATTTCAATAAGGCGAAGGGTAACATTTCAATCAGCGTATTGAAGCTCACAGCTTATTTTTTTAGAACAAGAGATAAAATAAGGCATCAGCCTATCTCCTCATCTTCTGCCACTCATCCACAGCCTCACTCCACTCCATAATGTTAAGTGATTATTTGATGCTCTTGCTGGGTATTAAAAGACTCGTACCGTATTATAAGGAGCTAGTGTTGTGTTGTGATTGGTTGGTGTTGTGTTATGAGAGGCTGAGGATGTGCTGTGATAGTTGGTGCTGTGTTACGAGGGACTTATGTTGTGTTATGAGGGGCTGAGGATGAGCTGTGATAGTTGGTGCTGTGTTACGAGGGACTGATGTATTATGAGGGGCTGAGGATGTGCTGTGATAGTTGATGCTGTGTTACGAGAGACTGATGTTATGTTATAAGAAGCTGGTGTTGTGCTGTGATGGTTGGTGTTGTGTTATGATGGTTTCGTGCTATGTTACGAGGGGCTGAGGATGTGCTATGATGGTTAGAGCCGTGTTACGAGGGACTGTGACAGGTGTCAGTGCTGATATGCTTCTGTCTTGCCTCAGAGAAAATTTCCCCTTCTATCTGTTGCTAGTCTTACAGCCTCGCATAGCTTCTGATGATGTACAAGAATACGAAAGGTCTTGAGCTAAAGATTTCCATCCTCATTTGGCTTGTTCTGCATACACACACACACACACACCACACACACACACACACACACACACACACACACACACACACACACACACACACACACACACACACACACACGTGATTTTTTTTGTAATACCGCCAGTTGGTTCACTAACACATTTCTCTCACGAATGTGAGAGAAATGAGCTGTAACAACTGGCGTTATAACATGCCTCTAGCCTCTGCCCTGTACCCTCGTTTGTAGTGCTCCAAGCATCTCTCGTTCTTCTCTCACGCTTTACCAGCCTTTTCAGCTACCTCCGCTACCGGTCTCCCATCTTGGCCGAGTACACTTCCAAACTGCATAGAACTGTCTGCCTACTTCCTGTACCCTGACCTCTCAGTGGCACTTCTTCGCATCCCACTTTCTCTCTCTCTCTCTCTCTCTCTCTCTCTCTCTCTCTCCTCGCCTCTCTCTCTCTCTCTCTCTCTCTCTCTCTCTCTCTCATCTCTCCCTCTATCTCTGCCTCGTTCCCCTCCATCGTCTTGATGTTCTCTGTTCTTCGCTTCCTCTTGGTTCTCGTTCCTACATCTTCTGGTAAAGACTTGCATGCTTCTAGGTCTTTTAACATTTGTTTCTCTCTCTCTCTCTCTCTCTCTCTCTCTCTCTCTCTCTCTCTCTCTCTCTCTCTCTCTCTCACTCTACTCTCTCCTCTCTCTCCTCTCTCTCTCTCTCTCTCTCTCTCTCTCTCTCTCTCTCTCTCTCCCTGGTGTTAAGGAACATGGATGAAATATTAATTATGAGACGAGTGTTAAGTGTGGTCGTGATTACAACTTAGGACAGACGGAGAAAATAACTTCCTCTGGGCTCCTGCTCTCAGTACACTCCGGAAATAGACGGTTGATAGCGTTCAACCGCAGGCGAGCTAGAGTAATAGAATTGCACCACTTCCCAACCACACGTTCGTGACGCTCTGGAGGCACTATCACATACATACAAACACACACACACACACACACACATACACACGGCAGACTACAAGGCACAAGAAACCAGAAGCGAGTGAAGCTCATCCAAGTAGTCTAGGGGACCAGGAGCTAAGTACCAACCCCGCTGTGTGAGCAAACACACAGGGCTGGACTGTTAAGAGAGACGGTAAATAGACAGAAGAGGGCACAGTTGGGAGATAAATGCCCAGATGTGTCACCGTGATGTCAGGAAGTATTTTTTCAGGCTAAGTGTTATCTGGAAGTGGAAAGGATGAGTAAAACGTGAGTCCAGCAGCTATACATTTTTAATTTCTGTAACTTTTCTCCTACTGAGAAGGTTTCTTCAGTCGAAAACTTAGATGACTAAATATTATGACAGTAAAAGAAACGATCAGTCCCTCAGTCAAGAAGTAGGAGCTTTGAGGGGATCAGTCCCTCAGTCAAGAAGTAGGAGCTTTGAGGGGATCAGTCCCTCAGTCAAGAAGTAGGAGCTTTGAGGGGATCAGTCCCCAGTCAAGAAGTAGGAGCATTGAGGGGATCAGTCCCTCAGTCAAGAAGTAGGAGCTTTGAGGGGATCAGTCCCTCAGTCAAGAAGTAGGAGCGTTGAGGGGATCAGTCCCTCAGTCAAGAAGTAGGAGCTTAGAGGGGATCAGTCCCTCAGTCAAGAAGTAGGAGCTTTGAGGGGATCAGTCCCTCAGTCAAGAAGTAGGAGCGTTGAGGGGATCAGTCCCTCAGCTCTGAGAAGTGTTCAGCTCCATAATCTTGAACAATGTGAAGATGAGACATAACAAGAGTTAGAGTGACCAGGGTAGAGAAGTGGTTAAGCAAGGATCCTTAAACAGCATTAAGAACAGGTACGACACAACACATCAACAGCAGTAGCCAAGTGGTAAGGGTCGCGGCTCTCATCACAATCCCTCCATGATTGAACTCCGGATGGTAACCCACACGAGTTTGGCCTTTGTCTTTATCTGGAATGTAATGATAGTAATAATAATTATACTTTTATTGCCTCTTCTTCTTCTTTGTCTTTTTCGCTTCCGTCTTCTTCTTCGTCTTCTTCTTCGTTTTTCTTCGCTTTCGTCTTCTTCTTCGTCTTCTTCTTCGTTTTCTTCGCTTTCGTCTTCTTAATCGTCTTCTTTTTTGTTTTCTTCGCTTTCGTCTTCTCCATCGTCTTCTTCTTCGTCTTCTTCGTCTTCTTCTTCGTCTTCTTCTTCGTCTTCTTCGTCTTCTTCTTCGTTTTCTTCGCTTTCGTCTTCTTCTTCGTCTTCTTCGTTTTCTTCGCTTTCGTCTTCTCCATCGTCTTCTTCGTCTTCTTCTTCGTCTTCTTCGCTTTCGCCTTCTTCATCGTCTTCTTCTTCGTCTTCTTCGCTTTTGTCTTCTCGTCTTCCTTCGTTTTCTTCGCTTTTGTCTTCTTAATCGTCTTCTTCTTCGTTTTCTTCGCTTTCGTCTTCTTCTTCTTCTTCTTCTTCTTCTTCTTCTTCTTCTTCTTATTATTATTATTATTATTATTATTATTATTGTTATTATTATTATTATTATTATTATTATTATTATTATTTATTATTATTATTATTATTATTATTTACAGCAGCATATCATATGTTTGTTTTATATAAATGTTTTTCATTTTTAAGTTTCAAACTCGCATTAGATTAAATACCTGTAAAACAGGTGGCAACACAACGTTATTAGGCAAATAAATCCCAAAACACCTGTTTTATGGCGTTATTCTTGCACTACAATATATATATAATATATATATATATATATATATATATATATATATATATATATATATATATATATATATATATATATATATATATATATATATATATATATATTATATGTCGTGCCGAATAGGCAGAACTTGCGATCTTGGCTTAAATAGCAACGCTCATCTTGCCATATAGGACAAGTGAAAATTTGTGTATGTAATAATTTCGCCAAAATCATTCTGAACCTAACGAAAAAAAATATATTTCACTGTGTTTGTTTAGTATTAATTTATTGTAAACAAATCTAAAATATATTTACTTGGGTTAGGCTAAAATAAATTGTTCTTGTTATAATAAGGTTAGGTAAGTTTTCTAAGATTCTTTTGGTGCAAAATTAAAATTTTTTACATTAACATTAATTAAAAAAATAATTAATTAAAAAAAACGTACAAGAGAAAATTTTAGAAAGGACTTAATTTTAAATGAGTTCTTGCTAATTGACCAGTTTTACATATTCGGCACGACATATATATATATATATATATATATATATATATATATATATATATATATATATATATATATATATATATATATATATATATATATTCAACCCACGATGGTGGGTTGAATAATGTTTAACAGTGACGACCCACTATGGTGGGCCCAGGATGCCACCTCATCAGCCTTACACAAGCACTACTGTTCATAATTCAACACACCTTTTTCCCCCAAAAAAAACACATTACCTCCAAAACTATTTTGTTACTGGTGTACTTAGGCTAGCATAGCTGCAGCTTCCATCTATCTCGGGGGAAAAAAAAAATAATACCCCCAAAAAAATCCAAATCGTTATATTTTTTTCGTGCCTCACCCATATTAATTTGACAGAATGTGGACTAAAAGCAGATAGATGGCGTGTTAGCATATTTTTTTCCCATAACAATATGTTTTTCGTTGGTGATAAGTTCGGGCAGTAACCTGGTGAGCTGGGTCGACAGAGGCTATAATGGTTCACCCAGCAATATTCTGTAAGCACCCAGTTTTTCCAAGGTTTTTATTTTCGTTGAATATGCACAATTTCTGGCGCATCGCGTAATACTCTGCTTGCTAAATTTATATCACTATTTGCATTAATTTTATAGGATATTGTTGGTGCCCATGTCGTATAAAGACTAATAACAACATTAGTAAATTTCATATATTGGTAATGTATTTTTCGTATCAGTATTAAAAGAATAATGAAAAAAATAATGAGACTGGTATCTGAGTGTGGACATAATGCTTGGGTTATCAGGGCGAGTGTTACTCTTAAACGCAACACCTACCTATATTAAAACCAGGTTTTAAAAAGAGTGTTGATTTTATTAGCAAATAAGGTTTAGTTATGATGGGCGCTCATAAGGGCGGAACGCGCTTAACTATCACCACCGGCAAATCTTACATATAAATTACGTGCTCGCCGTGATTAATGAGTAATGAACATAGAGTGTATATGCCTACCTTGAACATCGCGAGAGAGAGTTTTGCGAGGGTAGGATATTTTGGTGGCCCTGATGGCCCGTTGCTGGAGGGTGGGAGGTGAGGAGAAGTGGATTAGGGAGGAATGGATAGAAAGAGGAAGAAGAATCGAAGTAGGAAGAGAAAGGGAAGGGACTGGGAGACGAATATTGAGAAAAAGAGTAAGGAAGGAGGGAGGGAGAAGGAAGGAAGAAACCTGTCAGTCTGATCTTTCTATTTGGGGTCATCCTAGGTAATTTACACATGTGTAAATACCTGTACCTAATAAACTTGCTAACTTACAAAGGAAACAGGTGTTAAGTAACCCAGAACCCGGGACTTCGCAAGATTCAGCCAAGTCACAAGACAAGAAACTGAACCCATTTAAGGTAGATCTTTCTATTCCCTTTCTCAGAGGTTGTCGTGAAACTGTGTGTATTGTCGTGAGACTGGGTGTGTTGGTACCCTGGTCGTTGGTGATCTGGTGGTTCTGTGACCTCTGGTCAGTGGTGTTACCCGGGTGTTTACGTGACCTCTGTGTTTGTGTTACTCTGGGTTGTTCTGTGACCTTGGGTGTTTGGTGTACTTGGGTGTGTTTCGTGACTCTGGGTGTGTTGGTGTTACTCTGGGTGTGTTTCTGTGACCTCTGGGTGTGTTGGTGTTACTCTGGGTGTGTTTCTGTGACCTCTGGGTGTGTTGGTGTTACTCTGGGTGTGTTGGTGTTACTCTGGGTGTGTTTCTGTGACCTCTGGGTGTGTTGGTGTTACCCTGGTGGTTATGACCTTGGTGTTGTGCACCTGGGTGTTTTTCTATGACCTCTGGGTGTGTGGTTTATCTGGTATGTGGTGTACCCTGGGTGTTTTCTATGACCTCTGGGTGTGTTGGTGTACCCTGGGTGTGTTTCTATGACCTCTGGGTGTGTTGGTGTACCTGGGTTGTTGGTCTATGACCTCTGGGTGTGTTTGTGTTACTCTGGGTATGTTGGTGTTACCCTGGGTGTGTTTCTGTGACCTCTGGGTGTGTTGGTGTTACCCTGGGTGTGTTTCTATGACCTCTGGGTGTGTTGGTGCTACCCTGGGTGTGTTTCTATGACCTCTGGGTGTGTTGGTGTTACTCTGGGTATGTTGGTGTTACCCTGGGTGTTTTTCTGTGACCTCTGGGTGTGTTGTTGTTACCCTGGGTGTCTTACCATGGGCCAGATTGAATTTTTGTGAGCCAAGCTCTGTTGCAAAGAGTTGTTATTAAAATTACAGTAGATTTATCATCTTTTACCCAGAGTTTCAGCTTAGTGGAGAATAGGTCAAGTACCTTTGAGATTTTCACCCTATATGGATCAGCTCAGGTGCCAGATTAACCAGGCTGTGATGGATATGTGGGGCATATCCATTACAGCCTGGTTAACCAGGTTAGCACCTGTCAACCAGGCAACAGCCTGGTTGACAGGTGGACGAGACTGGTCCATGGCTGGGCTCCGAGAGTAGTAAGACTCTCGAAACTCATCAAAGGTATATCAAAGGGAGTTCCACCTATTTACTCATAGGTTAAACAATTTCCAATTACAGATGCAACTAAAATAGTAAAGGAAATTTAGTTTTTTGACTACAGTGAGAATTATCTTCGTTATAATTGGCGAAAAATAATCAACGGAATTGTATAATTCAATCGAATTGTATAATCCAACTGATTTATATCAGATACGGCATCTTCACAGGTTCCGTTCCAGCAGAGCTGGAGTTATTATCACATGGGAATTATCATCTCTCTTTATAGTCTGCCCCATGCACAGGAGAAATTGAATTTTTACGAAAACATTTCATTGTCCCTGAGAGGAGACCAAGAGAAATTCTCTTGCAGACATTTTGATTTCATTTAGACACATAAACACAGTAGCTGTCGTGGACATTACCTATCTATATAAACCATACCAAGGGCGGGGTTAGAACCCGCGGTCAGAGTCTCAGAGTGTCATTATGATTTCGTGAGTCACAATACCTATATATTTGGACAAAGTGTCTGGAGGGTGGGTTAATTAGGTGTGGTCCAAAAAAAATAGAAATTAGTACCCAGTTTCCTAATGAAGAATACTTGAGGAGGCGACGGGTAGTTGGTCAAGGAGATTCACTTCCTCTGTGAGTTCACAAAGGTCAAACTTAGCCCCTTACACTGAGTGGAGTTTTCTATTAGCCGTCTCTACAACCACCAGTTTACCCGCTATAAATCTCTCCCAGTAACAATGTGCGATGAATCAGGCGTTACAGCCTTGTTGCTGGCTGATAATTCCTGTAATATTCCCCTTACTCTTGTATTAATCACACGAGGCGTGAATATAGCATAACGTACACCCTCGGACACCAACGCTGAGTAGTAAATAGCCAGACAAGATCCTTGCTAGCTTCCCGAGGTGCTATTTTGATCGTAATCAAGTGAGGTATTACATCGACAAATAGGTAGCGCAGCGGTTTCATTCATCTCTCTCTCTCTCTTTTTCGCCCCACTGTTCATGGTGACAGAGACTCCTACAAGTGTATTATGGAGTTAGTGGGACTGTCTCGCACTGTCCCACTGTTCATGGTGAGAGACTCCTACAAGTGTATTATGGAGTTAGTGGGACTGTCTCGCACTGTCCCACTGTTCATGGTGACAGAGACTCCTACAAGTGTATTATGGAGTTAGTGGGACCGTCTCGCACTGTCCCACTGTTCATGGTGACAGAGACTCCTACAAGTGTATTATGGAGTTAGTGGACGTCTCGCACTGCCCCACTGTTCATGGTGACAGAGACTCCTACAAGTGTATTATGGAGTTAGTGGGACCGTCTCGCACTGTCCCACTGTTCATGGTGACAGAGACTCCTACAAGTGTATTATGGAGTTAGTGTGACCGTCTCGCACTGTCCCACTGTTCATGGTGACAGAGACTCCTACAAGTGTGTTATGGAGTTAGTGGACCGTCTCGCACTGCCCACTGTCATGGTGACATAGACTCTACAAGTAATTATGGAGTTATGTACCTCTCGCATGTCACTGTTACATGGTACAGAGACTCCTACAAGGATATGATTAGGTGACCGTCTCGCACTGTCCACTGTTCATGGTGACAGAGGATCTCACAAGTGTACTATGGAGTTTAGTGGGACCGTTTGCACTGCGCACTGTTCATAGTGACAGAGACTCACTACAGGTTATGAGTTATGTGGACCGTCTCGCACTGTCCCACTGTTCATGGGTTGACAGAGCTCCTACAGTGTTATGGAGTTTGCACCTTACGCACTGCCCGGGACATAATCTGGTACAACGTTAATGTCTCAATAAGTAATTCTCTTGCTAATTGTTGATAATGTATCATGATTCTTCGCAAGGGATACGCTACGGCCGGGTTTCACTACGACTGGGTTTCACTACGACTGGGTTTCACTACGACTGGGTTTCACTACGACTGGGTTTCACTACGACTGGGTTTCACTACGACTGGGTTTCACTACGACTGGGTTTCACTACGACTGGGTTTCACTACGACTGGGTTTCACTACGACTGGGTTTCACTACGACTGGGTTTCACTAACGACTGGGTTTCACTACGACTGGGTTTCACTACGACTGGGTTTCACTACGACTGGGTTTCACTACGACTGGGTTTCACTACGACTGGGTTTCACTACGACTGGGTTTCACTACGACTGGTTTCACTACGACTGGGTTTCACTACGACTGGGTTTCACTACGACTGGGTTTCACTACGACTGGGTTCCACTACGACTGGGTTTCACTACGACTGGGTTTCACTACGACTGGGTTTCACTACGACTGGGTTTCACTACGACTGGGTTTCACTACGACTGGGTTTCACTACGACTGGGTTTCACTACGACTGGGTTCCACTACGACTGGGTTTCACTACGACTGGGTTTCACTACGACTGGGTTTCACTACGACTGGGTTTCACTACGACTGGGTTTCACTACGCTGGGTTCCACTACGACTGGGTTTCACTACGACTGGGTTTCACTACGACTGGGTTTCACTACGACTGGGTTTCACTACGACTGGGTTTCACTTACGACTGGGTTTCACTACGTCTGGGTTCCACTACGACTGGGTTTCCACTACGACTGGGTTTCACTACGACTGGGTTTCACTACGACTGGGTTCCAATACGACTGGGTTTCACTACGACTGGGTTTCACTACGACTGGGTTCCACTACGACTGGGTTTCACTACGACTGGGTTTCACTACGACTGGGTTTCACTACGACTGGGTTTCACAATACGACTGGGTTTTCACTACGACTGGGTTTCACTACGACTGGGTTTCCACGACGACTGGGTTTCACTACGACTGGGTTTCACTACGACTGGGTTTCACTACGACTGGACTTTCACTACGACTGGGTTTCACTACGACTGGGTTTCACTACGACTGGGTTTCACTACGACTGGGTTTCACTACGACTGGGTTTCACTACGACTGGGTTTCACTACGACTGGGTTTCACTACGACTGGACTTTACTACGACTGGGTTTTCACTACGACTGGTTTCACTACGACTGGGTTTCACTACGACTGGGTTTCACTACGACTGGGTTTCACTACGACTGGGTTTCACTACGACTGGGTTTCACTACTACTGGGTTTCACTACGACTGGGTTTCACTACGACTGGGTTTCACTACGACTGGGTTTCACTACGACTGGGTTTCACTACGACTGGGTTTCACTACGACTGGGTTTGATAATCCGACATGCAGGTATTAATAAATAATAAAATTAGAAAACCGACAAATTGATAAGTGAGACACCTGTGCAACATTTCGGTATCATTATTCTGAAAACGTTTCGCCAGTCAATGGCTTCTTCAGTCCAATTCAGAGGAGGATGGTAAATGAGGGGAAAGGAGTTTGAGCTAATCAGTCCCTCTACCTGGAGTCGACGTGTTCAGTTATGCCCTCGTTTCTCTCAAGGGAAAAAAATGATTAATCGTTATAGGCCTATTACTAAGAAAAAAATTATTTTCTTCCAGCATTAACTAACCTCTATTTTAACTTTAGACTTCTTTAAAAGGCTCCTATCTACATAATTTTTTCCCCTCATGCCTAAAATTCATGTCTTTCTAAAATTGTCTTATAGGCCTAGTCTCATAGGCCTATATGCCACAATGTGTTCTTGAAGGCCCAATTAAGTTGTGTATATTGTGATTTGTATGTTGAAGCTTTTTTTTATATATTCTTTTGTGTTCTTGATTTTTCTTTCCTTGTCTAAACAAAAGCAATCAAATTTATTATTTATTATTATTAAGATTCGCCGGTATTCTCCCGGCCCGGGCCTTTTCCAAGTGGTGGCCCGGCCTTGGCTCCCTCTTTAGGGAGTGTCTGAGACCTAAGTCTCCCATGGGAGGAGGCACAAGTACCTCCTCATCTTTGGGACCAAGTGTCCCCAGGCCTAGCCACATTCCCCGCCCTCACGGGGCTCGTAGGGAGAAGCTAGGCCTCTCTGGTCTGCCATCCCCGCCCCAAGGGGGTTACTGGGAATGACAGGTTTGTGAGCTGCAAGCTCGGGCTCAGGCACCTACCCTACCCTAGAAGAGCTGGGCATGGTGTCGATCAGCAATCAAAGTTTTCCATATCTACTTTATTTTTTTTATTTGTAGATTAAAAATGGCAGTAAATGCTTTTGTTACTGCCTAACTTTTGTTGTGTCTTTTCGATTGGGATTTTGGCATGGCTTTTGTTTATATTTTAGTTCTATTTTCTTCCGGCTATTTTTTCTCCTTCAATCTTTTGTTAGCATTTACTGAGTTAACTTGATTATTGTTGATTATTAATTAGTGTTGATTATTGTGGGTTATTATTAATTATTGTATTGCTTTCATGGATGAGGGGGAAGGGGAGGGGCACTAAGCCCGTAGGGGGTACACGGGGCCAGGGAATGATTGTTCCAATTCCTCGGATCAACAGTTTTATGAAATGTTTTATTAATGTTGTTGCTTCATTATTTGTATTATTGTTTTATTATTATTATTATTGTTATATTATGATTGCTATTATTATTATTATTATTATTATTATTATTATTATTATTATTATTATTATTATTATTATTATTATTATTATCATTCACGAAAATTTGACCCGTAAGTTTCATACAGCTCTTGGGAAAATTTTATTTAATCATATTTGATCTAAGGAAAGGTGAGGTAGCTCCCCTCTCCGTAAATCAAGAGCCTCCCCACCACTACTAAGTCGTCTAAGTTGTAAATTAAGAACTTTCAACTTGTTCCAAGGTGTTCCACTCTCCCAACGAACCCGCACGGTAACGGACATGCACGGCTCTTCGAGCTGTCACAACCCTTAAAGCACAATAACACCAAATTATTTTTTCCAGGAGTATTGGCATCTTGAGAGGTTAATTATATCGCCAGATTAACCAACTATTGGTAATGGAGGGATATATAGACTCATAGGCAATGGGAAGGTTTAGCATAGGTAATGAGGCGAATTTATTTGGTTATACTACGGTTTATATTCCTTGTATACCATTGACAGCGGTCTACTGGTACCCATGAATTTGTTTGTTAATAGGTGAACGTGGGTGATAGGTGTAAGGAGACATGCTCATAGGTCTTGCCCAGTTCAGGAACCGTACCCTGGTTCCTTTGTGAGCCAATCAATGTACCAATGGGCTACAGGTGGTGAAGAGAGCGTGGAGTTACCTAGTGGGTCCACAGTTGGGAACGAAAATACAGTGGAGTGTTGACAGGGGTTGACGGGAGTGAATACACCTGCCAAGGAGCGTCAACGTGTGTAGTGGCGAGGAATGACTGTTTGAAGATCGATAATGACTTCCTTAATTATAATGAAGGGGTCATTAACTTGGCCAGCCGAGGCCGTTGAGGTGCTCGCTCACACCACTGAGGTGCTAGCTCACACCACCCTGCCTGCACCCGTTCCTCTTCCCTACTGATGATCCACGACATCTACTACGCACGCTGGCTGCGCTTACCTCCCCGCCCACCGTCCAAACCCACCCCAACCCACCCACTAGCCCACTCACAGCAGACGCCCCCTACTGGCTCAAACGTTTGTGCGTAAGGACACAGGCGGAAGACTTGTGTGTCAGAGACTTAGCATTCGTCATGTTTGTGTTCGATTGTGGTGCGTGTGTGTGTGTACCTGTGTGTGCGTGTGCTCATGTATGTGTGTGCGTGTGTGTGTACTCACCTAGTTATGGTTGCAGGGGTCGATTCACAGCTCCTGGCCCCGCCTCTTCATTGGCCGCTGCTAGATCACTCTTCCTGCTTCATGAGCTATGTATGAATCCTGCCTCCACTACATCACTTCCCAAACTATTCCACTTCCTGACAACTCTATGACTGAAGAAATACTTCCTAACATCCCTGTGATTCATCTGAGTCTTCAACATCCAACTGTGACCCCTTGCTGGTGTCCCATCTCTGGAACATCTTGTCTCTGTCCACCTTGTCGATTCCTCTCAGTATTTATATGTCGTTATCATATCCCACCCTATCTCTCCTGTCCTCCAGTGTCGTCTTATCGATTTCACTTAACCTCTCATCGTAGGACATGCCCCTTAGCTCCGGGAACAGTCTTGTTGCAAACCTTTGCACTTTCTCTAGTTTCCTTACTTGCATGGCTAGGTGTGGGTTCCAAACTGGTGCCGCATACTTCAATATGGGCCTAACGTACACAGTGTACAGGGTCTTGAATGATTCCTTATTAAGACGTCGGAATACTGCTCTTAGGTTTGCTAGGCGTCCATATGCTGCAGCAGTTATTTGGTTGATGTGCGCCTCAGGAGATGTGCCCGGTGTTATACTCACCCCAAGATCCTTTTCCTTGAGAGAGATTTGTAGTCTCTGGCCCTCTAGACTCTACTCTATCTGGGGTCTTCTTTGCCCTTCCCCAATCTTCATGACTTTGCACTTGGTGGAGTTGAACTCCAGGAGCCAGTTGCTGGACCAGGCCTGCAGCCTGTCCAGATCCCTTTGTAGTTCCGTCTGGTCCTCGTCCGATTAAATTTTTCCCATCACAATCACATCATCTGCAAACAGGTGTGTGTGGGTGTGTGTGTGTGTGTGTGCGTGTGTGTGTGTGTTGTGTGTGTGTGTACTCACCCAATTTTGGTTGCAGGGGTCGAGTTACAGCTCCTGGCCCCCGACTTGTTGCTAGGTCCATTCTCTCCTGCTTCAAGAGCTTGATCGTATCTCTTAAAACTATGTATAGATCCCGCCTCTGCCACTTCACTCTCCAGATTGTTCCACTTTCTGACAACTCTAAGGCTGAAGAAATACTTCCTAACATCCCTGTGGCTCATCTGAGTTTTCAACTTCCAGCTGTGCCCTTATGTTTCTGTCTCCCTTCTCTCAAACATTCTGTCCCTGTTCACTCTGTCAATGCTGCTAGTCCTCTTGTCTTCCACTGTCATCAGGTAGAGTTCCATTAGCCTCCGGGACTAGTATTGTTGGAAGCCTTTGTACTTTCTCCAATTTCTTGACGTGCTGGAACAAGTGTGGGCTCCATACTGGTTCAGCGTACTCCAATATGGGCCTTGACTAGCACGGTTTAGAGTGTCGTCAATTATTCTTTACCTTGATGTCGAGAAGCTAATCTTAGATTTGCCAGACAAGCATTTACTGCAGCAATTATTTTGTTGATGTGAGCCTCAGGGGATATGCTCGGTATGATACCCACCCCGAGGTCTGTCTCCCTGAATGAGGCTTGCAGCCTTTACCCCCGAACCTGTATTCCACCTGCGGTCTTCTTTCTTCTTTCCCAAGCTCCATAAATTTGCGCTTGGTAGAGTTAGACTCCAGGAGCCACTTGTCAGTCTAGGCTTGCACCCTTTCTAAATCCATTTGTGCCCTCTCCTGGTCCTCCTCCGCTTATATTCCCCTTATTAGTTTTATGTCGTCTGAGAACAGGGCACCTCTGACTCTATTCCTTCTGTCATGTCATTCACATACACAAGAAACAGCACCGGTCCTAGTACTGATCCTTGTGGAACCCCATTCGTCACATGCATATACTCTCTTTACTATCCCAGTCTCTGTACTTTAGTGTTTCGCCTGCTCTTTTTCCCTAAAAACATAAAAATAGAAGAAAATCAGTCGGCCCACCGGCCCAAGCACAGCAGGTCCTTAGATCTGTCTCTTCACACTCGAC
>NC_069466.1:22583606-22598606 GCF_026875155.1 Cherax quadricarinatus
AGGTTAGTGCAGTGCTACACACTGTCTGAAGTGGCAGTGCAGGTTAGTGCAGTGCTACACACTGTCTGAAGTGGCAGTGCAGGTTAGTGCAGTGCTACACACTGTCTGAAGTGGCACTGCAGGTTAGTGCAGTGCTACACACTGTCTGAAGTGGCACTGCAGGTTAGTGCAGTGCTACACACTGTCTGAAGTAGCAGTGCAGGTTAGTGCAGTGCTACACACTGTCTGAAGTGGCAGTGCAGGTTAGTGCAGTGCTACACACTGTCTGAAGTGGCAGTGCAGGTTAGTGCAGTGCTACACACTGTCTGAAGTAGCAGTGCAGGTTAGTGCAGTGCTACACACTGTCTGAAGTAGCAGTGCAGGTTAGTGCAGTGCTACACACTGTCTGAAGTGGCACTGCAGGTTAGTGCAGTGCTACACACTGTCTGAAGTGGCACTGCAGGTTAGTGCAGTTCTACACACTGTCTGAAGTGGCACTGCAGGTTAGTGCAGTGCTACACACTGTCTGAAGTGGCAGTGCAGGTTAGTGCAGTTCTACACACTGTCTGAAGTGGCACTGCAGGTTAGTGCAGTTCTACACACTGTCTGAAGTGGCACTGCAGGTTAGTGCAGTGCTACACAGCTTCAGCAGGAAGGTAACTAAAACATTGTCAATACCATAGTCATGAGAGAGAGAGAGAGAGAGAGAGAGAGAGAGACATATACGTGGGTATAGAGGATACGTTTCGCCCACCAGGGCGGTATTATACCTTTTTGTTCTTTCTAAACATCAACAACTGAACAAAAACATTTGGTTCAACTAAAATCGATGTGAGACAGTTCAATTTTATTTCACTAATTTTAACTGTGTCATTAGAGTTCTAACGCAAAATTAAAAATTTGTTAAATTTAAAAGTTGTAATTTTTTGAAAATATACATTTTGAGACTCTCTGACCGCGGGTTCAAATCCCGCCCGTGGTATGGTTTACATTTTTGGTCTTCTGCCTTAAAAAAATGCATATACATCAAGAGGTGTTCATTCATTAGTGAATATAAACTGAGTTTATATCAATTTCTATTTTAGGCACTAAAACAGTTTCGATCTTCGTGTACAGATATACAGGTACTTAACTGACCTCTGATTATGTAGATAGTAATTAAAGCCAACAAAACGTACGAAACCATTTCCATAACAAGCAATTTCCCCTATGAATCTATCAGGAAATTGACCATACAAGCAGTATACAGGAGGGCCCGCTTTACGGCGATTTGTTAATGCAGACGTTTTAAATTACCACTAATGATTCGTTTATACGGCTCTCTGGCTCTCAGCTAACACCCGAATGATCCGGGTTCAGTCATGGGGCGAGTGGATGTATGGATGAATCTCCATGCACCTGTCGTCCTTATTTACCTAGCATTAAGTACTTGGGTGATAACTGGCTGTCATGGGCCGCATCCCGGGGCTAGGCGTTGAAGACAGCTGAGGGAGGATAACAGTACATAATCTGTTGAAGAAAGTTGTCTCAGATCAAAAATTTAGGCAGAAGGCCGCATCTCAAACGGAGATTAATAAAAATCCTTTGATTTGCATTGAGATTACAGTAATTCTCAACCAGGGGTAAATTTACCCCTTGAGGGGTAAATTTTCCCCTTGGGGGGTAAAAAATTGCCTGGCAAGGGGTAAATATTTGTGTGCAAAACCGGAATAATTTATTTTTTCTGACCTTCTTGTTTTTCTGTCCCTTTATGATGACGATAAATATTTTGTATGGAATTAAAGGGGTAAATGGAGAAATACATCAAGCCGAGGGCGTTATTTATGGAGGAAAAGTTGAGTATCCCTGGGACTCTAAGGGAACAGATGCACTCAACAGAAGCGTTCATTTGAGAGGAAAGTTGAGTATCCCTGGGATCTAAGGGAACAGATGCACTCAACAGAAGCGTTCATTTGAGAGGAAAGTTGAGTATCCCTGGGACTCTAAGGGAACAGATGCACTCAACAGAAGCGTTCATTTGAGAGGAAAGTTGAGTATCCCTGGGACTCTAAGGGAACAGATGCACTCAACAGAAGCGTTCATTTGAGAGGAAAGTTGAGTATCCCTGGGGCTCTAAGGGAACAGATGCACTCAACAGAAGCGTTCATTTGAGAGGAAAGTTGAGTATCCCTGGGACTCTCAGGGAACAGATGCACTCAACAGAAGCGTTCATTTGAGAGGAAAGTTGAGTATCCCTGGGACTCTCAGGGAACAGATGCACTCAACAGAAACGTTCATTTGAGAGGAAAGTTGAGTATCCCTGGGGCTCTAAGGGAACAGATGCACTCAACAGAAGCGTTCATTTGAGAGGAAAGTTGAGTATCCCTGGGACTCTAAGGGAACAGATGCACTCAACAGAAGCGTTCATTTGAGAGGAAAGTTGAGTATCCCTGGGACTCTCAGGGAACAGATGCACTCAACAGAAGCGTTCATTTGAGAGGAAAGTTGAGTATCCCTGGGACTCTAAGGGAACAGATGCACTCAACAGAAGCGTTCATTTGAGAGGAAAGTTGAGTATCCCTGGGACTCTCAGGGAACAGATGCACTCAACATAAAGGTTCATTTGAAAGGAAAGTTGAGTATCCCTGGGACTCTAAGGGAACAGATGCACTCAACAGAAGCGTTCATTTGAGAGGAAAGTTGAGTATCCCTGGGACTCTAAGGGAACAGATGCACTCAACAGAAGCGCTCATTTGAGAGAAAGTTTGTAGGAAGACGCATTTCTATTGATAAACTAAAGCTGGGTTCTAGATACCCTAGCATGCATCCTGCCGCTGCTGGTCCTCCCCCTGATAGTGCATCATGGCCATGGCTTTGCTTCTGATTATCCTAGATATACAAATAATCCATTTTACAACAACGCAATTTCCCATCTGGCCAACTGAAACCACACATTTGAAATTCCAGAATCTTTCAGTGTCAGTGGGAGACTTTCTCTCACACTGTATGTTTGTCTGTCTGTCTGCCTGTCCGTGTGTCAACCTATCTGTCTGCCTGTCTACCTCTTTGCCTGTTTATCTGTCTGTCTGCCTGTCTACCTGTCTGTGTCTGCCTGTCTCTCTGACGGAGTGAATATCTCACAATTACCTGTCCATTTCTATCAAGGTTGATGGACTGTCCACCTCAATCTCTTCTTGAATTGTCTCCAGTATTTTAGCTGCATCTGTATTTAACTGGAAAAGGCTGCTGCACGGGCGAAACGTTTCGGAAAGAAAAATGCCAAATTGTTGCTCACGAGTCTTATTCGTTTGCTTATTGGAATTAACAAGACTCAGTTTCTCTCTCTCTCTCTCTCTCTCTCTCTCTCTCTCTCTCTCTCTCTCTCTCTCTCTCTCTCTCTCTCTCTCTCTCCTCTCTCTCTCTCTCTCTCTCTCTCTCTCTCTCTCTCTCTCTCCCTCTCCGTACATCGCGTGTCCTCTCACTCTTCTCCATCATCCCGCTTTATCCTTCTCATTTCCTTTATTTTTTTCTGCCTGTGTTCCCCTCCTCATCCCACGCTCTCTTTCCACTATGCTGTTTACCCCTCTAGAGCTGTGTACTCACCTACATGTGGTTGCAGGGGTCGAATCCTAGCTTCTGGCCCCTTGTGTGTGTGTGTGTGTGTGTGTGTGTGTGTGTGTATCCTCACTCATTTGTGGTTGCAGGGGTCAAGTCACAGCTCCTGGCCCCTGCCTCTTCGCTGGTTGCTACTAGGTCCACTCTCTCTCCCTGCTCCATGAGCGTTATTGTGTGTGTGTGTGTGTGTGTGTGTGTGTGTGTGTGAGTGAGGTGGCAGGATTCACATCATATAACAGTCGCAGGAGCAGCGGCTGGAGGCGTGATTATCCTGGTCTCCCTCACAAGACGACTTGCTATCATTCCCGACTGTCAGCGAGTTAATTAACCCTGAGTAAGGCTGCGAGTCTTCTCCCGCATAAGGTATTCTCGCTACCAGTGCTGGGTGACGTTGCTGGGTGTAGTAGTAGTAGTAGTTGTTGTCGTGGTGGCAGGATGTTGCTTGGTATCACGGGTTTGTTGTTGCTGTTGTGGTGGTGGCAGGATGGTGCTTGGTATCGCAGGTTTGAAGTTCCTGTTGTCGTGGTGGCAGGATGGTGCTTGGTATCACAGGTTTGTTGTTCCTGTCGTGGTGGCAGGATGGTGCTTGGTATCACAGGTTTGTTGTTCCTGTAGTGGTGGCAGGCAGGATGGTGCTTGGTATAACAGGCTTGTTGTTCCTGTCGTGATGGCAGGATGGTGCTTGGTATCACAGGTTTGTTGTTCTTGTCGTGGTGGCAGGATGGTGCTTGGTATCGCAGGTTTGTTTCTGTTGTCATGGTGGCAGGATGGTGCTTGGTATCGCGGGTTTGTTGTTCCTGTTATGGTGGCAGGATAGTGCTTGGTATCGCAGGTTTGTTGTTGCTGTTGTGGTGGCAGGATGGTGTTTAGTATCGCGGGTGTGCTGTTGTTGTTGCTGCTGCTGGTCGTGTTGGTGTCGTCTAAAAGTGTTGGAGATTGCATTCTCCCCCAGCCATTTGTTTCTTTTGAGAACCGGGAGGACTGGGAGACGAAGGGAGATCTTGGGTCTTAGAAAGAGGAGGAGGAGAAGGAAGAGGAGGAGGACAAGGAAGAGGAGAAGGAGAAGGAAGAGGAGGAGGAGAAAATACAAGAGAAACTGTCAGAGACCAGAAGACTGAAAGTACAATGAATATGATAGGACAGTGACACGTACACGAGATACCAGAGTTGATTCACAGTCACAATGTAAACAGGAGAGAGACAGTCACCATCGTAGCTACGTACACAGAGACAGGCAACAGAGAGGCAACATATAGACAACAGACAGGCAGCAGATAGAGAACAGACAGCCAACAGAGATGCAGTCACAGATGCGCGTAGGAGAATAAGCAGACAGATAGGTGATACAGACGTAGATACAGTGACAGGAGATACATACCTGGACGCAGATATACATGTATACAGATGAAGAGATACAGACAGGCATATATATATATATACAGACAGCCAGAACGACACACAGACATGCAGGAAGACAGGCAGAGGAAAATATGGAAATATACAAAGATGTGAAACAGCGGGAAGTGTCGAACAGGTGGTGGGGGAAAAAGGGACAGTAACACGACGTTTCGCTCACGTATAGTGAGCTTTCTGGAGTTACTCGAGGAAATCACAGACACAAGTTTCAATCCTAACGAAATCACCATCTCAGAATTTCCTCTCCTCGTATTACAAACACACACACACACACACACACACACACACACACACACCCAGCAGCGACCAATGAAGAGGCGGGACCAGGAGCTATGACTCGACCCCTGCAACCACAACTAGGTGAGTACACACACACAGTGATATACCGCCCCCTGCACTACACTGTCACCAATACATTATAACAAACACAAACTTCTACCCTCAACAATCGAGTTTCTACGTTTTTGCTCACTCTTGTGTCTTCTCTTCTTCTTTCTTCTCTAATTTATTGCCTGCCTTCGTTGTGGTTGCCCACTGAGAGCTCTTGATCCAAGGAATTGGAGATAGGCTCCTCTTAGATCCATTCAAATTGTTGTAATTATAGCCGTTCTGATGGCTGAGAGGAGGAGGAGGAGGAGCCAGCCAGATGGCTGAGAGAAGAGCCAGCCAGATGGCTGAGAGGGGAGCCAGCTAGATGGCTGAGAGAAGAGCCAGCCAGATGGCTGAGAGGGGAGCCAGCTAGATGGCTGAGAGAAGAGCCAGCCAGATGGCTGAAAGGAGAGCCAGCCAGATGACTGAGAGAAGAGCCAGCCAGATGGCTGAGAGGGGAGCCAGCTAGATGGCTGAGAGAAGAGCCAGCCAGATGGCTGAAAGGAGAGCCAGCCAGATGGCTGAGAGAAGAGCCAGCCAGATGGCTGAGAGGGGAGCCAGCTAGATGACTAAGGGAGGAATAGCCAACCAGATGGCTGAGAAAAGCCATCTGGAACGCAGCGGGAAATCAAACAAACAAAACAAACAAATAAATGCTCTACGTCTTGCGTGTTTACGTTCTTGTAATCCTTACAACATCCGATTTGCGTGTTGACGTTCATGCTGGATTGTTTTAGCATCCATCTTGCATTTTTAGCGTTCCTACAGTCACTCCAACATCCGTCTCTCACTTCTGACGTTCCTGTAGTCATTTCCACAATCATCTAAATGTCTGTCGTTCTTGTAATTCTGTCAGCATCCGTCTGGCTTGTTGACGTTCGTGAAGTCGTCCCATCTTGGTCATGGGTGATAAAAAACACGTTATTTTGTGTTATATCTGGCTGACATGTGAAGCTTTGCTGCTACGAAGAGGTCGATGTGTCTGAAGGCTCAAGTAGCCTTCAGGAGCAGCACCAGCAGCACCAACACCAGCACCACCAACCAGCTCCAGCACCAGCACCACCAACCAGCTCCAGCACCAGCACCACCAACCAGCTCCAGCACCAGCACCACCAACCAGCTCAAGCACCAGCACCAGCACCACCAACTAGCTCCAGCACCAGAACCATCAACCAACACCAACACCACCTACCAGCACCAATACCAGCATCACCAACCAACTCCAGCACCAACTAGCACCATCACCAGCATCACCAACCAACTCCAGCACGAACTAGCACCATCACCAGCATCACCAACCAACTCCAGCACCAACTAGCACCATCCCCAGCATCACCAACCAACACCAGCACCACAACCAACACCAACACCCAACCAACACCAACACCACACCAACACCAACACCACACACCAGCACCACCACCAGCACCACCAACACAACACCAGCACCAACAACACCATCACCACCCAACACCAGCACCACCAAACAACACCTACACCAGCACAACCAACCAGCACCAGCACCAACACCAGCATCACCAGCCAACTCCAGCACCAATTTGCACCATCCCAGCATCACCAACTAGCACCAACACCAGCACCACCAAACACACCAACACCACCAACCAACACCAACACCACACACCAGCACCATCACCAGCACCACCAACACCAACACCACCACAACAACACCTACACCAGCCCCAACCAACCAGCACCAGCCAACACAACACAGCATCACCAGCCAACTCCAGCACCAACAGCACCATCAGCCAGCATCCACCAACCAGTACCAACACCAGCCCACCAACACCAGCAACACCAACACCAGCACCATCACCAGCACCACCAACACCAACACAGCACCAACAACACCATCACCACCCAACACCAGCACCACCAAACAACACCAACACCAGCACAACCAACCAGCACCAGCACCAACACCAGCATCACCAGCCAACTCCAGCACCAACTAGCACCATCGCCAGCATCACCAACCAGCACCAACACCAGCACCACCAACACCAGCAACACCAACACCAGCACCACCAACCAGCACCAACACCATCAACACCACAAGTAACACCATCCATATCAACAAAAAACCCAGCACACCACCACCCACCACCACCACCAACCATCCCCAACAGTGCTATAATCACCACCAATGCCCCTGCTACTGCAGCCACATAAGTGCAGTGAATTTAAGCTCTAATATTTCTGGAAACTTTTTCTGGCGAAAACCCGTGAAGCAAATGAAACGTGTCAAATCGGCGCTGTGGTTAGCTGACCAGTCGCCATAAATAAGGGGCGGCTTGTCCCCGCAAATAGGTTTCTGTCAGTGTATTTCTTGCCTGCTGTAACAGATAGGGGTCTCGTTATTATGAGGGACAGCTATATTTCAAAATTGCCACAATAAATCCTGGACGTCGAACAGAGACCCGTCGGCTAAATGTGCAAGAAAGGCAGCCTGGGAAATCTCATATGGGCATAGTGACGGATCTCGTGGCTTAAGCCCGGAGTTCCTTACGCATCGGTGGGTTAAGGGTGTCTCTAAGAGTTTCTCCAGGGCTGTGGCATACGCCTCTGCCCTCTGTCAATTGGCACCAAAGTGTAATTATAGCAGAAATAGTATCACAAATCATAAAGATGGGACGGTCTTAACGCAAAGGCGCAATAGAACAAACGAAGAGGAAAATATTTAGGTTAGGGGGAAGGTTAAAAAGGTGCGTGTGAAGGAGGGAGACAGTCACGAGGTCTCTTAAAAGGCAGAAGCAACAAGCTGGTATGTGGGTTTGAAGACACCTTTATCAAGCCTTATAAAGACTTGATTAAAGGTTAAAGGACTGATTACCTCATTGTCTACCGTCTCCAGTTTCAAGAGCTTCAAGGTTGAGGGACTGATTACCTCATCCACTGTCTCCAGTCCTCTATATTGGACTGACAAAACCACTTGTTTGTGAAACGTGTTTTTATATATATATAAAAAAGGCCGGTTGATACACGTGTCCAATTCATCATCTTCCTGGTATTTTATACCATATATGTTTTAAAGACTCGATGAAACTGAAGGTTTGGCGGCACAGGGTCTAAGCTTAATGATTGATCAGCCTTACATTTCTTCCAGCATTGCTGCAGCAGTGGCATGGGAGTCAATGAACGGAAGTATTGCTTCTATATGGTGCAGGGTTCGATCCTCCCTTCTGTAGGGAGCTGATGGACGATCGAGGGGGCCGGCTACTGCAGCAGATTGTTGTTGCTGGTGCTGGTGGTAGTGGTAGTGGTGTGGTGGTGGTGGTGGTGGTGACACTGATGGTGGCAAGTTCCATGCAAGCAGATCTCATGTCAGTGACCCATCTTGGGTGTGCGTGTACGACTGTTGTACGACTATTGTACGACTGTTACACGACTGATGCACGGCTGGCACACATGGCTAGCAAGCAGACAGCTCCGGGGCCCTGCTAAAAGCTTGCAGACAGCTGTAACCGGCGGGGAACATCTTCGTCTTGTCCAGTTCCTCACCTTCTACCTGCTAACACATCTCCCCAAGTAGACACTACCGTTAATATCAGTACAAGACAGTGGCTGCTGCTGCTGCTGCTGCTGCTGCTGCTCGCTGTGCCCCAGACACAAGACAGTGCGCTGCTGCTGCTGCTGCTGCTGCTGCTGCTCGCTGTGCCCCAGACACAAGACAGTGGCTGTAGCTGCTGCTGCTGCTGCTCCTGCTGCTGCTCGCTGTGCCCCAGACACAAGACAGTGAGTGGCTGTAGCTGCTGCTCGCTGTGCCTCAGACACAAGACAGTGAGTGGCTGTAGCTGCTGCTCGCTGTGCCTCAGACACAAGACAGTGAGTGGCTGTAGCTGCTGCTCGCTGTGCCCCAGACACACGACCAGCACCTACCACATTCACATCTCTGTTAATAAACACTGTCATCTCCTAGTGAGTTTCCTAATTTAACTGCGCATTTAAGCATCAGCAGTTGTTGCCTTACCTGTGTATACATGACACTGTGTACATCAGTGTGTGTGTGTGTGTGTAGATTTATAAGTATACCAACGTGTTTGTGTATGCTGCCATAAAACATATAGAGTGGATTAACAGGATCTTTACCTGTGTTCAGTATAACATCTTTACTCCGCCTGACTTTCCTTGGGCAAGTGAAGGAGAGTTTTTCATGATGTTAAGTCTGGCTGTTGCTAGGCTAAAATGTAGAGTGGCTTGCACCGTTCAGGGCTGCGGATTTCAACACTGCGAATGAACCTCATTCTGTGTAATACTATGTAACAGAGAAACAGAATAATACCATATAACAGAGAAACACAGAATACCGTAGCAGTGTGCTGCTGCACTATAAACCGATATAAATAATTATTTATAGCCAAGTGCACCAGCAGTTACTTCTTGCTGCGTCTCCGATATACGGTAATGCCGGCCGACCACTGAGCCGGTCAATGACTCGTGTCAGGTGATTGTTTTTCTAAGGGGAAACTCTGATAACTTTCACAACAGAGTAGCCTACAGAGTGACCTTGATGATGATAGGCTCTTGATTCACGGAAATTGAGGTTTACGTTTTCTTGGATCAACGCTCCATGTCCCTTACGGAATTAGTGTATTTTTATGCTCGTAATGAAAATAATAAAATTAATAATAATGATAATAATAATCGTATTATTATTATTATATTGAGAGCTTCTCACTTCTCGATGTATATACATCTTGATCTTGTATTTTCTAGTTGTTCCAGAGGTATACATGAGCTAGTACACTATCTGGTTCTCTCACACACGTAAATGGGGTAGTACACTATCTGGCTTTCTCTCACACACGTACATGAACCAGTACACTATCTGGCTCTCTCTCACACACGTACATGAACCAGTATACTATCTGGCTTTCTCTCACACACGTACATGAACCAGTACACTATCTGGTTTTCTCTCACACACGTACATGAACCAGTACACTATCTGGTTTTCTCTCACACACGTACATGAACCAGTACACTATCTGGCTTTCTCTCACACACGTACATGAACCAGTATACTATCTGGCTTTCTCTCACACACGTACATGAACCAGTATACTATCTGGCTTTCTCTCACACACGTACATGAACCAGTATACTATCTGGCTTTCTCTCACACACGTACATGAACCAGTATACTATCTGGCTTTCTCTCACACACGTACATGAACCAGTACACTATCTGGCTTTCTCTCACACACGTACATGAACCAGTACACTATCTGGCTCTCTCTCACACACGTACATGAACCAGTACACTATCTGACTCTCTCCTCACACACGTAAAACCAATCATACGCTTGTTTAATCGCCGCTACTGTGTCTGACTCTTTAACTACTCTGTTTCAAATTTATTCTTCTCTGCTTAACATTCTCTTCTGCTTCTTCTTAGTACTGCTCCTCACGTTTCTCCTGCCTTCTTGTTGCACTTCTGTACTTCTTCCCTGGAGTGCTACCTACGCTGTGTTGAGTTTTTTTATGATAGATTTATTTTTTAATTGATTCAGAGCTCGAGTGACGAACACTCAGAAGCGAACGATACCAAGTGTTTCTTGGCCACGTCGTTGCCTCGTTTGCCAGTCATTTTGCACTCTGGGTAGAGCTTTATCGAGTCATGTTTCACTCTGGGTAGAGCTTTATCGAGCCATGTTTCACTCTGTGTAGAGCTTTATCGAGTCATGTTTCACTCTGGGTAGAGCTTTGTCGAGCCATGTTTCACTCTGGGTAGAGCTTTATCGAGTCATGTTTCACTTTGGGTAGAGCTTTTTCGAGTCATGTTTCACTCTGGGTAGAGCTTTATCGAGTCATGTTTCACTCTGGATAGAGCTTTGTCGAGTCATGTTTCACTCTGGGTAGAGCTTTATCGAGCCTTGTTTCACTCTGGGTAGAGCTTTATCGAGTCATTCAAGTCATGTTTCACTCAGGGTAGAGCTTTATCGAGTCATGTTTCACTCTGGGTAGAGCTTTATCGAGTTATGTTTCACTCTGGATAGAGCATTGTCGAGTCATGTTTCACTCTGGGTAGAGCTTTATCGAGCCATGTTTCACTCTGGGTAGAGCTTTATCGAGCCATGTTTCACTCTGGGTAAAGCTTTATCGAGTCATTCAAGTCATGTTTCACTCAGGGTAGAGATTTACCGACTCATGTTTCACTCTGGGTAGAGCTTTATCGAGTCATGTTTCACTCTAGGTAGAGCTTTTTCGAGTCATGTTTCACTCTAGGTAGAGCTTTATCGAGTCATGTTTCACTCTGGGTAGAGCTTTATCAAGTTATGTTTCACTCTGGGTAGAGCTTTATCGTGTCATGCTTCACTCTGGGTAGAGCTTTATCGTGTCATACTTCACTCTGGGTAGAGCTTTATCAAGTTATGTTTCACTCTGGGTAGAGCTTTATCGTGTCATGCTTCACTCTGGGTAGAACTTTATCAAGTTATGTTTCACTCTGGGTAGAGCTTTAGCGTGTCATGCTTCACTCTGGGTAGAGCTTTAGCGAGTCATGCTTCACTCTGGGTAGAGCTTTATCAAGTTATGTTTCACTCTGGGTAGAGCTTTATCGTGTCATGCTTCACTCTGGGTAGAACTTTATCAAGTTATGTTTCACTCTGGGTAGAGCTTTATCGTGTCATACTTCACTCTGGGTAGAGCTTTAGCGTGTCATGCTTCACTCTGGGTAGAGCTTTATCGTGTCATACTTCACTCTGGGTAGAGCTTTAGCGTGTCATGCTTCACTCTGGGTAGAGCTTTATCGTGTCATACTTCACTCTGGGTAGAGCTTTAGCGTGTCATGCTTCACTCTGGGTAGAGCTTTAGCGTGTCATGCTTCACTCTGGGTAGAGCTTTAGCGTGTCATGCTTCACTCTGGGTAGAGCTTTAGCGTGTCATGCTTCACTCTGGGTAGAGCTTTATCGTGTCATGCTTCACTCTGGGTAGAGCTTTAGCGTGTCATGCTTCACTCTGGGTAGAGCTTTAGCGTGTCATGCTTCACTCTGGGTAGAGCTTTATCAAGTTATGTTTCATTCTGGGTAGAGCTTTAGCGTGTCATGCTCCACTCTGGGTAGAGCTTTAGCGTGTCATGCTTCACTCTGGGTAGAGCTTTAGCGTGTCATGTTTCACTCTGGGTAGAGCTTTAGCGTGTCATGCTTCACTCTGGGTAGAGCTTTAGCGTGTCATGTTTCACTCTGGGTAGAGCTTTAGCGTGTCATGCTTCACTCTGGGTAGAGCTTTATCATGAGTTAATAACGCTCTACACAGAGTGAAATACGTTCAGACAAAGCTTTACATTGAGTGAAATACGATCTGACAAAGCTCTACACAGAGTGAAATACGACCTGACAGAGCTCTACACAGAGCGAAACGTCGTCCAACTAACCATTTAAAGAACAACAACAGTACAATACCGTGACTGGAACAATACACAAATAACTCGCATATAGAAGAAGGAGACAGACAGAGAGAGAGAGACAGACAGACAGAGAGAGACAGAAACAGAGAGAGAGACAGAGACAGAGAGAGAAAGCTTATATGACAACGTTTCGGTCCGACTTGGACCACCTACAAGTCCTTCCTGCTTCTGCCTGTGCTGTTATGCTTACCTCCTATACGCGCCGTATCATCCCACAGCGGCGCATACAGAGCGCTCTCTCCGCAGCATCACCAAATTAACACCTACACCATTATCTACTCTATAAAATGAAACTGCGTGATCTGAATTTTTTCATTAGTGCAACCGTAATTACTTCATAAAATCTTGATTACCGCGTATTTTCCGGCTAAATGTTTTGAATACGTACGGCTACAGGAGTTTCCGCTACAAGGGAGAGAATACGGACGCAAAATACTGGATGGTATTAACATAGAGTTTGGAAGGTTTTTCAGGCTGGAACACGGGACACGGGGCCGCTGGAAGAGTTAACACTGGGTTGTATAGTAATGAACACGGGGATGCTGGTTCAGTGATCACTGGACTATACGGCAGTGAACACGGGGATGCTGGAACATGTGCCTAGAACAAAATGGTAACTAGTAGTGAACACGGGGATACTGGCGCAGTGGACACGGGACTGTACAGCAATGAATACGTGAATACTGGGACCGTAAACACAGGGATCTGGAGCAATGAATACAGGGATGCTGGAGTAGTGTACACTTGACTGTACAACAGTGAACACGGGGATGCTGGAACAATAAACACGGGACTGTGCAGCAATGAACACGGGGGAAGCTGAGACAGGACTCAATCGTTTTCTCCGTAAATAGAATGAAAATCGGGGCATTAAACTCTCAGTGGTCATGTTCAAAAATCAATTTCTGTACAAACAACCTGCAAACCTCTTTTTCTCTCTCCTTAAATCTCGTCTGAATAATTCGACCGTGAAATGGAACCCCAGAATGACAGCGCATTTTCATAGTTATCCCTGGAAGAAATGAAAAGAAAACAGTGGTAACAGAAAATGAGAATCTTAATTATGGAAAATGGGTTTGCAAGGAGAACAATTAAGATTTGACATAAATCGTGGTGTTCGTCCTCTCGTCCTAACGGATGTTGTCAGTTACTCGTGTCTGGCGTTAAGATTATTATTATTATAATCAAGGGGAAGCGCTAAACCCGTAGGATTATACAGCACCTCGATGGGGGGGATGTGGAAGGCATTCAGGCTTAATTAGGGGGAATGAAGCACAGATCCAATTCCCTAAATCAAGAGCCCCTCACCAACATCAAGGAACCTTCCTTAAGGGGTCTGGCGTTAAGAGTAACCACAGGTGAGTCATGGAGGCTGGCCTAACTGGCTTTGCAGGAAGCCATTGTTGTAGCCTGTGTGTCTTCGCTGTGTCTGTGACCAGGTCTGTGACCTGGCTTCATGGTGGGCCACGGCATGATCAACCAGGCTGTTACTGCTAGCCGAGCGCAGTCCAACGTACGACCCACAGCCCGGCTTTCCTACGAACTGCAGGAAGTTTGTGTACAGTGCCACTGCCAAACATTCCTTTGTATACAGTTTGCTGAAGCCCTGTAAGTAAACTAATAATTTAGGCTACAGTAGCCTAAACCCACTGTTTTTATAGGCCTTTAATGTTAATATTTTAATTCTGAAACAAAATTAATATTTAAAACTGATATTTTCCTGGTTATTTTCAAAGTAATTCTGTTCTAGATTAAAATTTCTAGAAGAATTTGATTTCTGTTTTCTAATTATATCCAAAATTTCGAGACTCTTTTTTCATGATTCTTTTGTGAAAGGCAGATTTATGCAGTAGAGTTGGACTCTGCCCGGGCAGAGACAGGTCTTCAGGGTTCAAATATGCAATTGGCCTCGACATAAAAAAATTGTAAGATAACACAATAAGTGTCAGGAGCCCAAGACTGTTCAACTGCCTCCCAGCATATATAAGGAGGATTACCAATAGATCCCTGACTGTCCTCAAGAGGGAGCCGGACAGACATCTGAAGTCAGCACCTGATCAATCGGACTGTGGTTCGTACATTGGATTACGTGCGGCCAGCAGTAACAACCTGGTTGATTAGGTCTTGATCCACCGCGAGAACTAGTCACGGACCTGGCCACGGTATATACGCTGTATACGACACTCTCGCAGCATCCAGCGCAGTATATA
>NC_069466.1:22601106-22626106 GCF_026875155.1 Cherax quadricarinatus
AATAGCCTAGCAAGTGAAGTAGTGGAGGCAGGAACCATACATAGTTTTAAGAAGAGGTATGACAAAGCTCAGGAAGCAGGGAGAGAGAGGACCTAGTAGTAATCAGTGAAGAGGCGGGGCCAGGAGCTATGACTCGACCCCTGTAACCACAAATAGGTGAGTACAAATGGGTGAGTACACACACACACACACTCACACACACACACACATACACACACACACACACACACACACACACACACACACACAGCGATCAGTGAAGAGGCGGGGCCAGGAGCTCGGACTCGACCCCGCAACCTCAACTAGGTGAGTACAACTAGGTGAGTACACACACACACACACACACACACACACACACACACACACACACACACACGCACGCACGCACACACACACACACACACTCACACACACACACACACACACACACAGGCGGGGCCAGGAGCTGTGACTCGACCCCTGCAACCACAAATAGGTGAGTACAAATAGGTGAGTACACACACACACACACACACACACACACACACATACACACTCCTGCGGGAGGTCCAGTGGGACAGAGAACTGGCAGGAAAGCCAGTAAATGAAATGATGGAATATGTAACAACAAAATGCAAGGAGGCAGTGGAAAAGTTTATTCCCAAGGGTAACAGTAACAACGGGAAGACCAGAACGAGCCCCTGGTTTACCCGACGGTGCAAGGAGGCAAAAACAAAGTGCAATAGAGAATGGAAAAAGTACAGAAGGCAGAGAACACACGAAAATAGGGAGATCAGTCGCAGAGCCAGGAATGAGTATGCACAGGTAAGGAGGGAGGCCCAGCGACAGTATGAAAATGACATAGCATCGAGAATCAAGACTGACCCGAAACTGTTGTATAGCCACATCAAGAGGAAGACAACAGTCAAAGACCAGGTGATCAGATTAAGGACAGAAGGTGGAGAGCTCACAAGAAATGATCAGGTGGTATGTGAGGAGCTGAACAGGAGATATAAGGACACACACTCACACACACACACACACTCACACACACACACACTCACACACACACACACACACACACACACACATGAACATACACACACACACATACACTCTTCTCATCACAAAATTCTGTCCATTTGTACCAATCTTGTACCAAAAAAACAACAAACTCTAAGTTGTGTACATGGAACAATGGCCCAGGAACTGAAAATTATCGATACTTAAATATATCGAAAAAAAAAAATCAAGAAAAAGGCGACATATCGAAAAAGTGATATGACTTATGTATAATATATCTGAAATATTTGAGGGGAAATTTATTCCCAAAATATTAGAGGAAAAAATACATACACGTATTCTCAAAATACAGGGTGTTTCAAAATGATGAACCTAGTTTTAAAGGAGTGAGGATTACAAAGAGGATCCTTCAATTTGAAACACCTGGTATTTAACAGGAAATTTGAATTCTTTTCAAAATATTTCGGCTGGAAACTGATTTATTCTCAAAATATTTGAGAAAATAATAATGTATTTTTAAAACAAACGGAGAAAAAATTATTAAAATATTGAAAAAAAAATACTCAAGAAATTAATTTATTCTCTACACATATGTGGTTGGTTTGATCCAAGGAGCTGGTAGTTCCAACTCCCTGTATCAGAAGCCCTTCACCAGCATCAGGGGAATTTTGTTCTTGGGAAATATTAGCATTTTCTTGCAATCTTCCCTGCAAGAATCCTGCAGTCTTGCAAGATTCCCGAAATCTTCCCTGCAAGATTCCGGCAATCTTCCCAGCAAGAGTCCCGCAATCTTCCCTGCAAGATTCCCCCAATCTTCCCTGCAAGATTCCCGCAATCATCCCTACAAGATTCCCGCAATCTTCCCAGCAAGAGTCCCGCAATCTTCCCAGCAAGAGTCCCGGAATCTTCCCTGCAAGACTCCCCCAATCTTCCCTGCAAGATTCCCCCAATCTTCCCTGCAAGATTCCCTCAATCTTCCCTGCAAGATTCCCCCAATCTGTAAAACTGATTTATGTAAACAGCAAGAACTATCAGCTGTCTAGACTCTGGACTATCGTGTATTATCTATTTATGCGTGTCAACGATAGTATACTAGTTAGTACTGCTAATCACCATGATGGTGATTTGCCAATCCTGATTCACTGGAGCGGAAAAAAATAACAGACGCCTTGAGACAACCTGTTATTTTGGCCTCAGGATTTTTACTCTGTTGCCCCAACTGAAGATTCCTCTGCAGCCTATTCTTTTCATTTTTTTCAGTCGGGTATTTTGATTCACTGAGCCTTTTATTTTAGCCACTAAAATCCTTATTTTAATGACGAAACGTCGAGTTTAAATGGAAATTTCTCTGAAAGCACGTTTCGGGCTTTTTATTCAATATTGTTGGCTATTTTGATTCTCAAAGCCTTTGGTTTAACCATTAAAAATATTTTCTTTCCCAGACGAAACGTTAATTTTTTCAATGGAATTTTCTTTGAAAACGCGTTTCGGGTACCTACTATTACGTCATCCAACTGAAAAATTACTTTATTTCAAAAAACATTAAACTAAACGCGGCAAGTGGTTGCTTACCTAGGCGTGTTGTGGGTGGGAGATTAAACCCTGGAAGTTCTACGCGTTTAGCTCAGTAGAAAGTCGAAAATAACAGGAGGCCAGAACAAATCCGTATAATCCACAAGAATTGGCCTTTTTATCCGAACTAGCACATTATCGTTTGTGCCATTTACTGAACCTGTTCATTAATGGTGGTATTTCCATTTCACGGTGATTACCGTCAAGGGTCCGCCAGTTCCAGGCCATACTTAGGAAGCTGACGCAACGCCCCTGAGAGTATTAGCTTCAGCAGCAGTGTGTGAAGAGTTTGGTAAGGGAGGTGAGTAGGGAAGGAATACCAGAAGTAGCAGCCACGATGTGACCCACATCAGGACATGTGGGTCGCAGCGTGGGACAAACCTGACCTAATTTGCCCGAAATGCTCTGCTCAACAGATGTCAGCTAGGCCTGTATACCTTGTACTTGTAGAAATATTATTATTATTAAACATAAGACTGAAAGAATACTGCAACAGGCATACTAACCCATGCTTGGCAGGTCCCTCTCCAATCCGATAAGTCTCAAACTTGTAATAATGTTGGTAGAATTACCTACAATGTTATGTAAAAGGACAAATTCTCACATATAAATACATAGGAACTGAGAAACATTGGTGCACGATAGGGTACATTTGGGCACTTGGGAGTACATAGGAATACCTGAAAATGAATGTGAGTACAGGAAAGAACAGGAAAGTACACTGGAGTACAGAATGTAACACACAGCAGTTGGCTTACTCTTGAGTACACTTTCACTGCTAAGTGAGCCATGGCAGTACTCCTACTAAATAACCCACACGGATTTAGCGGCTCGTGTAATCCGTGTAACTTCGATGTTTTGCTCTCACGCGATAGTGACAGTCCTTGCACTGAGGCGTTACACGTAGTTTCCTCACCCTGCTCTCTAAAAGACCAAGGAACTCTTAATTCGGTTAAACCCAACTTTTCCCCCCTTTCTATAAATCTGTTTCCACAAAACACTCATTGCCCTGTTTCTAGTAATTAATTTCTGGTATGGTTTCCATACCAGAAACTAATTACCATAGCTTGTAGGAGATGAGTGGAAACTCTGGGTATGTTTGCCTTACGCCTGATGCCCTTGTTCACCTAGCATTAATTAGGTGCCAAGGTGTAAGCTGGCTGTTGTATGTGGGTTGTCTTCAAGATAACCCAAGAAGCCACACTGGCTTCTTGGGTTATCTTGAAGATGACAGGATAACTGCATGAAAGCATTCAAGCATTCTTACTTTCAATTATTTCAGATCTTGCATGCATAAATTACATACATATACATACAGGCATTTAAATGATATATCGAGTTTCAGCAGTGAAAATATGATAAGAGAATTACAAATATACTTCGTTATCAATCTATGATAGCTAATGAACAGTTGGTACCTGTAAGTAACGTTCTATGATCATTGAAGAGTTCTGAAATTAACTTTTTTTATGGCCAATTCGTTGACCAAAATATTTTTTTACACTGTACGATCGTTAGTATTGTAAATATTGTGTAACGGCGTATTGTGTATATTGAGTATGGGGAGTATTGTTATCTTGCGTAAGACTGTTTATGGCTATAATTACTTACTGACCTAACTAACCTTACCTAACCTAACCAACCGTAACCTACTAACTGACCTAACCTAACTAACCTAACCTACCAACTAATAACCTAATGACCTAACTAACCTACCCTAACCTGACCTAACCTACTACCTAACCTAACTACTACCTAACCTGACCTAACCTAACCTGACCTAACCTAAGCTTGGTTAACGTGAAGAGCACAAACAAACGAACTCACTCGCATATCCCGCCTCAAAAAATAACACTGTATATTAGAGCAAGATTGCAGATAGTCGTGTACACCTCCAACCTTCATAGAGTATCATGATACGAGTGCCATCTCATAACTGAGTGAAGAGTACAAACAGTGCCAACAACAACGTTGAAATTGCAAAACATAATGCAAACTGTGATATCTTATGACGCTGGCAAACAATATTACGTTGTAGAATTGTAAATGTGGAGTTGTAAATGCAGGGTTGTAAATGAAATGTTGTAAATGCTGGAGAAAATGAATCACCGAGCCACAGATATCACTGGCAATGGTGCTTCAAGTAAGTACATGACTGCGTTCAACAGTGCTCCTGTTAATGCATCTGTTTAATAACGCGTCTGTTTATTCTGTTCTTATGTGACGCTAAGCCTCGCCTTCTTGCTTAATTTGATTGGTTTTCTAGGTTTAAAGCCTATCGACCATACGATGGTTCTTTAATATTCACCACCAGTTAAAGATGCTTTAATTCTTAAACCAGGGAATAAACACTGAGATATACACTCCTCGGTGTATACACACTGCTGCTCTCGGTGTATATACATTAAGGGAAATACATCCCTCAGAATATATACATTACACGTGTTATGGCTGAGGGTCCCTTACATACATATACAGACAAGAGAGTGTTATCCTCAGTGGGTGTGTGGGTGGTGGTGGTTGGTGGTGGTGGAGTGGTGGTACTGTGTGGATGGTAGTGTTTGTTCGTCAGGAAACAGGACAGTGTGTCCTGTATATTTATATATATATATATATATATATATATATATATATATATATATTATATATTATAATATATAATATATAATATATATATATATATATATTATATATATATATATATATATATTACATGTATATGCATCTAGGGAGATACGCCCCTCAAAATATATTCCATGTGTGTGTTATGACTGAGTTTTCCTCACATATACATATATACACAGATCTCAATGTATATACATCAAGGCTAACCACACACACACACACACCCTTAGAATATACATATTCGGTGTATAATTTCCTTTTCATTATCTTGAAATAAATTATACACTACTGACTTGACTTTCCATTCCACTAAACCCATAAACACGTGAAAATTACGCCTTAATAATTTTTAATTCTAGTATCTACAAGATGGCGCTTCTTGGCTCACATCCTCTTTTCCTCCTCTCCTTGAAATTTGCATCTGGAAATTAGGAACACTTAGCTCCTGCTTAGGATTATAAGGAACGTGACTTGCATAATGATGTTAAATCTGACTTATTCATCAAATCTTTGCTCGACGCCAAAACCGGTTCTAAACCCCCATCTTTGTTTTTTTACTGGGTTGTTTATAGTAGTCTCGTGTCTTTACTGAAGTCGATCTTACGGTTTATATTGAAGGTTTATTGTTAGTTATTGTTGATAAATGATACTTGTGATGCACTATAGTTTCTAGACCAGTCTATGGGCATTTAGACATATATAGCAAGACTTTTTTTAAACGTTTTGCTCATAATCTAGCTTTATCAAGTGTTGATAAAGCTCATTACTGAGAGAAACAATGGTAAAGGAGATTCAGACCTCCAGCTGGAGGCCTACGGTCTTGGGAGAAACAGCCTCTGTAACGATGCTGAAGGTGGAGGCATCGAGTATACTTGAGCTCAGAGTATACCTGAGCTCAGAGTATACCTGAGCTCAGAGTATACCTGAGCTCAGAGTATACCTGAGCTCAAAATATACCTGAGCTCAGAGTATACCTGAGCTCAGAGTATACCTGAGCTCAAAATATACCTGAGCTCAGAGTATACCTGAGCTCAGAGTATACCTGAGCTCAGAGTATACCTGAGCTCAGAGTATACCTGAGCTCAGAGTATACCTGAGCTCAGAGTATACCTGAGCATAGTTTATGTCTAGGGTTCCGCCTCTTCATCACAGAGAAACCTTGTTAAACATGAACATTAAAGTCAGAGAGGGAATGTAAGTGAGTTCATCACTCCAGTCTGGCAACAGTTTCCATTATAGCACTGACCACCTGGAAAAGTTTGCATGTGTCTTGCCGGCTCCCATCCATCACACGTCGCTCCAAGACCTGGTGCACAGGTCGTGCCTTCTGCTGTAGTCACGACCACCTGACCGATCACACATACATATACACACCCACATACTCCTAGGCTCTTCCTCTCTCTCTCTCTCGTCGTTTCTCTGTCTCTGCCCTCTCTCTCTCTCTCTCTCTCTCTCTCTCTCTCTCTCTCTCTCTCTCTCTCTCTCTCTCCGTCAAGATTCCTGTACCAGCAGTCACCTCAATACCTCCACATTATCAAGCCATCATTAAAGTTTACCATCTAAATCTTTCTTAACTTGGCCCTTACTCTTTTTTTCCGCCTCTCCATCCATCGTCATTTAAGTCAGTTTATCTTCTCCCGTGGTCACGACTCGCCTGACAAACTCCCAGCTGGTCATCAGTCACCGGTACATACACCGGGCCGGTCTACGACTCTCTTCTCTATCAGTCCTTGTTGCTCGTGATGCGAGTGTCATTCTCTCCTCATTATCACTGAAGGAGGAATGCGCGGAGAAAGAGGCTCAGCATTCTGCTTCATCACCTGGCTGAGAGCTACAGTGTTCCCTCATTCTTCTCCCTTTTTTTTCTGTTCTTGTGCTTCCTCCTGCTGTGTCGGTTTCGTTATTCTCAAGCGATATCGTTCTTCCATTCGCCATGCCCGACCTCCCACACACACATTCACCTCTTGATTATGTGACCTGGCTTAGGACGTTACCCTGGAGGTCACAGCCAGAGTTCATTCCCACACAGGACTGCTCTTAGTCCTTTCCTCTTCCTCTCTTTCTCCTACCTCCTCCTCCTTTTCTATCCTTAATTAATTCAAGTAAGTTTATTAAGGTACAGATCCACATAAACACAATTATCATACATAGTAACATATGTCTAAGTTACCCACCAAGATAACCAGAAAGAAAAGTCAGGCAAAGATACTTTTTTTCCATTGGGATCCTTCAGTAGCACACTTAAATAACACACGATAATCCTTAGTCTACGTGAATGTACAGCAGATAGTCTCTAAGGTGACTTCCAAGTCCTTTGGCATCTGTTTTGTCTCCATGTACTTCCACTCTCTCTCTCTTTCCCTCTGTGTCTCAATCTCCTTCTTCTCTTCCTCCCTTCTCTCCCTTTCCAGGAGGCGTGGCACATGCCTTCTCGTCTGCAGTCGTGTATAGTTTTGCTGCCATTGTCTCCTCTGGAATTTAAACTTAAGTTTTATTCCTTTCTGTAGTGCTCGAGCGTGGAAACCTCTAGCCAGAGCGATTATCTTCACTGGGGGCTTCCGAGGGCGTTACCCAAAACTGTTGGTATAACTCGTCCTGGTGTTGTCTTCTTATGTAGGGAGACACAACAGTGGTGGTGGGAAGAAACGACGCAGGTGTTGAAGATACAATTGCGACAACGTTTCGCTCTATGTAGAGAGAGATTTTGTTACAAACAAGGTTGGTCCTACGCCTGTCTCTCCTTCCTTACAGTTTACAGGAAGCTGTTATGTCCTGTTACCAGTATCCTGTTGTATTCTGTGGCTTCAGCACAGGATTCAACAGGATGCATCCACGGTTTTTCAGGTGTAAAACCCGTGGGGGTCATTCAGAGAAAGGAATGATCTGCATAGTTCGACCTCCTACTGAGGTCCTCTTCAGCAGATACCCGAGTTAAAGGGTGAAATGTTCAGAGGACAGATTACTCTTGTTTCTGCCACCAGAAACACCTTGATCAGTGAACAAAATGAAAAAAACGGATAATTAATATATTTTTCATTGTATTGAACCTTACTTAAGAAAATTCTTTCAACATCAGCTTTGGATGTTGAGACTTACACGTGGAAGGTGTGAGTATTACAACCCAGGTTCTCAAAGGCCTGTTATCCTGGGTGTAAAAGGAGCAAAAAAAAAAAAAAAACACAGCAGAAAAACTTTGATTTCACCAAATATAAACAGTAATATGTACACTATCTACAGCAATAGGTATTAGTGCACGCCACGGTAATCAAGGCAGAATTTGAAGCCAATAGAATGCAGACCAGCGTGCTTCAACCAGGTCTCGAATGGAAATAACAAGAGTAAAAGCGTGCGTGGTAGCCACGTCACCTTTACAGTTGCCAGATCCACATTATGACTGGATGAACCTAGATACTGATCTGACGATGGGGCCCCGATCGTCCGACCCTTAGTATCTGGTTCGCTGATTGGGGAAGTAACCTTTTAATGAGGGTGTGTACATGCACGGAATATAGGTTACGTACTCTTTACATGCCACAATGGGTATTAAGATACAATAGACAACGTTTCGCTCAGGGTTAAGTTTTTGGGGAAGACGTAGTCTCAGTAAACAGTTTAGTTTAGCAAATAAAATACACACGGGACCATTAGCTATGCATCGACCCCTGCAACCCCATTTAGGTGAGTACACACATACACACACACACACACACCTAATGTTCGGTAAATAAGTCCTTCAAGGAGGGTGTCTTGATACTGCTTAAGGGCTCTTGATTCAAGTAATTGGAGGTACTTTCCTCTTCCTCGGATCATACCTCATTATCTCCCCTTCCTCATGAATATAATAAAGTTCAATAAATAGAACTTACTGTCTAATCAGTATTATTATTATTATTATTATTATTATTATTATTATTATTATTATTATTATTATTATTATTATTATTATTAATCATTGGTATTATTATTATTATTGGTATATTATTATTGTTATTATTATTGTTGTTATTTTATTATTATTATTAAGAAGAAGATATGATAAACCCGTAAGGGTCATACACATGTTCATTCTCGGCCCCTGGTTGCAGCGTCAGCCCCAGAGATGCAGCATCAACCCCTGAGATGCAGCGTCAACCCTCTAGGATTCAGCATCAGCCCCCGGGATGCAGCATCAGCCCCCGAGATGCAGCATCAGCCCCCGGGATCCAGCGTCAGCCCCAGAGATGCAGCATCAACCCCTGGGATGCAGCGTCAACCCTCTAGGATGCAGCATCAGCCCCTGAGATGCAGCATCAGCCCCCGAGATGCAGCATCAGCCCCCGGGATGCAGCATCAATCCTCGGGATGCAGCATCAGCCCCCGGGATGCAGCATCAGCCCCCGGGATGCAGCATCAGCCCCCGAGATGCAGCATCGGCCCCCGGGATGCAGCATCAGCCCCCAGGATGCAGCATCAACCCCCGGGATGCAGCATCAGCCCCCGAGATGCAGCATCAACCCCCGGGATGCAGCATCAACCCCCGGGATGCAGCATCAGCCCCCGAGATGCAGCATCAACCCCCGGGATGCAGCATCAGCCCCCGGGATGCATCATCAGCCCCCGGGATGCAGCATCAGCCCCCGAGATGCAGCATCAGCCCCCGGGATGCAGCATCAATCCTCGGGATGCAGCATCAGCCCCCGGGATGCAGCATCAGCCCCCGAGATGCAGCATCAGGCGGCCAACCACAGACATCTTGGCTAAATTCCATCTCTTTAAGCCTTTCTTTACACCCAGAAAATTAATGAAACAATATTTAATTACTGCCCACCGGATAATCTCCCCCATCCACGGTGGTGCTCAGTTTGCAAAAAGAGCGCATTTCCCCGCATTGTTATTCAAAGTGGGGCCATTCCTATGCGCTCTCAGGGCGCATCGTGGCCTTTCTTGGTTCGGAACGCATGCAAACTAAAAAAAAAAAAATACGCATTTGAAGGCAGACTAAGATATTCTATATTAATGATGTATCAGAATGATTCTTTGCCATGTATGCATATTTATATGTATGACTTTGAGACGTGGGGGACCCACAGAGTGTCGTAAACGAAGAGACTAGGATTGGTGTGTGTGTGTGTGCTCACCTAATTGTGGTTGCAGGGGCTGAGTCATAGCTCCTGTCCCCACCTCTTCACTTGTCGGTACTAGGTCCACTCTCTCCGTGTGGCTACAAGCCTGGTCCAGCAACTGGCTCCTTGAGTTTAACCCTGCCAAATGCAAAGTCATGAAGATTGGGGAAGGGCAAAGAAGACCGCAGACACAATATAGTTTAGATGGCCAAATACTGCAAACCTCACTCAAGGAAAAAGATCTGGGGGTGAGTATAACACCGAGCATATCTCCTGAGGCGCACATCAATCAGATAACTGCTGCAGCATACGGGCGCCTGGCAAACCTACGGATAGCGTTCCGATACCTCAGTAAGGATTCGTTTAAGACTCTGTATACCATTTACGTCAATCCCATACTGGAGTATGCAGCACCAGTTTGGAATCCACACCTAGTCAAGCACGTCAAGAAATTAGAGAAAGTGCAAAGGTTTGCAACAAGACTAGTCCCAGAGCTACGGGGATTGTCCTACGAAGAAAGGTTGAGGGAAATCGGCCTGACGACACTGGAGGACAGGAGGGTCAGGGGAGACATGATAACGACATATAAAATACTGCGCGGAATAGACAAGGTGGACAAAGACGGGATGTTCCAGAGAAGGGACACAGACACAAGAAGTCACAATTGGAAGTTGAAGACTCAGATGAATCAAAGGGATGTTAGGAAGTATTTCTTCAGTCATAGAGTAGTCAGGCCGTGGAATAGCCTAGAAAGTGACGTAGTGGAGGCGGGAACCATACATAGTTTTAAGGCGAGGCATGATAGAGCTCATGGGGCAGGGAGAGAGAGGACCTAGTAGCAATCAGCGAAGAGGCGGGGCCAGGAGCTGTGACTCGACCCCTGCAACCACAAATAGGTGAGTACAAATAGGCGAGTACACACACACACACACACACACACACACACACACACACACACACACACACACACACACACATACACACACACACACACGCACACACAAGATTTACAACAAGACTAGTCCCGGAGCTTAGGAGCATGTCCTACGAGGAGAGGTTAAGGGAAATCGCCTGACGACACTGGAGGACAGGAGAGAGGGGGATATGATAACGACATATAAAATACTGAGAGGAATTGACAAGGTGGACAGAGATAGGATGTTCCAGAGATGGGACACAGCAGCAAGGGGACACAGTTGGAAGTTGAAGACTCAGATGAATCACAGGGAAGTTAAGATGTATTTCTTCAGTCACAGAGTTGTCAGGAAGTGGAATAGTCTGGGTAGTGATGTAGTGGAGAAGAGGTATGATAAAGCTCATGGAGCGGGAAGAGTGATCCAGTGGCAGCCAGTGAAGAGGCGGGGCCAGGAGCTGTGAATCGACCCCTGCAGTCACAACTAGGTGAGTACACACACACACAGCAGCAACACCACACAACAACCAGAGCTGTGGAGAGCTCTGGCAACCGTCCCCCCAAACACACAAACACACACACACACACACACACACACACCACACACACACACACACACACACACACACACACACACACACACACACACACACACACACACACACACACAACATTCCTCGTGTAATGTTATCGTTTTGTTTTCCCTGACATACTCATTAACATCACATTCCTATCCGTCTGTATTTCGCGTAAAATTTTGTATGCAGTGAGGTATAATTTCAATGGTTTTCTGTGCCTTTTTCATTATTCGGCCGAGTCAGGGCGACCTCTATGGTTTAGAAGGCAGCCAGCTGCGTGAGAGAAACGTAGACAAGATAAGCCTTCGTTAAAACATTTCGAGCGTTGGTATTATCGTTAAAGCGTTTCGAGTGTTGGTATTATCGTTAAAACATTTCGAGCGTTGGTATTATCGTTAAAACGTTTCGAGCGTTGGTATTATGTTCACGTTGACTCCATTACGAAGATGTCGTGATGGAAAAATTATATCGCTGCGGGTAAAACTCTGAGTGGGACTTCGTTTCGCTCTGTGTGGAGGCCTATACAGAGCGAAACGTTGTTTCGCAGCCTGTGTCTTTTCTTTACTATTATCGATGGTTTGAAATTTAGATCCAAGATATGAAGTAAGAGAAAGTGTGCCGCTGGTATCTTGTTTAATGTACCACCTGCGTCCTTGCTTAATGTACCACCTGCGTCCTTGCTTAATGTACCACCTGCGTCCTTGCTTAACGTACCACCTGCGTCCTTGCTTAATGTACCACCTGCGTCCTTGCTTAACGTACCACCTGCGTCCTTGTTAATGTACCACCTGCGTCCTTGTTTAATGTACCACCTGCGTCCTTGCTTAATGTACCACCTGCGTCCTTGCTTAATGTACCACCTGCGTCCTTGCTTAATGTACCACCTGCGTCCTTGCTTAATGTACCACCTGCGTCCTTGCTTAACGTACCACCTGCGTCCTTGTTTAATGTACCACCTGCGTCCTTGTTTAATGTACCACCTGCGTCCTTGCTTAATGTACCACCTGCGTCCTTGTTTAATGTACCACCTGCGTCCTTGTTTAATGTACCACCTGCGTCCTTGTTTAATGTACCACCTGCGTCCTTGTTTAATGTACCACCTGCGTCCTTGTTTAATGTACCACCTGCGTCCTTGCTTAATGTACCACCTGCGTCCTTGTTTAATGTACCACCTGTGCTCCTGATTACACACAGTCTAGAAGAGTAGATAAAGTCATCATAACATTGATATTCCGACCACCCATCTCCTGCCCGGTCAAAAGTCGTATCGTTTCTGTGGAATTCTGATGTCGATGCTGTAGTGGGGTTGTGTAGGGACCAGGGTGTAATGGGGTAGTGGTGGTAATATTTGGTGGTTGTGACAGAGTCGTAACCAAGTACATGGGAAAGACAGACAGGCGAGGGTAGTCCCTACCAAGGCTGTCTGGTAAGATCTTTGTGTTTATTGTAGATTAAGGATTGGTGTTTGTTATGTATAGTGTGTGTGTGTGTGTGTGTGTATGCTCACCTAATTGTTATTGCAGGGGTCGATGCATAGCTCCTGGCCCCGCTTCTTCACTGGTCGCTACTAGGTCCACTTTCTCCCCTCTCCAAGAGTTTTATCATACCTCTTAAAACTATGTATGGATCTTTCCTGCACTACGTGGTGTGTGTGTGTGTGTGTGTGTGTGTGTGTGTGTGTGTGTGTGTGTGTGTGTGTGTGTGTGTGTGTGTGTGTGTGTCCAAACCGAGGCTGTCTGCTGAAAACTATAAGATCAGATTTTCTTCGGGTTTTTAGCCCTGGGGAGGCCTAGCCACCCAGGATATCCCAGTGAAGTCAGTGCGTCATCGAGGACAGTCTGTCTTTTTCCATTGGGGTCTTTTTTTTCCCCAGGATGCCATCCACAACCGTCGACTAACACCCAGTTACCTACTTACTGCTGGGTGAACAGGGACAACAGGTGTGAGAAAACATGCCCAACACATCCACCCGTGCCTGGGATCAAACCACTGACACTCATGTGAGCAGAGTACGCCATCAACCGAGCCACCTAGATTACGAGCTACCGTGTACTATCCACTGATGGAGAAGACTGGTGGAGAGAACGAAGCTAAAACGAATAAATTTCAGAGGTGGAGGTGAAATTCAGGTTTCAGTGTATTGGGAAGTGAGTATCAGTGCAGAATACAGCCTCGGTAATCAGATTAATGAGAGGGGTGGCCGCCATGGCTTTAATTTAATTACTTGAAGAAAGGGGCAAGAAAATGAAAATGATTTTCTAAGACACAGCGAGAGGAGATAGCTGAGAAGAAGTGTTTATTTTGCAACACGTTTCGCCCAGATTAAGCTTTATTTTCTTTAATTTCTTAATACTTCTAGATTTTCAATGATTTTTTCTTGATTTTAAATGAGGATGAATTAGGTTAGGTTGGGTTATGTTAGGTTGGGTTAGGTTAGGCTAGGTTGGGTTGGGTTGGATTGGGTTGGGTTGGGTTAGGTTGGGTTACGTTGGGTTGTGTTGGGTTAAGTTAGGTTGCGTTAGGTTGGGATGGGTTGGGGTTAGGTTAGGGGTTAGGTTAAGGTAACGTTGGGTTGGGTTTAAGTTAGGTTGCGTTTTAGTTGTGGTTGGTGGTTGGGTTGGTATTAGGTTAGGTTAGGTAAGGTTGGGTTGGGTTAAGTTAGGTTGCGTTAGGTTGGGATGGGTTGGGTTAGGTTAGGTTAGGTTAGGTAAGGTTGGGTTGGGTTATGTTAGGTTGTGTTAGGTTAGGTTAGGTTAGGTTAGGTTACGTTACGTTACGTTGGGTTGGGTTGGGTTAGGTTAGGTTGGGTTAGGTTAGGTAAAGTTGGGTTGGGTTAGGTTAGGTTACCACGAATTTCACAAACCTATAAACCATATTTAACCACAGATAAGCAAATTATGAAGGGGAAAAAACGACCACCACACGTCTGGAAACAAGGTGTTCGAATCTGAAGCGTTTAAATGTGAACGTTTAACACTAATGGCGCTAGACAGCGCCGCCATCACAGTAACTCTCACATTATCTCTCTGAAAAAGATAACTTTTTAAGCAGCATGAGTAAAGGGAACATCCAAAGTGATGTGTTTCACTGATTATTTCTGTATAATCTGATATCTAATCTGCACTGAGAGATTATTATTATTATTATTATTATTATTATTATTATTATTATTATTACTATTATTATTATTATTATTATTATTATTATTATTATTATTATTGTTATTATTATTATTATTATTATTATTATTATTATTATTATTATTATATATTATTATTATTATTATTATTATTATATTTTATATTATTTTATTATTCATGGAAAGCGTCAGATTCGTAGGGGTGAAAGAGATACCCCAGTCAGTGCCTTAACTTAAGCAGCGAGCGTGTGGATACCGACGCTTTTAGGATATGTCATGTGTGTTGCATTATAGATGGTATACGGTGCTGGCAGTAAGACGCGTATGTGACACTCTTTAGTCAAATGCTGGAGATGGTAGATTTCCAGACAATTTTGAGGTTATCTGTCCCTCAGCCATGATAGGTGGTCGGTCCCTCAGCCATGATAGGTGGTCAGTCCCTCAGCCATGATAGGTGGTCGGTCCCTCAGCCATGATAGGTGGTCAGTCCCTCAGCTATGATAGGTGGTCGGTTCCTCAGCCATGATAGGTGGTCGGTCCCCCAGCCATGATAGGTGGTCAGTCCCTCAGCCATGATAGGTGGTCAGTCCCTCAGCCATGATAGGTGGTCAGTCCCTCAGCCATGATAGGTGGTCGGTCCCTCAGCCATGATAGGTGGTCAGTCCCTCAGCCATGATAGGTGGTCGGTCCCTCAGCCATGATAGGTGGTCGGTCCCTCAGCCATGATAGGTGGTCGGTCCCTCAGCCATGATAGGTGGTCGGTCCCTCAGCCATGATAGGTGGTCAGTCCCTCAGCCATGATAGGTGGTCGGTCCCTCAGCCATGATAGGTGGTCGGTCCCTCAGCCATGATAGGTGGTCAGTCCCTCAGCCATGATAGGTGGTCAGTCCCTCAACCATGATAGGTGGTCGGTTCCTCAGCCATGATAGGTGGTCAGTCCCTCAACCATGATAGGTGGTCAGTCCTCAGCCATGATAGGTGGTCAGTCCCTCAGCCATGATAGGTGGTCAGTCCCTCAGCCATGATAGGTGGTCAGTCCCTCAGCCATGATAGGTGGTCAGTCCCTCAGCCATGATAGGTGGTCGGTCCCTCAGCCATGATAGGTGATCAATCTGTCAAGACATTTTAGGTCGAGCTAGACATAAGCCGCTTGTTATTTCGTTATTCTTAGTTACATAAATAAGCACGGGTTAATTCCCATTAACCGAACCTGGAATAAGATAAAGTTTTTGTGAAGTTTAAATCGGCCAGAAAATAGTGAACTGCAATGCATTAAAATACTAAATATTCAGAGACAAAAAATGAGAGAGAATCTTAGACATTATAGACTCGGATTTCACCATATAATCTTCCGTTAGTACTGCCATGTGATTTGTATTCTGACGGATGATCCCTTGTTATTTCGCCATCTTTACATGCTCCTAGCATTCTGTCAGTGTGTTTTAGCTGCTGCTGAGGACAGCCACGGACTCTCTTATGGCTACTCAGCAGTCATTTGCGCTCTCCTCACCTCACAACATATCTGGCCGATGGTGTTCCGTCGCCATGTTTGTCCAGGTATCACTATGTGTCCGGAGTCAGGTGTGGTGGTTGGCCTGACAGTTTTTTGGTAGCGGTGCAGTCTGAAGAAACGTGTTTTCCCGGTGTGGGTTGTAACAAGATCTCACCAGACCACAACTCTAAGAACTGCTGGTCAGTCTGGCTACCTTCAGACTGGCTACCTTCATACTGGCTACCTTCATACTGGCTACCTTCATACTGGCTACCTTCAGACTGGCTACCTTCATACTGGCTACCTTCATACTGGCTACCTTCATACTGGCTACCTTCAGACTGGCTACCTTCATACTGGCTACCTTCATACTGGCTACCTTCATACTGGCTACCTTCATACTGGCTACCTTCAGACTGGCTACCTTCAGACTGGCTACCTTCAGACTGGCTACCTTCAGACTGGCTACCTTCATACTGGCTACCTTCATACTGGCTACCTTCATACTGGCTACCTTCATACTGGCTACCTTCATACTGGCTACCTTCAGACTGGCTACCTTCAGACTGGCTACCTTCATACTGGCTACCTTCAGACTGGCTACCTTCAGACTGGCTACCTTCAGACTGGCTACCTTCATACTGGCTACCTTCAGACTGGCTACCTTCATACTGGCTACCTTCATACTGGCTACCTTCAGACTGGCTACCTTCATACTGGCTACCTTCAGACTGGCTACCTTCATACTGGCTACCTTCAGACTGGCTACCTTCATACTGGCTACCTTCATACTGGCTACCTTCATACTGGCTACCTTCATACTGGCTACCTTCAGACTGGCTACCTTCATACTGGCTATCTTCAGACTGGCTACCTTCATACTGGCTACCTTCATACTGGCTACCTTCATACTGGCTACCTTCATACTGGCTACCTTCAGACTGGCTACCTTCATACTGGCTACCTTCAGGCTGGCTACCTTCATACTGGCTACCTTCAGACTGGCTACCTTCATACTGGCTACCTTCAGACTGGCTACCTTCATACTGGCTACCTTCAGACTGGCTACCTTCATACTGGCTACCTTCATACTGGCTACCTTCAGACTGGCTACCTTCATACTTGCTACCTTCATACTGGCTACCTTCAGACTGGCTACCTTCATACTGGCTACCTTCATACTTGCTACCTTCGGACTGGCTACCTTCAGACTGGCTACCTTCATACTGGCTACCTTCAGACTGGCTACCTTCAGATTGGCTACCTTCAGACTGGCTACCTTCATACTGGCTACCTTCATACTGGCTACCTTCATACTGGCTACCTTCATACTGGCTACCTCCATACTGGCTACCTTCAGACTGGCTACCTTCATACTGGCTACCTTCAGACTGGCTACCTTCATACTGGCTACCTTCATACTGGCTACCTTCAGACTGGCTACCTTCATACTTGCTACCTTCGGACTGGCTACCTTCAGACTGGCTACCTTCATACTGGCTACCTTCATACTGGCTACCTTCAGACTGGCTACCTTCATACTTGCTACCTTCGGACTGGCTACCTTCAGACTGGCTACCTTCATACTGGCTACCTTCATACTTGCTACCTTCGGACTGGCTACCTTCAGACTGGCTACCTTCAGACTGGCTACCTTCATACTGGCTACCTTCGGACTGGCTACCTTCAGACTGGCTGCCTTCAGACTGGCTACCTTCAGACTGGCTACCTTCAGACTGGCTACCTTCAGACTGGCTACCTTCAGACTGGCTACCTTCAGACTGGCTACCTTCAGACTGGCTACCTTCATACTGGCTACCTTCATACTGGCTACCTTCATACTTGCTACCTTCGGACTGGCTACCTTCAGACTGGCTACCTTCAGACTGGCTACCTTCATACTGGCTACCTTCGGACTGGCTACCTTCAGACTGGCTGCCTTCAGACTGGCTACCTTCAGACTGGCTACCTTCAGACTGGCTACCTTCAGACTGGCTACCTTCAGACTGGCTACCTTCATACTGGCTACCTTCAGACTGGCTACCTTCAGACTGGCTACCTTCATACTGGCTACCTTCAGACTGGCTACCTTCAGACTGGCTACCTTCAGACTGGCTACCTTCAGACTGGCTACCTTCAGACTGGCTACCTTCAGACTGGCTACCTTCAGACTGGCTACCTTCATACTGGCTACCTTCAGACTGGCTACCTTCAGACTGGCTACCTTCAGACTGGCTACCTTCATTCTGGCTACCTTCAGACTGGCTACCTTCAGACTGGCTACCTTCATACTGGCTACCTTCAGACTGGCTACCTTCATTCTGGCTACCTTCAGACTGGCTACCTTCAGACTGGCTACCTTCAGACTGGCTACCTTCAGACTGATTACCTTCAGACTGGCTACCTTCAGACTGGCTACCTTCATACTGGCTACCTTCAGACTGGCTACCTTCAGACTGGCTACCTTCAGACTGGCTACCTTCAGACTGGCTACCTTCAGATTGGCTACCTTCAGACTGGCTACCTTCAGACTGGCTACCTTCAGACTGGCTACCTTCAGACTGATTACCTTCAGACTGGCTACCTTCAGACTGGCTACCTTCAGACTGGTTACCTTCAGACTGGCTACCTTCAGACTGGCTACCTTCAGACTGGCTACCTTCATACTGGCTACCTTCAGACTGGCTACCTTCAGACTGGCTAGTTGAGAGAAGGATAGTGCTACATCCCATTACTGTAAGGTATGGGACTTATTTAAGTTACTGTGTCCAGAATCATTGGTATACAGAGACGAGGATATACGCGAATATGTATGAGTATAGAAATATATATACGGGCATATACATATACGTGGATGTTTATGGGTATACATTTACACGTTTAACATCATACTTAGTGTACTTCGACTAATAGTTTTCATTTGCCCTTTTTATTTCGGGTAAATTGAGTACTATCATTCAGGAAAATTTTAATCCCGAAAACGGGAACTAAAGCAAATTTCTCAGAGTATACGCAGAAAGATAAATACGTTCATCAGGGTAGCGTTTTAAGAGAGTAATAGAAAAGACTTAAGAAACCAGAATAACCATTTCTCCTCGAGTCGTTCTATCACTATATGACGGCTGATGTCATAGATCCAGTCTTGTTGTTGTTGTTGGAGAATAGGGCCACTGAAGGCTAGCGCCGTACTGAGCTTTTCCTTCCGGTGTCCGGGGAAGGAAAACTGCAATCAGCAGGCACTCGGCAAACTGCACGTATCAAGAAGAAGAAGAAGAGGAGGAGGAGGAAGAGGAAGAAAAAAATCCTCCAATGGACAATTAAAGGAAGGAACAAGAGCCCCGTTTGGTGATAGAAGACTTGTGCAACAGACATGTGCATGTGTCGGGCCTGCAACACAGGGTAGTGCAGCGATTCCCGTCTCGTCGTGAGTCTCGAACCGCAGACCCGCTTGTTAACCCACTCACTACATCCATAATTTACAATATCTAACGCCGGTAATCTATAATTATCTAATAAAATCCCGAAAACTTAATATCTGACCGGAGAGGCGGACCATAAATCGGGCGATCAGCCAATCAGGACACGCAGCTGGGCAGCGGGGTTCGAAGGAGCCTCATTGGACTCAAGTGAGTCAGCAGGAGTGTAACCTGGCCAGGTCGTAGCCGGTGTGCTAATCCAGTGGGGGGAAGAAACTAATGCGTTGAATTATTACATTCATTTTGTTTCCCACGGCAGCTGACAGAGGTCATCGCCGCTGCCACGGCAGCTGAGCGTCAGTCATCACTGCTGCCGCTGCAGCTGAGAGGTTCGTCCGTACGCGGACGCAAGTGTTCGTGTTTATGTTGAGAGATAAGTCTTGGGTGATGAGTACGGGTTAACTGATGAACCAGGGAGACCCGTCTTCCTCTCTAGCTGATACTCATTTCTTCACTCTTCGCTCTTTCTAATGTGCTCTGAGAACATTTCTCTCTCTCTCTCTCTCTCTCTCTCTCTCTCTCTCTCTCTCTCTCTCTCTCTCTCTCTCTCTCTCTCTCTCTCTCTCCCGTCCATGAGAGTGGACAGAGGCATTATCCTACCTTTGTGTGTGTGCATAACGACTCCTCTGGATTGCGTAATGTCCCCCTGACTGCGTGAGCGATGTCTCCTCAGTAGTGTGGTGGTGCTGGCTCACCCGGCCTGCTGGGGTCTGCCATCTCCCTGCTTTGTCTGCTGTATGCTGCTTGCTTGGCCTGATAGGTGCTCCTTACTTTGCCGCCTGCTGCATGCTTGGCCTGATAAGGTGCTTCTTGCTCTATCTCTCTCTCTCTCTCTCTCTCTCTTCTCTCTCTCTCTCTCCCCTCTCTCTCTCTCCTCTCTCTCTCTCTCTCTTCTCCTCTCTCTCTCTCTCTCTCTTCTCTCTCTCTCTCTGCTGTCTGCTACTTGCCCTGTTCAATCTTTTTTTTTTTTACTATTCCCAGCTTCGCATGTTTATCTATCGTCCTCTCTTAGTATTCCCTCCCACTTTTATTATCATTACCTCTTCTTCCGCAGTCATTTTCCTTTATTTTTGTTGCTGTGAAGGTCTCTTCGGCCACTGCCTTTTCCAGTTGTCTCTCATATTTCATTGTAATCACAAGTGTCAATGACATATACCCCTCCGTCCTCTGTTGTCATTTTTTCCCCTCGTATTTTTTCCAAGTTTTGCGTTTTACTTCATTCTCTGCAGCTCAGCTTAAACTACGCATTCTTCTGCTTTGCTTTGCTTTCACACCTGTTGGAAGAGAATGTTCTTTGGCTACACAATCCCATATCAGAGAGTACTAGTATTAGTAATAATAATACTTTAATTCAGCATGATACAGTGTTTGTACAAGGTGAATGACAAGGGTGAATGACAAGGGTGAATGACAAAGGTGAATGACAAGGGTGAATGACAAGGGTGAATGACAAGGGTGAATGACAAAGGTGAATGACAAGGGTGAATGACAAGGGTGAATTACAAGGGTGAATGACAAGGGTGAATGACAAAGGTGAATGACAAGGGTGAATGACAAGGGTGAATGACAAGGGTGAATGACAAGGGTGAATGGCAAGGGTGAATGACAAGGGTGAATGACAAAGGTGAATTACAAGGGTGAATGACAAGGGTGAATTACAAGGTGAATGACAAGGTGAAGGCAAGGGTGAATGACAGGGTGAATGCAAGGGTGAATGACAAGGGTGAATGACAAGGGTGAATGACAAGGGTGAATGACAAAGGGTGAATTACAAGGGTGAATGACAAGGGTGAATACAAGGGTGAATGACAAGGTGAATGGCAAGGGTGAATGACAAGGTGAATGGGCAAGGTGAATGACAAGGAGTGAATGACAAAGGTGAATGACAAGGGTGAATGACAAGGGGAATACCCAGGGTGAATGACAAGGGTGAATGACAAGGTGAATGACAAAGGTGAATTACAAGGGTATGACAAGGGTGAATTACAAGGGTGAATGACAAGGGTGAATGGCAAGGGTGAATGACAAGGGTGAATGGCAAGGGTGAATGACAAGGTGTAACGACAAGGTATAATACAAAGGGAATGACAAGGTGGAACACCAAAGGTGAATGACAAGGTAAATGACAAAGGTAAATGGCAAGGTGAATGACAAGAGAATGACAAGCAGTGAACGACAAGGTGAATGACAAGTGAATGACAAGGTGAATTACAAGGGTGAATGACAAGGGTGAATTCCAAGGTGAATGACAGGGGCTGAATGACAAGGGTAAATGACAAGGTAAATGGCAAGGGTGAATGACCAAGGTGAATGACAAAGGTGAATGACAAGGTAATGACAAGGGTGAATGACACGAGGTGAATGCATAGAAAGCCCATTGTAAATGCAGTAACATTTGCTAATGGTTTAAGACTAACGTAAGATTAATAAGACAGTAAATAACAATATGAGTAAAAACAAATAACCGCACATAAAAGAGAAAGCTTACGACGACTTTCGGTCCGCTTGGTACCTTTACAAAGTCACACTAATCAGAAGTGGAGCAGGACGGCTATATATGGGCAGGAAGAGGTGGGTGGTAGTAGTAGTAGTATAAGAATGGAGATAATACCGACAAGATAGAATAAGACACATGCGCACACCAGGCATCTCTATCGTAAGACTTTCGCCATCTCAGCCAGCCACTAGGATGGCGAAACGTCACAACAAGCACCACCAGACGCCGCACATGTGTCTAATTTCATCTAGCGAGTAGTGTAGGTAGCTACCACCACCTGCTTCCTACCTATATATACCCGTCCTGCTCCACTTCTGGTTAGTGTGACTTTGTAAATGGTCCAAGCCGGACCGAAACGTCGTCGTAAGCTTCTCTCGTTTATGTGCGGGTTATTTGTGTATCGTTCCAGTCACGGTATTGTTCCTTTTTTTTTTGTTACAATATGAGTAATTTTATACACATCCACTTGGGTGATTGTATGTATAAATTTAGGAGTTTACAATGAGTACAAGAGAACTGAATATCTTATTGGTTCATACATAAAGTTGTTAAATAAATCACATGCGGAACACTTGGGTATGTTTACTGTAGAAAAGTTTCGCCCCACAGTGGCTCAACAGTCCAATACGAAGAATAGTAGACTGATGAAGTCATAACACCGGCGGGGATAGAACCCGCGGTCAGAGAGTCACAAAACTCCACTGGACCAGCTGGCTACAATAAGATTCACCCAACTAGGTATATTTCTACACCATAGGAAGGCTAGCATAGGCACCACTGTGACCACTAATGCAAGTTTTTACAGACGAATCTCTCGCTAGCGTAGCCGTGACGAACTCTAGCTCAAGTCCCTTCAAAGCAGTCAACATGATAAAGCCACTTTGGGGCGAAACGCTTCTACAGTTAAGATACCCTAGTGCTACACATGTATCCTATTTATCAACTTGTCCGTTCTCTGAACCATTTATCTACGTACATAGAGTAATGAAATCTGTCAGCTTGAGTTAGGAGACTTCTCTAAGGAGGTGAGAGCCGGGAAGACGGAAGGAATAGAACACGGTGAGGAGCGGCAAGAAACAGATGGATAAGATAGTGGAAAGGGAAGAGATGTAACTGTGTTTCCTGGGGCAGCATATAAGTTTTCATTCATATTTGGTAAACACAGCATGAAAATACTTTTTGTTATCGTCTTGATGACTCACAAAATTTTTTTTTTACAGAGTCGTATTTAGAGGCTGTTATCTTATCTCAGCTCGTTTCTAAGCCCTTCCCTATCTAAGGTACGATAACATCCTCTAGTAAGCCACTCACAACAGTATACTGACACCCAGGTACCTAACGAACATTAGGTGAACAGGGACAACAGGTGAAATGAAACGTTTCCATCCGTGCCGAAGATCAAACCATGGACCTTACGTATGTTAGCTGAGGGCGCCACCAGCTGAGCCACAAGACACACTATGTAAATTTAACCCAGCGTTGTCAAACACTGTTACCCATTTCCACTGGCATCCTTGAACAAACCTACTACTAACTTACAGCTTACCTGCATCACTGACTTCTAGCTCTTATAACCTTGTATACCTACTCTTAAAGCTGTGTATTAAGTCTGCCTCCCTCACGTCCTCATCCAGTTCCATTTACTTACTATTTTGAGATTTGAGGCGCTTTCTTAAGGCTTTTGCGATTTACCTCTGTTCGTCGTCTTCTATATTTGTTCAGTGTTGTTTTTTCCCTGTTCCATGCTTCGCATATTTGTCTATCATCCTCTTTTGCTCTTTCATTCCTTGTTTAATATCATTACTTCTTCTTTCGCAGTTACTTTCTTTCGTGTGTATTACTGTAAAAATCTCTTCTGGCCACTGTCTCTGTACCCAGCATCCCTACTCAAAGTCATCATAGTTACCTATCATAGCTGCCTATCACAGTTACCAATCACAGTTTCCTATAATTACATTCCAGCACAAGTCCATCAGAATTACCTATCGTCAGATGTCGCTTTAGCTAAACACAAAGTAATCAAGAATGTACTTACCTGATTGTTTTAAAAGAATCACTAATGATGATTGTATTAAGGTATACCTCCCATCACAGGGGGGGCCTTGATGCTCATAAGGAGCTCTTGATTCAAGGGATTGGAGCTACTCTTCCCATCCTTCGATGATATCTGATTACCTTCAATTTTCAAAGCGTTGTGTGACCCAAATAATAATAATAATAATAATAATAATAATAATAATAATAATAATAATAATAATTAATAATAATAATAATAATAATAATAATAATAATAATTGTTATTATAATTATTATTATTATTATTATTATTATTATTATTATTATTATTATTATTTATTATTATTATATTATTATTATATTATTATTATCATTATTGTGGTTGTTGGTTCTTGTTTCATTATTATCCAGTGTAATATAATTACATTTATAATTATTAATACCTGCGGGGAGAGGCTTTAATAAAAAAAAATATAATCTTACATCACCCACTGTCCAAAATTTTTCACCAGAGTCGCCATTGATTACCCATTCAGCCTAAATGAAAACCCGCATCAAGTAATGGAAGCTACATCTGTAATGGAGCTG